>CAWUFW010016462.1:0-307990 GCA_963921515.1 Calotriton arnoldi
GGGTGTTTGACTTACCGTCGTCGCCGTACGCGTCCATACCGGTCCCGGTAATAGATATAGAGTATTGGTAGGACCTGCGCGATGGGATTCATGGTTTGTTCGTCTCGTTCGGGTTTCTCGTGGCTTCGACTCGTACTCGTCGCTGGCTTGTTCGTCTCGTAGCCGTGGATCGTCTTGTGGCGCGAATAGGGGCTTATGTGCAGCTCTCCTGGATGCTCTGACGTGCCGGACGTTGCGACGGGTTCGGCGCATACGGAATGCGCATCGTACTATTCCGGCCGGAAGGTGCTGTGTATTTGGTTCCGTGTGACTCGATTGGACGTTTACGGATCCGGCTCGGGCGGGGAACAGGAGCTGAAATGGGTGAGTACGGCTCGCTCTGAATCTGGGCTGTTATGCGCATCGTACTTGTTCGTTCGGACGGCTGTACCAATCGGTCGGGAAACACGCGTTCGGCTTGGTTTTTTTCCGGACGAATACTGTTAGGTGCGCTTTCGGCCGAGATCGGAATCGACCCCTTAGTAGGGTTACAAATAACATGTGTCACTATGGCACACTTCTACGTTCAAATGTGCTAATGTAAATATATTTTAAAACGTGTTAAAATGTTCGTTTTAGGTGCATAAC
Source organism: Calotriton arnoldi (assembly GCA_963921515.1). Taxonomy (NCBI): domain Eukaryota; kingdom Metazoa; phylum Chordata; class Amphibia; order Caudata; family Salamandridae; genus Calotriton; species Calotriton arnoldi. Next base: position 628 of record CAWUFW010016462.1, read on the forward strand.
ATTAGTACACATGTGAAATACAACTCTGCAAAGTTTCATGGATGCGTTGTCAATTATGAATGTGTAACACCTACTTTTCCTTTGTCATTTCGGTGCACACTCTACGCACGCAAAAGATGGATTTTTAATTAAGTGTACCATCATAATCAGGATTAATCATAATATTTGATAAAGTCTCATATACATGCGTATAAATGATGATAGAGAATGATTAGAGGTAAAATCCATAACATGAGAGTTCACCATTTTGCATATTTCTAGCACACGTTAATGAAAATATATACTTTGTCAATTAGTAAATCATAGTCTATGTTATTTAGATGAATGATATAATCTAAGCTACATTTTTTGCACGCTTTTATGATTTAGTAATTAAAATTCTCTTGTCTTGTCATGTTTCCTTGAACGTGTAGTTAGTGCACGTTTATTATCCAGAAGTGTCATAATTGGTTTCTTATGTCATAGAAAGTTTATATGAAATTCACTCTTTAACAATTCCCACTTTGATGGCCAATCAAGCCATCACACCCTTATTTTTATCCCATCTGCTGTCACTTTATAGTTCTGGTGTTCTCATTAATTTTGGTATACACTGCTCTAGAGCTTTCATCTTGTCTTAATAACCCCATTGTCTATCTTCCAGTTCTATTTCAGCTCTTTTTCTCTTCACTCCTCTTGTCTGTTTCCTTGCATTTACGCATCTGTAGATTTTGATAGATATAATCAGGCCTGGGCGTAGTTCGCAGAGTTTTGCTACACGGAACTCCGCGAAGTTACAAAAAAACTCCGCGAAGTTCCGCGAGTGGCGGAGTGCAGTGCGAACTGCAGTTTGTGCTGGTATTCCTGCCGCTCGGGTAGAAATTCTACCCGAGCGGCAGCTCGCGCTCGCGAACTTACAGTTCGCGAGCGGGGAAAAAACTCAGCTGCACATCGCGAAGCGGAGTTTTCTGCACTACGCGAGCTCTGCGGAGTGCAGAAAACTCCGCAAACTCCACGAACGGAGCAAAGTTCACCGCCCAGGCCTAGATATAATTAGTATTAGTATGCAAGCAGCAATTGTTAGTACGGGTTTTAAAATGTGTCCTACTTGTCCACTTCGCAGGTTAGCAAACCATTTTCCCATTGCACAAAATCCTTTCCCAATTGATTCCCAAGCACCATCAGCTTTTAATCCACTCAAATCTTTTTCCACATGTATAATGTTAGTAATGTACTCTTTCAAGTCTTTACTTTGATCATGGATAAAGGTACAACATTTTTGCACCTTCAGCATTCGACAGACTCCGCCTTCCTTTGCAAGATGGACCTCTGAAGCAAGATGGTTTTGGAGCACCAAAGATCTCATAGCAATCCTTTAAGTATCTATGGCTAGGAACCCTCCTGCAGTATCAGTTGACAATTCATCAACTACAGAAGAGAGTTTCCGAATTTTGTGAGAATTTAGTATCACCCCAACTGATGGAATTAATGCACCAAATATATCTCATACCATTTCAGCAGCTCTAGCACCCCTTTTGATTCAGGTATGTTTCACTTCATTTGTTTCATCAGATTGATCCACATGATAGATTTTTGGAAAAACTATTCCCATGTTGCAAGATCCATACCATTTGTATGCAGCCTATAGTAGGCATTTCCCCCAAATGTAGTAAATCCCTGGAAATACAGGATCTTCACCTCCCAAATATAATCCCCATCCACCTATAATTTGGAAAGTGTGATCACATTCGCTAGAACCAACAAAGTTATTACCATATTCAGTTTTTCACCATAATATGCAAAGCTTTCCTCTATGTTGCCAATCTAAAGCAATAGCAGCTTGTGTTCCTGTCTGTTTAGGCTCAGGTTCTCTAAGAGCCCACTGTGACGTTTTTGTGTGAATTTCAACTTCAACCATAATGTCTCTACGTCTGTCTTCGATTGAGTCTATAAATTCCTTTTCTATTATATGTAAAAGGCATGTTAGATTGTGTTGCTGTGCATACAAAATATCTAAGCTTTGAGTGGGTTTAAAGAATTCCCCCATCTTTTCAGCTGTTTGTGTATCAGGCACAGGATTTAAGCATTTTCTAATAGGCACTTCAGAAAAGACTAGATCATAGTTAGAATAACAATATTGTAAGTGTCCCTTGCAATAAAGTTAGTACACTCCAAGAAATTCCATAAGCAGGCAATTGATGGGAAGTGACTCCCTCTGAAACTGAAGTGGGTAACTGTAAGCACACATAGCAATTTTGTGCATCCATGGTTTCTACATACTCATAGAGCAGTTTAGTAAAGACATTCAATGAGAAATTGCTAGTGGACTGATCTCCATGTAAAGTTTTGTTAGTTAACATGCTTAGTCTATTGTTATTATTTGCTAATGGAGATTAGGAACAGAAGTAGGTTTAGTAGTATGTTTAGTCATTTCAAAATAAACATGATGAGGCAAATTGAGAATTGTAAGAAATTTGACAAGAATTATAGCAAATGCAGCATGTATGCATGCACATACATGTTTGCGTTTCAATGATACCAGATTTCGATCCATGACTTTTCTAGAATCAGACCTCACGACTTTGCTAACTTTTAGATTAGATGTTAGCAGCGTTGCAGCACAGATGAGGATTAGAAGCTTGTTTTTAGATTGCTTTAGCTTCTCCTTATTACAGTTCGCGTTTACTCACAGCCTTGTTGATTCGGTCCATAAATTGCTTTTACATCAGTTCTCTTTGTAAATTGACGTTACAATTTTGTTCACGAGGTTCAACTTAAGCACTACAGATTCTCAAGGATGTTCGTATGATCTTGAATTATTAAGCAAAAAGGCATGATATGCTCTTCCCAATCATTCAATGCCAAGTAAGTCCACTCTAGTGCACTGTATTTGAAACTTGCTATTCTTGCCCTTTTGGACCTCCTCACTGATGATCACTCATCATCACTGTCACTTTGTTCCCACTGACTAGAAGCTTCTGTGATTGTTCGTGGTACTCTGCTTTCAGTTAGGATGCATTGCAATCTATCTGTTCTTCTGGGCCAATGGCCTCCATGTACTACTCGCATTTCAGAAGCACTATTCCCTTGTTTAGTTCAGTATTTTGCCTAGTCAGCTCTTCTTCTCGTGACCATTGCGTACCCACAAGAGATGACTCTCTTGGACCCTCCTCAGGACCAATGCTGAGAGTCCCAGAAGCTGGAGCCCCCTCTACAGTTTATCTAACCTGAGATGGCTGTCTCACTGTAACCACATGCACATCCAAAACAAGCACTGTACCTTCAAGGGGACATGAAACTCGGCGAGTATGGGCAGCGTGTACCCAATTAGGAAGACCACCACATCTGACAGCAGTTGTGGGACCAGAATCACTTGGAATGGCCCACGCCAGCGAGGTTCCAGGCACCACTTGTGCATGTGCTTCTTCACCAAGACCCAGTCACTGGGGATGAGGTCATGGTACTGCTCCTGTTGAGGTGAAGCTGCAGCTTACCCAACCTGCTGAGACACAGAACACGTCAGCCAGTCCTTTACAATAATCGAGCACCAAATCATCTCTTATATTGACCAGTTGGTTTGAAGGAACTGTAGGCTGTCTCATAGGCCTCCCCATGATAATTTCATGAGGGTACAGTCCCATTTTTCTATCTGGTGTACTCCTCAAACTCATCAACACAAGAGGAAAAGCATCAGGTCATTTCAGAGTTGTTGAAGCACGTACTTTTGCCAGCCTGGACTTTAATGTTCCATTCACTAGCTCCACTATGCCAGAAGCTTCAGGACCATAAGCACAATGTAGTTTCTGATCAATTTGTAATGATGCACATAAAATCTTTAGACCTCATTATTGACATGTCTTGGTCTGATTCCAAAGAAGTCGGAAATCCAATGCGTGGTATAAGCTCCCTTAACAGCAACATGTCTACAGTCAAACTGTCATTCCATCGAGTGGGGGAAGCCTCTACCCACCGAGAGAAAATGCATACAATTACTAGAAGTATCTCAGACCATTGCATGGAGGCATTTCAATGAAATAGAGCTGCATCCTGTTAAAAATGGTCCTCCAGATCTTCCTACGTGACTCATTGTAACTGGTGTTCTTTTGCCTACATTTTGTTGTTGACATACTATGCTCCGATGACACAATGCTTCTGCTTCAGCTCTGAATCATGGGTTTAACCATGTTTGACAAAAAAAAGAAGCATCATAGCATCCCTTACCACTTGTGCACAGCAGTCTACAACCAGTGACATCAGTGTTCTCTCGAAGGGGATCTCCATTGAAGGTGTAAGAATTTAGAGTGCAATAGTGTGCAGTCTTATCCGCATAGCGGTTGCCGACTGTGACGTAATCATTGCCCTGCCAATGGGCAGCACACTGCACCATGGCAATTTGGGTAGGCAGTTGTAATGACAGCAGAAGGTTCCTCACACTTTCCCCATTCCGGATTGGGGAACCCACACTGTGACCACAACTGCCCGAAGTCATGTACAATGCCAAATCCGTACTGACTATTGGTGAAGATGGTAACTCTCAATTTGTCAGACAAATTTCAGGCTTGTGTCAAGGTGATCAACTCGGCAACCTGTGCGGAGTATACACCCTGCAACCGGGAAGCTTTTATCACACCTGCATTCCTACGCACAGCGTAAGCAACTTTCATATTTCGTTCCGCATCACGCAGACAAGATCTGTCAACGAACAACACATGTTCAGATTCGGGCAACGGAGTATCTAAAATATCTGGCCTCAATTTGGTACACAATTCAGTCATATCCAAGGAATCATGATCTGCTTCATCAACCACAATCTCATTTCCAGACAAAAACATTAAAGTTGCAGGATTCAGACTCGTACATCTCATCAGAGTTATATTCTCCGCTCCCAAAATAATCTGCTCGTATTCTGTGAGGCGGCTGGCTGTGAGATTTTGCTTTTGAGTACGAATAAGCAATATCTCGACCGAATGTGGCCCAATGCACTCTCAAAGGATGTCCCATCACAATGCTCTCACTCTGTTCCAAACTTACACATGCTTCAGCAACAGCTTTAAGACATCCAGGCAAACATCTGTCAGACTATGTCGCAATCAGGCTTTAGGCCCAAACACAGCAGGGAGACAGCCCTGGTGGCCGTCACAGATAACATCAGGCTGGCCTTAGACAGTGGCCAATCTACTCTTCTCGTACTGTTAGACCTCTCGGCCGCATTCGACACGGTCGACCACCAGCTTTTGCTCAGGAGACTGGAGGAATCTGGAATTGGTGGATTAGCCCTGCGGTGGATGACAAGCTTCCTTTCCAATCGCTCTCAGACAGTTAACCTTGGGCCTTATCGATCTAAAACCATGGAGCTGACCAAGGGAGTGCCTCAGGGCTCATGTTTAAGCCCCACCCTGTTTAATATCTATGTCGCTCCCTTAGCCGATCTGTTGAGGTCCTCCGGGTTTACGCCAATTTCATACGCTGATGACACCCAGCTGACATTCTCATTCAACAAATCTACTCTCTCTGCCCAGTCTACCTTCTCCTCAGGCATGATAGCAATCTCCAATTGGATGAAAAGTAATTTCCTCCAACTTAATGTAGGGAAGACCGAGATCATGCTCTTTGGAAAGGGCCCTCTGTTGTGGTCACCGGATTGGTGGCCAGGGGATCTTGGTGTCCCCCCTGCACCTAAGGTAGCTGTAAAAAATCTGGGTGTTCGCCTTGATCAGGCATTGACCATGAAGGATCATGTAACCTACACTGTCGGTTCCTGTTTCCATGTGCTTAGTCTGTTGAGACGAGTCTTCCCTTTTCTTCCAGACTCCACACGGAAAACTCTCATCCAGACATTGGTATTAAGCAGACTGGATTACTGCAACGCCCTGCTGGTCTCAGCTAATGAATCTTCGCTGGTCCATTTGCAGGTAGTCCAGAACACCGCGGCTCGTTTGGTCCTAAATGTCCCTTACAGAACTGCCTCCCTTCCGCTTCTCCAACAGCTTTACTGGCTTCCGGTGCGCAAACGCATTAGATTTAAAATTTGTTACACCGTCCATAAAGCTGTGTATGGGAGAGGCCCTGCCTACCTCGCCGCGAAATTCAAGCGTTATACCCCCACTAGGAATCTTCGCTCTGGAACCAAATCTCTTCTCGTGGTTCCTTGGGTCAAGAAGTCAAGGATGGGTGGGAAAGCCTTCTCGTACCTCGCTCCCCTGTATTGGAATCAGCTCCCCACCCCGCTGAGGCAATGTCCGGACCATCTTCAATTCAGAAGGCTTCTTAAAACTGTTCTGTTTTAGACTCACATTGTGTCAGCTTCCTTCTGTATGTCCGCAGCGCAGAGATAGCCCTTCGGGGGTGATTCAGGCGCTATACAAAACCCATAAATAAATAAATAAAAATAAAGCAGCAGCTACAGTATCAAGAGTAGCCAAAAAATATGCCACAGGTCTACGCGCAGTACCATGTATTTGGGCTAGCACTGACAATGCACAACATTCGCGCTCACTGCAAAACAGAGTGAAAATGTTGTTATAGTCAGGCATTCCTAAAGCTGGAGCTTGACAAAGAGTCTCTCTCAGTTCAGTAAAAAAGTGCATGCGTTCATCGTCCCAAGGTACTGTTTTGTGTTTTGTGAGTAAGCCTTTGAAGAGGCTTTGCTGTCAAAGAGAAATTGGGAATCCATTGCCGACAATAGCCAACCATTCCCAGAAACATGCAGAATTCCTTATGTGTACTTGGCGGGTTCATCTTTGGAATCACCGTGATTCAGTCTTGTGACACTTTTCGGGCTCCTTTCTCAATGTGATGTCCTAGAAATAGAACATCTCTCTTGCAGAACTGCAATTTAGATGGTGACACTTTATGTCCATCTCTGCCAAGTGATTCAGTAATGCCATCGTATCGCATATGCAAGTCTTCCGAGTACTTGACACTATCAGCAGGTCTTCAATATACTGGACAAGGACTTTCAGGCACATGCATCAATGTTGGATTTTGCGATTTCTTAATTGCGATTTTTAAGGAATCGCAATTAAGGAATCGCAAAAGTCTATGCATGTAGAAATCGCTTAAAAAATAGCGATTTCTAAACATTCCTTAATTGCGACTCGCAAATTGCGAGTCGCAATTAAGGAATACCTCCCCATTCATTCCTATGGGCCTAGAGGCCCATAGGAATAAATGGGAAGACATTCTCAATTTGCGATTCTCAATTAGAGAATCGCAAATTGAGAATGCATTTCAGGGTGCCAGGGTGTCAAAGGACACCCTGTTGCACCCTGAAATCTGCATATGAGTACATCTTGCACACACACATGCCCCAAGGGCATGTGTGTGTGTAAAATGGAACTTAGAAAAATGCACTTTAGTGCATTTTTAAAAGTTTTTGCAAATTACCATGAAGTTCAACTTCATGGTAATTTGCGCCCCCTATTAGCGAAATCGCTAATTCTTTTTACTTTAATGCATTGCATTTAAGGAATCTCAATTTGCGATTCCTTAATAAATGCAATCGCAATTTGAGAACTCGCAATTAATTGCGAATTCTCAAATTGCGAGGGCCTTGACCCTTGATGCATCGCAAAAGCTAATTTTGCAATCGCAAACGGCCGATTTTTGCGAATCGCACCGTTTGCGATCGCAAAAAGCTTTGATGCATGTGCCTGAGAGTGATTTGGCATCACTAATGACTCCAGATTCTTTTTCAAGATCTGGTTAAAAATGAAGGGGCTTTCCGTATACCCTTTAGGGGCCAAAACACGGCTTCAGAACAGGAAAGCAAACAAGAATTGGCTGTCCTCATGCAATGCAATGGAGAAAGCTCGACACAAATCAATGACAGAGAACCATTCAGCTCCACATGGGATCTGGAAAAGAATCACAGCTGGGTTTGGTACAACGGGGCAACATGGGACTACAATCTGATTTACCCTTCGTGGGTCTTGTTTGATACGGTATTTAGCGTTGGGTTTCTGCAATCCCATGATCAGAGAATTATATGGACTCCCCATAATTTCTTTCAGGATGCCTTGCTCGATCATTGATTCAGTTAATGGAGAAATCCCTGCATTTGTTTCTGGACTTAGATTATATTGAGGGATTCAAGGAAATTCAGCATTGGGCTTCACAGTAATTTGTACACCTTTGATTAAGCCAATGTCTTTTCTTGTAAAATCCCAAACTTCCGGTGACACTGTATCTCTCAATTCTAGAGGCAAGTCATCATTAATTAGCATAGGATATAATCCTTCAACTTCAGAATTTTGTTTAGCCAAGTTAAAAACAATGTTCTCATTATTAGTGTGTAATTCAATTCCTTTTGGTGTGCAATAAGTTGAGCAGTTGAGCTTGCACAACAAATCTCGTGCTAACAGATTTACTGGGCATGAATCACACACCAAAAATTTGTGTAGGTCCTCAAAGGACCCAATTACAACTGGTATAGGTTTTGTCACTGGATTGGACGTTAATTCATTTGAAACTCCCACGACTTGGATTCTTTCTTCAGAGAGGGTTAGTGTGAGAAGCTGGCCTGGTATATGATGTCCACTAATGTAGGTGGGCACCTTGCACCAGTCCAGACAACCCTTATGGTGATTTAGGAAGTCTAAGACAACCTTAGAAAGCTATCCAAGTGGTAGCTGTGGAGAGCAGCCTTCAGGCTTAGCTTGTTTTGGCAGAATGCAATCTTATATGGATTAAATGAAAAAGAACCACACAAAGTATTTATAAAAATATGTATTTATTATATAACACTACCTAGCATGTTACAGAATTTCCCACAAGGAGATAGACACAAAGCACACAATACCTTAGCAAAGAAATCACAGTAAATAGCACTAATACACAGTGGGCCCCAGGGGGGGACCAACCCATATACTAAGAAAGTGGTATAAGAACCACGACTTGAGTCAGGACAATGTCAAGAGGACGTAGAATTGTTTGGGACCCACAGAACCACCTAGGGTAAGTAGATAGGGACCCCACGGAGAGCGTGTGCAGAGTGTGAACACGACCGCATGCTCCATACAAGTCTAGGTGCAAGTCGCGGTTGGATTTTTAAAGATTAGGGACCCTTTCCAGTGGACCCTGAAGAAACCCTGTGGAAGACAGAAGGTTGGAGAGCCACCCCACCCGTGGATACCGTGGTACCCAAGTAACCTATCCCAGGGAAGCCGGGTGCATAGTTGTGAAGTGGCATCGGAAACTGCCATCGCACCCAATAGAGGACTTCAGGAAAGTGCCGCTGCTGGGAGAGGAGAAGATGTCCGGAGGAATCCAAACATGAATTCTTACCGAGGAGTACCTGAAAGCAGAGGTTCAGAGTCTGTGTCACTCAGGGTTGACCAGGCGACTTGGAAGATGAATGCCCTCAGATTTCGGGTGCTTCAGGAAAGATGATGGTGACCTTGACTCTGCAGCTGCGAGGACCAGGCGATGCTGAGGACAACCATGACCCTGATACGAGCTGTCCCACAAAGGATGTCAAGTGCTGAGGGGTCGGTGTCCGGCGGGAGCACCAACAAGCCTTGGCAAATGCAACCCACACAGGAAGTTAAGAAGGTGCACGGTTGGGACCAGCAAGGTCCAGGAGACTCACCATAAGCAGGGGAGTCAGGGCAGGCCCGAGCAATCAGGGGAGCCCAAGGAAAACAAAGGTGACCCTCAAATGGACCCACAGGCCGGAGGCACAGGAATCGCGAGAGGACCTCAAGCAGCTCAGCAAAAGATGCAGGCCACGATGCACACGATGCGGTGTGGCTGAAGATACTGGTCACTGGAGGTGCTTGAGGTTGGGGCTACTTGGAGCCCGAAGATCTTCTTGCAAAGACAACAACAGGCATTTGCAACTGCAAAGGGGGTGCGGTACTCAGGCGTTCGGTTATTGCAACCGCTAGGAGGACTACTGGCCTCAAACTTGGTGAAGGTTAGAGCAGGCCTCGGGAGCTGTGAAAAACCACCACCTGTGATGCAGAGCCCACGTAGTCCGGAGGAGCTCAGGACCTGCAAACCGGTCGACTTAGTTGCAGTGCCTGCGAACGCAGGGGAGTGACTCCTTCACTCCAAGGGAGATTACTTTGGTTGTCTTTGATGCTTCACAGGCCTTGGAAGGTTCCTGTAAGATGCACAGGCACAGACGATGCAGCAGACTGGAAGAGAGATGAAGTCAGGCCCAAACGAAGTCCAGTGAAGTCCAGAGTGCCCAGACAGTAAAAGAGCAGTGGTTTCAGTTCTGAATCTTATCCATCGATGAATCTAAATACCTACACCCAGGTAAGCCCTTAAGTACCCTAGGGAAAGGGTTGGGAAGATTCAGGGAACCCTCCCAGGGAAGGGTCTGGACAGAGGGGAGGTTACTCCCATGTCCTTTGTTCAGTTTTGCGCCCGAGCGGGAGCCAATGGCTCACAGGAAAGGTTTGAACTGGACTATGCACAGGGACACCAAAAGTGCCCCTCATGTAGACTTTCTGGTGCTGGCAAGCGCACCCACCCAGCCTAGTACACCAACTCCTGTCTGGGAGGTGGTCACACCTCCCTGTGACAGGATGCCTATTGTTCCACCTTCCTCTGCTCGAGCTTGGCTCAGCAGCAGAAGGGCAGAAATGTGCCTATGGTCAGCAGCAACCATTTTGTGTTGTCCGGGTCAAGAAGGCTGGTACCTGGAGCACTGAGAGCCTAACGGAGGGCTTTTCCAGTGCTTGGAATCATACCTCCCACACCGTTTACGGTGCGGGGGGTGTGAATCCCACATGTTTGATTCCAAACATGATAGGATTCATTGCAGCTGTTTTCGAGATGGTCATCGCGCGATTACACGGTGCCCCTCTATATAGTATATTGCTGTTTCACTGACAACCCGGGAGAATGGACTCCGTAGACTGCAGGGGTGTCCTGCTCATGCAGGGGCACCCTCTCACTTAGAACCAAGCACCCTGCCTTCTCGATTGTAAAGGCCTGCTATAGGGGTGACTTATAGGTTTTATGTGCAGTGACCCTTAGATATAGTAAACCTATATCTTTAGTAAGTGGTGTATGCACCAACTTACACAGGCTGCAATGGCAGGCCTGTAGTTCCATTTCGAATGGTCTCTCATGGGTGGCATAATACATGCTGCAGCCAATGGGAGACCTCTGGGGTACCTATGCCCTGGGTACATGGGTACCATATACTAGGGACTGACAAGGGTACCCCAGTATCCAATCTGGGATGTACCTAAGTACTGAACACAACAAGGTTTGAAAAGTCTGCTGTTCTCACAGTGGAATGGGTAGCACCTGTGTCAACAAGAAATGATATAGGGCTCCCATTCACTTTGCCATCCACATTGGGACCACTCTGGTCTACCTCTAAGGATGCGCCAAGCATACATTCCTCCTACCCCCTCAGCCACCATCATTGTGACATATCTAAGTCTGCATCATCAATGTGAATCAAATATCGTTGAGCCACATTCTGACTTTGATGGACTTGAGCATTTGTGTGAAACCCCTTGTTAGAATTATATTTGTGAACTTGAACATTCACTTGAGGCATCGGGGTTAGGGCATATTTGGATTTTGATTTCTCTGCCTAGGAGCCTGCTGACTCTGTACCATGTTACCTCCTTGTGACTGTGCAGTCCCAACCTGTGAAACCTCTCCATTTGTCTGATTGAGAGGATTAAATCATCACTCACACTTCCAATGCCCAAATTTGCTGCATCTGTGACATGGATTTGTCCTTTTCATCATCTCAATTGAAATGCCTCTACCTTGTGGTTGCATACCCTGCTGTTGTTCTACACCTACTCCCTGCATCCCAGGATTCGACTGACAATCTCCCCATACCATGTTTGTAAAATCACCACCAACACCACTGTATCCCTTTTTTTAGCAGCTTTCGCTATTGTCAGCTTTTCTTTGAGCTTCTTATTCTTGGTCTCAGGTTTGTCTCTGCAATACTTGACATATCAGAGAATTTCGTCTATAGGCTTGCTTTGCTAGCAAATCACGTGCTGTTGGATCATGTTGCTGATTTCGGGTCTCAATCCATACATAAACCAATAGACTAAATGTCCCATATCCTTTCCTGACACATTCGCCATCCCGCTGTATTGTTTAAAGGCCTGTAATTATCGTTCATAACAGACATGCACTGTCTCTTTCAATTCCTGTGTTCTGTCAATCTTTACCCAATCGATCTCTTTAGGAGAGATTTTCCATTTCAAGTAGGTAATGGTTTGATTGTATTTCTTCATTCCTTCAGGTGATGGTGCACTGGTACGTGGATGTCCAGCTGGTTCAGTCTCAGGCCATTCAATAGCAATTTTACATTCTGTCCACAAATCACTTGGGACTAAGATGTCAAACAGTATGTCCAAATCCTTCAACAAAACCTTCGACACCATCACAAATCTTTCAACTTGCTTGCATCATTCAACTGGATTTTCCCTCAAGCTCGAGAAATCATTTGTAAAAGATAATATGTCTGTTCTTGTCCTTGGAACATGTACATACCCTCCTCCAGGTACCGCTCTTGTAGGGAGTATCTTTACTTCTTCACCTCCCTCATCTTCAATGTCGGGGAACATTTGCATTTTAACTCTTTTTGCTTCCTTCTTTTTAGCCCACCTTCCTTCCCATTTTTCCAACTCTCCCCATTCCCTAAGTGTAATTCTCCTTGATCTATAACCTCATTCCTGGAGGTTTCATATTTTCAATGTCTCTGTCACTAAAATCTATTCTGTATGTTTTCTGCAGTATCTTTGATCTTTGTATGTCCACCCTGTACTTCTGTGCCAATTCCGACAGCTTCTTGTGTGTGGTTCGAGCACTTCTGGTAATGTCCTTGCATACAAACAGTAGTTTGTTGTCCTGATAATCAGCTATCCTAGCGAGGCTTATAGTTCTGACTATCATTCCTTCTAGTTCTACCTTAGGTTTTGCTACATCCAGAGTCTTGTCCTTGCTATTTTTAGGAACAGTAGGTCCTTGAGCTCCTGCACTCTTCTCATATATGTAAGGAGCTATGTCTTGGATCCAGCTGTCACGTTCTTGTGGTGTAGGCCCTATCTGTCTTTCTGGTGTAATCCCAAGCAAATCTTTGTTTTGTCTTTCTGCACCTGTAAGGGGAGTGGATGATAAAAGGGACACATCAGAATCTGGTGATCCCAACTGAAGAGTTTGTCCTGCTACATTCTGGGTGCCCCTTAATGGGGTTTCCAGGCCATTTCCAGATACATGCAAAGTTGAGGCTTGTCCAGACCCCCCACTTGAAGTGGTTTGTTGAGCTCAATTTGCATTCGTTCGACCAGGAACAGTAGCTGCAGTCGGAATCAATGGCTCTTGATTTGTCTGTCCTGATCTCGGGTCTATAGAAGTAGGAACTGAGCCACCCATCCCAGTAGGGACAGCCAAAGTATGTGTGTTTTATCCCCTATACCCTGATTGATATAGCCGAACTACAGGTCCTATTGTCACAGACAAGGTCAGAGCATCTGAAGCATTTAGCATAGTCTGATTATTTGTTTCAGATCTCCCTGCAATTTGATTCACAGGTAAAAAAGGATTTTGTGCATTCGGACTTGTTGGCATGACTGGGGCATTAGTAATTTTCCCACATAAGAATATGCTATGCTCTGGGGTTGATCCTCATTATAGGGTGGTGAATGATTTAATAATAATTCATTTAGAAATCGCCATCAATTTTATTCTAACTCTCGTCAGTCTGTGTCAGCGCCTGTGAATCCTCAATGTGTTTTTTCTTTTCCTTACACTTCTTTCCTTGTTCAATTTCTGTAACTAATGCAGGATACAAACGAGTTCCCTCGGTTATATCTGTTCTCCAAGCTTTCTGCTGTGCATCCCATCTAACCTCAACATATCAATTTAGAGTGTTTTTGTATCTTTCCTGAAATTTGTATTTCTCTTTCTGATGAGCTATGTGTTTCCATTTACTAAGGGCTTCAAATTGCATGGGTCTTGGCAGTGGTTTGATCCCATACAATTGCCTCACAAATTCTCTAGAATTCAAATGTTAAATGTTCCACATTGTAGAAAGCTAAAAGTCCATCTTTCTCAGTATATTTCATCCAGTTCTCAAGCCATATGCACGTGTGATATCCTCTCTCCTGTATCATGTATAAAGCCGGTTTACCCTCAGGTAGTATTGGTACCTCTTCTCTAGTGGGCACAGGTACATCTTCAGGCATCAAATTCTTTAAGTTTTTCAACATTTTCATTTTTCTCATCATATTGTCTTTCACAAATGATTCACTTAATATCTTCAATAGACACTTCCTTGTTTAGTTTCAACCAACCAATACTAGCATGGCACTTCTATGACATAGTCAACCTATCCCAGCGCGGCATTACATCAACCGACCAATATCAGCATGGCAATCTGTGATGTCACCTTACTCTTTGCAGTCACTACTCCTCCTTCACAATCCTTTGTTCGCATTCTCTTCTAAGCAATATTCACACAAAAATACAAGCATTTCAAAACCTCTGTCTGCTCTGCTAAAAGGAAGTACAGACTCCACTCACTCAAAAGATTAAATAAACACCCCAATCTACCTTTATCTAACACACACTCAAAGTGAAATGTGAACCAGCGCGACCTCACTCTGATTGTTACAATTTTTCCCTGTGCATTGAGAACAAATGCAATGATAGTGATTCCTCAACCACACTAATAGTAAGTGCCCTTCACTTAGTGGTACTGCCGACGACGTCTCACGTACAGCAAATTTAAAACCACAGCAGGCAGTTTTACTCAGTATATGCTACACTGAGACCACCCATAGGTGTATATTCCGGGATCTTAGGACACTTCGGACCCGATAACAACTTTAACTTTACTGCACAAAGCCCACCCCTCAAACATAGACTCTAAATACTTTGCATAACCTCACTCAGCCATTTGACCACAATCTAAGTTTTAAGCAATAGCAACGCGCAACCCTATTAATATTCACTCCACTGTCTTGTTGCCTTCATCGTACTCTTCCAAACCAGCATTTGGTCACCTTCAACTGAACATCGAGCTTTGGATTTGGTCTAAACTTTAATCAGGGTCTCAATAGGGGCCTCATTAGGTATTCCTCCTTTATATCCTAACTTAATTGGACAGGAAACCATCCAACACTCTACCAGAATAACTGCTGTAGCGCTGCTGGGCCCATAAATTTTCCCATCAAATTTTCCTTTCACTTTATTTCATTTATTTATACCGCTCTCTTGGTCCTCCAATTGATCTTTTTTTGTGCCGAGAGAGGTCGGATACAAAAGAATCCAACAATCATCCAATGAGGACCAGGAATTGGATAACTGGTCTACAAACTAGAGCTCAGATTCATGTAAATTACTCTCAGAACAATAATATAAAAGGTATAGGATTATCACTGCAAGCCCAAATCACCTAAAGAAACGTATTCAAGCCAAGATCAAACACACCAGGAGCACAGTTACAGCTATACAGAACAATAACATTAGTATTTGATGTTCCGAGTTCTCTCTAATATGATCTCTCCTAACTATCGGTTACTCAAATTAAGAATGCACATTCAATTGGACAGGAATAAATCATGCTTACTGAGTCGAGAAGGTAATTTAGTTTAGTTTATCACGTTTTTAAGGAAACAAGTGCATCAGTAAATTTGCGTAAGATTATAAGATGATTATTCAAATTCTAAAATATAGTAAAGCTCAAGAGTTCAGGAAGCGACATGAAATATGCCAGTTCAAGCAGTCTCCAAGAAGGAAAAGACCTCTAGACGCATACAGTATATGCGTCTGTTTGGAAAGGAAGCCAGGTGATTCCGCATCAGGCAAGTCAAGATTGCCAAGGAAAGTTCCACAAAGTCTCCTTTAGGCAATATATGGCAGCCCATCCATCAGCATCAGCCAGCAAGCGTGCCAACGTGCAATCCGAGAGCTGCCAGAAAAAAAGAGCACCAGAGCAACCGTCTGTTAAATCGAGCAATATTATCTTCTTAAAGTTCCGGGGGTGACACATTCTAGAATCACCTCATCGGGTCAGACCACTCAGTCCATTGGTCAGTTAGTATTAGATGAGTGTCAGGTGACATAAAGAAGACACAAATTGCAGAGAAATTGGTGGGATCATTGCGCAGTCCTTAAGCAATCCATTACGTGAAACGTCAGAACAATGCTCCTTTGGCAAGAACACAATGCTCCTTTAGCAAGAGCAAGAGCACATGAGCAGGTTCAAGAGGACACTTTCCCAGGGAAATGTTCCGGACTTGTAGCAAAAAATTTAACAAAGTCTCTGGTACAATACCTGAGAATTCAGGAAAGAAAACACTGTTTCACATTATTGGTTATATTGAGGAATTCTCTCATGAGCAGTGGATTCAGTAAGTCAAGATTTTCACGCATGCAGTTAGGCCCATTTTAGTTTGAGCTAATATAACGCAAAGATATATACATATATATTAAGTATACTTTCATAGGAAACATAAAGATGTCATGATTTTAGTATAACTCTGATGCACTTGAAATCATTTAGTAGGGTTCCAAATAACGTGTCACTATGGTACACTAGTACATTCAAATGGTAACTTACCTGGCCACCGAATCGTCGGGCATAAGGGAGCTGAGGGGAGACCAGAGCATCTCTGACCATTGAGGGAAGCCGAGGGGAGAGCCGTGCTTCATGGGGCACCGCCGGGGAGCAAACTACAACTCCCATCTCCCCCTGCCAGCACTTCCGGATCACCTGTTTCCACCTCCTAGGACCTCCAAGGACCTTTAAAAATGAACTGTGCCCCTGCAGCGCGGGACACACGGGGACGCGCCCTGACTGTGCCCGGGCCGCGCCCGGGCCAAGGGCAGGCCCGTTCACGCCCGGAGGAGGCAGGGCTGGGCCACCCCCCTAACCTCTGACCGTCACGCTGCCTGTAGCTCGCATCGAGATGGGTAAAAAAAAGTTAATTTCTACTCCTAACACCGGACTAACCACATCCACCATCGATTCATTTTTTACCAAAGTAACCATCGCTATTTCCAGGGAGATTGCCTTGACGGAGCGCAGACTTTCCCTGAGGGATGGAGCCCTTGGTTCTAACAACGAGCTCAATGATCTTCTTATCACTAAACCCATATCTGCTGAGCCCAATATATGTACTATTACTCACAGTGACTTATCAACAAATGTCACCGCTCCTGTCACTAATACTCTTCCCCCGCTTAGTAATTCCATTCCAGCTAAGCCCCCTTCCCCACTGACAGTGAATGGCAAGAGGAAGAAAGGTCCCATAAAAGAGCCACCCTCCACTAGAGCAAAGAAACCCAGGAAATCATCACCTCACCAACCCAGAGTTGAGCCAGGCCCTGAACAGTCGCAGACACTGGTCCCCCTAGAAGACTATTGCGCAAGACTTTCTCTTCTAATTACTCCGATATTATCCCGCCTGGACATTATTGAACTCAAGTTGGAGGAGTTACTAAGTACAAGTAGAGCCTCAACATGGCAAACCCCATCCACTAATCAACCATCACACATTACACACACTACGAGTAATTCTGTCATAACCTGCACCCTCATCCTCAATCAGCCTGTATCTCAGCATCGGACGACCATGGGAGTGCCCCGCATCCTGGGTTACACCTAAGAGGGGGCACCCAGCTAATGTGGGGAAACATCAATAATACCCCGCTCTAATGTCTCTTACACCTTCCTCCCTGTAGCTGAGAACAGACCAGTCATTTCTAACCCCCCTGAGGGTTTAGGAGATACCACTTAGAGTAACGTCTATCATTCTCAGTCAGTACTCACACAGAGTCATTCCAAATATCAAAATCTTGATCTCCCGCCAGCTGCCTGCCCACTTGTATTAGTTTTGCTAAATGTCCCGGTACTTACTCCCCTACAAAGGGAATCCACCACCCAGCTCATGGCCAAAGCACGCTACTGGTTAACCAGACATACGAAGCCAGGGCCCCTAATACAACATCATCAGTTAATGGCAAGAAGAACTCTCTGGGTGGGCAACTCTTTAAAATCTTATGAGGGTGATTGCATTGTTTTAAATTTTGACAGCCCCCAATTGGTAAAAGATTTACTGTCACAACCTCTACCTAATTCTAATCTAGCAACTAAGATTCGTCCAGTATCCCTGGGCTACTTTTATCAACCACAAACACTGTATCAGGGTGGGGCCAAAACAACAGCACCAGACTGTCATTCACATGTGAACAGGACCCTGATGAATAATTTTACGCAATATGCTACTACCAACAGATTTGCTCCACTGTCAGGTCTGGATTCTTGTGACAGACATACGCTGTTAACCAGAGGACTGCCCGAATACAGCATGAAGGGGTGGAGGTAACGGTGGAGGAAACCGGCGCATGCCAGATCTCGCTGAGGGTAATTGAACACCTGAGCTCTCCTGACCCTCCTGACTCACACTAGTTAGTCCCCGTCCAACAGATCAGGTCAGCTCCCACTAGGGTTGCATGGAACCTAATGTACCCCCTTGTGTTCTGGAATATAGCTGGTTATTGAGGCAAACGTAACAATGAAGAATGGCTTTCTGCTTTGTCCAATTCCTAGATCTTCCCCTCCAAGAAACCTGGGAGACCGACCAAATCCTCATCGATGGCTATAGGTCTTTTCAGACCATGGCCTTACAATCAACAGGGTAGGCCTAGAGGGGGGTTACTAACGCTTATCTCTAACGTTGTCGCATTTAAAGTTCTGTCCTTCAGAAACACATCCCCAAACTTTCATATTCTAGTCATCAAAGGGCCTGACACGTGGGATCTATTATTGGTAAATTATTATAATAACAACTTCACTGACCCAGCGGTGGTACCCCAGTCTCTGGATGACCTGTTAGAAGACCTAGTGGAGTCCCATTCTAAACCCCTATATATAATCTGGATGGGAGATTTTAATTTAAAACCATGTTCTCGAAACTCCGTGGAGTTATGTGGAATCCTGGACCACATGAATGCCTGTATCCCCCATTTTCATCATGATACCCAGGGGAACGCCCTCAATACCATACTAATGAAATGGCAACTTGTGATTCATAACATTATAGATCCACATACGGGGTCATTTTCTCCTACTTTTCAAAGAGGTGAATACTTATCTACTTTAGATTATATTATCTCCTCTGAGTCCCTCAGCTCAAACCTTTTAAAACTAAATACCAACTTTACCAAATTTAGCGACCATGCCACACTGTCCAGTGTGCTATTATTATGCAGGTGGCGAAACCCGATAATGGACCTAAAATACCTAAACCAATACTAGGCAGAACTAACGGTTACACTCTGTAAAGGGATATGGTTGATGTAGACACCCTATTTATGAGTTTTGTTTTGGCTAATCAGGAGGGCATAAAAACCTGCCTGGACCCATCCTTAAATCAGAGCAGTATAGCGGAGGCTTTTAACACACTATTAATGTATCTCAGATCACAGCTAATACGACCACTGTCTGCAAGAGATCGTACCCCATACCGGTGGTTTGATAAGAACTGCTCTGTCGCTTCTTCAAATCTGCGCATGGCGCTTAAATCCCTACCTAGGAATTCTGAGCAGGTCCGTACACTGAGAAAATCTTATAAGCTAGCCAGGGCACATAGATTAACCCAGCTGAAATTAGAGGCATGGGACAACCTAAAGAAGGCCACGTCCCTTCGTGATAGCACAGCTTTTTGGAAAGTTATTAACACTCCATTTTTGAAAGATAATAGAGGCCCATCTATAGAGTCTCATATTGACGAAGATTCCTGGGTAACACACTTTCAGGATATTTTCCATGAATTAGGGGATCCCATAGGCATGAATGTTAGCTTTGATACTGTTTCCCCTACACGCCTTTCCTTTGATCTCGGCGAAATTCAACTTGCCTTGAATCAATCTCCATCTGGAAAAGCTCCATGGCCTGATGGGGTACCCATGGATGTCTTTTAGCCGACATCTCCTTTTGGTCCCCCTTTTAGTTGTGGTTTTTAATGCCTTAGCCGATACTGGTTCCCCTCCCTTGTGGAAAAAATAAGTAATTATTCCAATATATAAGAAAGGGGATACTTCCATCCCTGCCAATTATCGTCCCATCTCTCTGCTTGACAGCTCGGTCAAATAATAGGTCGATTGCTGTTAAACAAACTGGAAATATGGGTTGAGGAAAGGGACATCCTCACGGATGTTCAATACAGGTTTAAACAGGGCAGGGGAACCTTAGACCAATGTCTCAATTTGACCCTTACAATTGGGAAATACACCAGAGCAAAAAATGCCCAAATCCATCTGGCCTTCATGGATTTATCCAAGGCCTTTGACTGCGTGGTCCATAGTAAACTATGGATCATGCTGAAGGAGATGGGAGTGGACGATGCTGTCACTAACTTCATCAGAGAGCTATATCTGGACGCTACCGCTACGGTACGCTATGGGAAAAACGGTGAATGTACTAAACCTTTTAAAATTGAAAGGGTAGTCAGGCAAGGTTGCGTCCTGGCACCCTTTCTGTTCGACCTCTACACTAATAAACTAAACAAGGTTTTGACTGAGGTTGCAAAAGTCACTCCGTTGGTCTCATCGACTGCCCTCCCCCTTCTCCTCGATGCAGACGATGCTGTTTTATTGGCCAGGACACCCATGGCACTGCAAAATATTATCACCCTATGCTCAGATTTTATGCACAACTTGGACCTGGACGTTAATAAAGTCAAATTCTATGTCATGGCAATAGGTAGTGATAAAAGAAAGATAATGAGACATACACTAGACAGGGAAACATTAGGGGAGCTACCTCATTTTAACTATTTAGGGGTGGTTTTCGACAATAAACAATCATGGAGGGAGATGTTGCAAAGCCGAACCAACGTAATGATCCAAAGTATCGTTGCCCTTTTTAGATTTTCCCAAAAATTAGGCCACAAGCCGATACCTGAAATGCTCATAATTTATCTGGCAAAAATGCTCCCAATGGCCACTTATGGGGCAGCAATTTGGAGTATCAGCGACGTAACCTCTCTCCAAGTGCAAGAAGACAAATTCATAAAAAGACTTTTGTCGATCCCACAATCGAGTAACAACTTTATAGCCCACAAAGAAGTCAGCATGCCCTTTATTACGGACGCCATAAGATTAGCGCCAATCTCTCTCTGGCTATCTATATGGAAAAGGGGTACTGTGGGCCTAAATCAAAAATCTTTAAAGACATTTCAAATTTGGATCATGCCCACAGAATCCCCTGACTATTATATGTCAGAGAAACTCTTACCTCTTTGGGTCTTGCCTTTTTGTATGTTACTCCGACATTCTCCGCGAACAATTCCCTAAGTCGAGATTAAAGGCTATCTTTAAAAATAAAGTCACTCATGACAGGTGGAATAGTCATAAAGGGAAACAAACCGTAAAGTTTTATGAATCAATACCACAGATATCAAATCACCTACATTCATACTTACGGTTTGTTGAGAATAATTAGCATCGCTTCATTCTGACTTGATTCAGATTGAATCTTATCCCGTTAATGCTGGGCTACCCTAATAATCTTTTTCCCTAAACAAATTACCGCCTTGTCCTTGTGACAACAAGACAGCCCAATCAACTTCACACCTCCTCCTCTTTTGCCCATTATACACAACTGAGAGGAAGGCTTTCATTTTTCCACCCTTGAGGAAATTTTCAATGAGGTCTGTAGCATCTGCTCTCTTTTTATTCTACTCACTAGAAACCCCATTGGTCTGGTTTGCGCTAGCCTCCTTCCTACTGGCCTCTATGAGATCCCGTAAAGTTTTATGCACTACACCTTTTGCACTTTGAGACCAATTTTAACTGTTTTATTCTGTCTTTTTTCTAGTCCATGTATGTATTTGTGGATTTATCTCCTATGCACAGTGTTTAACCGTGGGCTTGGAACTGCTTTTAAATTTTGTATCTATTTTACGCCTAATTGTTAATGCACTTTTTATGCTATTTCTATGTGTGTAATTTAATGCATTTTTATGAAGTACGAAATAAAGTTGGTTGATGATGACATTCTAATAATGTACTAATGTAAATATATTTAAAAACACGTGTTAAAGTTTTCGTTTTAGGTGCATAACATTAGTACACATGTGAAATACTATCTGAAAATTTTCACGGATGCATTGTCAATTGTGAATGTGTAACACCTACTTTTCTTTTGTCATTTCGGTGCACCCTCTACGCACACAAAAGATGGATTTTTAATGAAATTCACCATCATAATCAGGATTAATCATAATATTTGATAAAGGCTCATATACACACGTATAAATGATAATAGAGAATGATTAGAGGTAAACTCCATAACATGAGAGTTCACCATTTGCATATTTCTAGCACATGTTAATGTAATATAATACTTACTCAATTAATAAACTATAGTCTATCTTATTTATATGAATGATATAATCTAAGCTACATTTTCTGCATGTTTTTACAATGCAGCAACTAAAATTCTATTGAGTTGTCATGTTTTCTTGGACAGGTAGTTAGTGCACGTTTAGTCCCACAAGTGTCGTAATTGGTTTCTTAGTCAGAAAGTTTAAATGAAATTCAGTCTCTAACAAACATATGTTCTGAACAGACTTCAACCCCTCTCTCTCTCTGAATTGTGTATCTTACCATAGGGCCTAATGTCAAAAATGTGTGCCCTGGAATGCTTGCCAGATAATTTAACTCATTGGGTTTGGGGAGTGGATGGTGAATAGAGGCAGCCTGTAATGGTACACTGTGTTATGTTCCTGCGTTTGAGGCCAGTCACAGGGGCCTTAGTGGGGGCTCGAACTGTGGGAAATTAGTGTGAAGTGTTATTATATAAAAAATAAAATCCAGAGATGATGATGTTGACAAATTAAGCTGGCCTCTGGGTTGTGGTGCTTAGATGAGCATTAAGATTTTCTCTGTTTTTCTTTTTAAAAAGTTAAAACAAATTGTTATTTTGGAAAGGTGAAGGCGTTCGGATGCAAAGCCCTGCTAGCGAAGAATACCCGTTTCGTTCATTAGACACAAATCACTGAAGGGCACAGACGCTGGTAATAAACAGAATCAGTGATTCATATTTAGTAATAAAAACACCTTTTGATCACTCGGCACTACACACAGGCATTGCTGCTTTTGATGTCTCCTAATATTTGAAGCGTGTAGAGATCAGCTCGCAGGATAGTTATCAGACCATCAGAGGCATCACTTTATCTTTGAAAAAAGCATTACTTATGTGGAACAGATGAAACGATAACAATATTTTTTAACATGGGAAAAGTGACGCAAAAGTGGCGCAAGGGGCTTGTAAATCTGCCCCATGTTGTTTTGTTTTAGGAGCATGCCTTGGTGAGAAAAACGGCGTTGTGTCTTGTTATCAACTTGAGGATGATGAATAGGTTAGGGAGGCTGTTGCCGGCTAGCACACTCAAGGTGGGCAGAGAATGTGAGGTTTTGTAGAACATGGAAAGGCGAGCAGTGTAACCTGCTAATCTCCAAAACTGTCTTCTGCGCCTCCATTTTAAATTTGAAGAGGATTCTGAGGCTGCACCTCTTAACATAATCGTCTGTTTTGTCTAAATGACATTAACGTGCTGTTTAATGAAATTATACAAAATAGCGCTGATCTGTTTTGCAACAGTAGGGAAATCATGCATATTACTTTTGAAATGTTTAGCAGCCACTGACAACCTTAACCTTGCATTTTTTGTTATTAAATGGTGGCAGCATACTAACGACGAAAGTTGCTACTAACTTTCGTATAATACAAATAGGCTATTGAAATGTGTACCCTATAAGTATATATTTTTTATGCCTGACCCTAATGGCACGACATTAGTGGGAAACATTATGTTAATGTTTTACAGGAAATGGCTCCTATCAAGTCACTCTGCTGGTTGAATCCAATGTGGGAGAAAACGAAGTGCCCTTGTCATGAATACTAGAAATATCCAACAAGAGCTGGGTGCCCACTTAGGAGCATATTTACAAGCCCCTTGCACCTCCGGTGCGTCACTTTTACAATGGTGGCTGCCAAGCAACAGGGGTGACGGGTGGGGCAAGTGTTCAGAAAAAAGAAATCACTTACCTAGTTACGCCGGCCGCCTCTCCTCCGTCCCCTTCTCTTCCTCCTGATTCCCAGAGGCAGGACGCTCCCAGGCTCCCCATAGTCAATCATGACACTGCTTCTACAAGCATGACAGCAGCTTCATGATTGGTCTGAACGGCTGGGATAGTTCTCTATCCGGCTGTGCAACATAGCCGAGTGGAGAAATGCTAAGTGCACATGATGGTTTGGCCTGTCTAAGACAGATGGCCAAACCGTCATGCGCACTTAGTAGTGGCCATACCACTCTTCCTCCTGTGAACCAGCCCAGCCCTGCCCCAACTTGGCTCTGTGCAGAAAAATAAAATGATAATAACAATGTGCAGTTATCATTTTAATTTTCCTTGTTGCACTGCTCTAAGAGCAGTGGGGCGACGCTCCTCCATCTAAGCGGAGGAGCAGCCGCTGCACTTTTAATATGGGAAAACGTGACGTACCGGCAGTGCACGGGGATTGTAAATAAGCCACTTAGTATGTAGAGGGCAGTAACTCATTCACTGTCTTACGACATGAGGCACAGAATTACCATAAACACAATGCACCTGTAGAATAACAGATGCCCACAGCTGAAGTTAATCTGCCCTTTATGCAGCCAACTTTGGGAGACATTTTTCACTTTGTACTGGTTTACTGGGGACCAACACAAATGAATCCTCGCAATAATATGCTGCTGGTTAAATAGTGAAGGAGAAACTGAGGCGTTATGGACCTCAGAATGATGAACTGAGACATAGTGGACATTATTCTCACACCCGTCGCCTCTGTCCAGTGCCTAATTTATAAAAAAGATAAGTGCCAGGGCCCTTCTTAGTGGGCCACTGCAGCTTGCACCACCCACTGTCCCTGACGATGACAGTACCAGCACAACTGCTAACAATCATACTCCTACAACTCTGATTATTTAGACTATTCCAGACCCCTGAAAGCTACAAGAATGACATGGGCGGCATGTATTGTTAATTTTTAATGTATATTGACATTTTAAACACTGTGCTCATCCCAAAACTAGGCAAACATCGCCACCATGTGGTAGACTGTAATAGGTGCTGGTGGTGAGAATGAAGTGCACCAGAAACCACTGGCTTAAATTAAGCACTGCCTCTGACCTGCTTGAGTTCAGCATTCAGCGGCAATACAGCCTTTACTATCTGCAGACAAAGTGGTCACCCAAATCTTGCTGGGATCCTCTTACTAGCTTGGGAAAAGTAAAAAGCATGGAAGGAGCTAAAATCTAAGGCAACAGTTGACTAAATAGGCACATTGAAATAAACCAGCATTGAAATATAAATCTGGAAATGGCAGTCTTGAAAGAGAAATTGACAGAAAATAGCAACTAAGCTTTGCCTCACTGGGGGTTATGCCACTAATATATGGATGAACTATCATACCC
Source organism: Calotriton arnoldi (assembly GCA_963921515.1). Taxonomy (NCBI): domain Eukaryota; kingdom Metazoa; phylum Chordata; class Amphibia; order Caudata; family Salamandridae; genus Calotriton; species Calotriton arnoldi. The sequence continues at coordinate 26,070 of CAWUFW010016462.1, forward strand.
ACAATGCACTAGGAAGAAATGGTGGATGGTTGGCCTTAGAGCCCTGCCAGGGGAATAATTGAAGGAGAAACTGGGTCCTGATTAATACCAGGTGCAACTCGTAATCAAATGGAGGCAGTATCCCCCCCGAGACAATCAAGACCTTAATTGGTAGGATGGGAGGTTTTGCTAGAAGAATCTTTTTTTTAAATTCACCTACGCTAAAACTATTTGCGACCTCTATTGGCACTACTGCTGGACCCATTCTTTCCCTCTACTGCCAAATAGAAATGCACTGCTACTCCACCCCTTTAAGAAAATAACTATTTGATTTTTGCCCAAGGAAATTTTATCCAATGCAATTAGTTTTTGCTGTAAACTTTGGGGCATATTTATAAGGGGACTTACTTTTACTGACATACCGGTGGCGCAATGTCCTGCATCATATTTACTAAGTGGCATTAAGTCACGCTTTGTGGCTTAACATAGCTTTGTAAATATGGTAGCCTTTCATGCAGAAAGGAGCGTGCAATGGGTGTTGCTGTGTGGGTTGCACCGCCACCCCCATTGCTTTTTGACGCTGCCCCAGATTTACAAGGATCTATAAATCTGAGGCAGCACCAAAAACTAACACCATGCAATAGCAGGCTATAGAATGGCGCAACGAGGAGAAATACTATGTTTCTCCTTGTTTTTGCTTTTTAGAAAGAGTAGAACACCATTAGTGATTGTTTATGTGCAGGAAGGTGTCCCTTCCAGCACATAAACAATCATTAAATAATGACGATTTGCTACTTCTATTTGCGCAGCAGAATGCAGCACACATAGAAATAACAAATCACCATTATTGATTGTTTATGTGCAGGTAGGGACACCTTACTGCACATAAACAATCATTCCCTGCAACGCAGGCACCCATGCACTATGGCGCAAGGGTGCCTGTGTTGGCGCTAGACAGCTATTTCAAGCGCCAGTGAAAGGGAAAACACAGGTGCACCATATTTTTGTAAATACGGCACATTTCTGTGTTTTGGAAATGGTGGAGCACAGCGATGCAAATCTTGCCGCAGCGCCACCATTTCCTTGTAAATATGTCCCACTGTTCCTTACATTACGTTTCTTCATTTTAGTAGCACAACACCTAAAATTCTTATAATGTTTTTGAAACTGTTGTTTTTGCCTTTTCCCTACTTTCGGAAAGTCTTACTGATTCAGCTAAGCTACCAAGTATGAATGAGGAATTCTTCACAGAAAACTTTTTAACATTTATAGATGGGATTGTTTGTCCATTATTGAAGCTTAGTCCAGATCATATCAAAGCTCTGACCTCTCTCTGCCAAAGTTTAACAATCTGATTTCCTGGAGGAAAGCCAGCTTAATAGAAGCTTTATGCCCTCTAACCAAAAACCCACAGCATTCAAATACAGGCAAATATTGAAAAAGGTTAGCCAACGATTTTCTAATGCATTTCTTGATCGGTAGGTTGTCCCAAGTCAGGATTTAACATATTCAGTCAATGTGAATAAAAATGCACTAAGGGCCTCAATTATGGAGTTTTGTCATAGGGTAGCGAAGCAAGTCACCTTGCTGCGCTTCCCTACGTCAAAGTGAAACACAGGAATACACTATACTTATCCAATACAGCGCATTCCTGTCCTTTCCGCTTGTGCTCGCACCGTTTCGGCAGCCTAGCGCCAGTGCAGGCACCCTCACACCATCGTGCAAGGGTGCCTATGTTGTCGGCAGGATTGTTTTTGCGCAGGAAGGTGCACAAAAACAATCCTGGGAGGCTTTTTCCTCTTTCAAAAAAGAAAAAAATCAAGTAGGAATTACGTAATTTTTCCTTGTTGCACCTCCTCTGGGGAGGAATACGGTTTTGGAGCACACCTAGGTTTACATGGTTTTGTAAATCTAGGGTAGCGTCAAAATCCATGGGTGTTGCGTGGGAAAACCCACTGCAACACTCACGGTTCGCCTGCCTAGCACATAGTGAGGCAACACAGTGATTTGCGCTGCCTTGCCAGACTGCGTATCTATGAGGCCATTCAAAGCCACACGAAGTGGCTTTGCATGACCTTATAAATCTGATTTTGTAGTTTGCCCCCCGGAGCATCACAAAAAGTGGCGCTCCAGCGGCGCTAGGGGCTCATGAATATGCCCTTAAATATATTATCTATTTACTGGTATAAGTTCAGGAATACCACAAGGAGCCTTAGTATCACACACTGAAGGTTTATTATAGAGGCCACTCTATTTCAATGGACATTAAGAACTTTTAAAAGAGTTTCTAATTCTCTCAATGGGTCGTTGGAGTGGGTCCATGAGAAAATATCTGGCTGCAAGTGGACGAGGTCACTATATTCCAAGTCACACTTGGAAAAACTATGGGGAACAACTACCTTAGCAGAATCAGGATGCAGACAATATATAAAGAGAGGCTCTACAGCTTTTCATAATTTCAATCAGAGCTCCTATGTGTAGCAAACTTGCAATACTACAAAACCTACCGGTGGCAGAAGACATGCCAGCGGGCAAGCAAAACGCACCCTTTAATTCAACGTAACAGGTTCTTCATGTTAATTCTATCACACTGATACTTCTGGAACAAATGTCTCAATTAGGCGCAGAATGCAGGCAGCGTCAGAGAAAGAGTTAATACAATTGAACAAATTGAATCGTGCTTCTGGGAAAAAACTGTGGTGATAAAAAAATAACTCTACGGAAGGCAGATGCTCTACACGGCTGAGTTTGGGTTGTTAAGGCATCTAATTGATATGTCACCAAGTAATTTCTGTAAGTGCTACCAGAGGCCCTATTTGGGGGAAAAACTGACAGAAATAAACAAAGTTACAGTGTTCAAAACTGGGCACAATAGTTTCTCTTAAATGCACTCATGGTTCTTCATGATTTGTTTTGCTCCAACCTATATCTCACACTTTATTTAAGGCAAAGCACCCTCACTAAGGACTATTCTCTGACGACATAATTGATGGCATCACTTATGACATTGTGCAATGAATGTGATAACTTGCTATATGCTTTGCAAATCGAAAGGTATTCAGCAGGCTTCACCTAGACCCAATTTTCTGTCACCTCTGTTGTGCTAATGGGCGTAACATTTTGCAACAGGGAGGACATGAATCAAATCTGTGAAATCACCCACAAGCCATTATGTGCAGCCAACCACCCACATTACCCATTCCCTAAAAGACACCCAACTCACAATTTGTTTTAATTTCCTTTTATAATTTTTTTTCAGTATCATGGTACTTCCCTGGTACCGGCTTCCAAGCTTTACATTCATGGTACTGCGGTACCGTGCAAGCTTCACCAGATGAAGATGGTGCAGAACTATGGTACCATGGGGGTGAAGCAGTGCTTAATTTGTTAAAAAAATAAGTGGCAGAGCCCTCGTTAAGAGGACAATGCAGCGTGCACCATCCATTCTCCCTGCCAGTGCTGCCAAAGACAGTACCAAAACAACTACTAACCGTCACACTCTTAAAAGTGTGACAATTCATACTATTCCAGTCCCCCAAAGCTATAAAAATAGCTTGGGTGGTAGATATTAGTTATTGTTAATGTATATTGTATTAATAAACAGCTGCTGTTGTGCTCATACCTAGATTAGGCAGACAGCGCCACCATGTGGCAGACTGTCTAACGAAACCCCATCCATTGGCCCTACAAATCTTCGCCATGGTGATATTGAGTTTCCGTCTGGATTTTTCCACCGCCCCCAAGTCCATGGCCCCGCGCCATGCCCTCTGCACTATTATTTCTGAAAAAATTACTTCGGCTGGGCGTATCAGTCGAGCCATGGCTGTGAGGCTTTTCTGCATATTTTCTAGGAGGACCCTCCTCCCCAACGCTGCCAAGTCATTGCCTTCCAGGTGGACAACCACCGCATCCGGTCTGCCACCTTGCCCCATTGCTTCCTGCACCGCGGGGAGTAGTTGATCCCATTTCATTCCTGAACACCCCAACCAGACTACGTCGGTGTCCCGCAGCCATATCCTGCCGAATTCACGTCTGGCCGCCGCCCAGCGTTGAGCCTGTGTCACGTATGAGTGACCCAAGATCCATACCTTCTTCCGCGGTTCGGTTGGACCTAGACGAAGGGGGGGGGAGGGAGGGAGAAATCGGACTCAGTACATCGTAGGGCGTATGTAACGCTTAAATGCGCTGGATGCCCAGCGCCCTATCCCCTTGATTTGTTCAGTACCCAAACCTAGCCCTGCGGCTGTGGTGGCTGCCCCTATTCTGAAAGAGTGGGACCCAAACCTTCTGGCAGGGAGCCCAACTGCCTCTAGAGTCTTTCTCATCACTGCTATGAATTTAAAACGGCTGAGGAACGACCCGTCCCCGTGCCTGAAAAGTGGCCAGTGGCCGTAGTCCCCAGGTCCCAAGTATTTCTGCAGTAAGCACACTGGGCAGCAAGCTTTATCCCTAAAGCAGTTTATTCTAGTCCTCTTCCCGCTGCCTGCCTGGTCTGTTTTGGGCCGTCGCAGCAGGATGTCCATGTGCCCTTCCCATATCTCCACGTCCCCCCTGTTAATGCATGCTGTCCCTAGGTCACCGACTGCTGGGGCTACCAAGTCGTTGATCCTGTATGCCCCAAAGAATGCCAGCTTGAACGCTGCCTCAAATAGCATGGTTTCCTGTTCTGAGGTGCATACTCCCCCTAGGAACCCCATCATCCGCTGTAGTATGTTGAAGTGGATGGGACGCCTTGCATCCTTTTTTTCTTGCTGCAACCTGCCCCAGCCTCTCAGTGCCATCCTGCATTGGAAGGCCCTAGTTGGGTCCTCCCCTGTTGCCAGTTTTGTGTAATATGCTACTGCTTTCAAGTGTGTCTGGGCCCAAGGTTTAGTCTTACCCGACACGAAGGCCCATTCAATGAAGTTTAAGAGTTCCTCGTGACTTGCCTGCCGGACCCTTTTTAGCCCTGTCCTGGCCACAAAAGTCTCCCAACACTTACGGTAACGGGTTTCTGTTTTTGGGGCCAGTGCATTGTCCAGCATCTTCTTCAACCCAGGTCCACCCATGCCCAAGCCTCTTCCGGCACCGGGGTCATCCCTCGGTCTGCATCCAGGGCGAGCTCTCGGAATTTCACCCACTGAAAACGAGAAATGGCATCGGCAACTGAGTTGTCTACCCCTGGGATGTGTCTCGCCCTAAGCGCGATTTTGGCTCTCAGCTGGCAGTCAACCAGTTTTCGCAGCAGGTTGGCCACCGCTGGGCATTTTGCTGACCCTGTGTTGATTGCTTGCACCACCGCGTGGTTGTCAGACCATAGCGTTATCTGCCTATTGGCTAGCCGCTGGGCCCAAATCTGGAAAGCCACCACAATTGGGAACAACTCCAACAAGGATATGTTGGCGGTGACCCCTGCGTTCTGCCAGGATGCTGGCCAGGTCCCTGCCATCCATGCATTCCCTAGGATGGCCCCAAAGTCGAACCCCCCAGCCGAGTCCGTGTAGAGCTCAAGTTGGTTTGCTTGCACCCAAGGCTCCCGCCACATGAGGGTGCCGTTGAAATCTGTCAGGAAGTTCTCCCACTGCCCTAAGTCCTCCTTCCCCCCCTGTGTGATGCAGACCCTGTGGTGCTTCTGTGTCATGCCCTTGGTCATCCACGCCAAGCGTCTTGCAAAGGCGCGCCCTGCGGGGATTATCCGTGTAGCAAAATTCAACTTCCCCAGCAGCTGCTGCACTTCAACTAGCGTCGCCTTTTTTTGTTGCCTCAGTCTACCAATGATTCCTTTTAGCTCCGTTACCTTATCTGGCGGCAATCTGCACGTTCCAGCCACTGAGTCCAGCTCTATCCCGAGGAAGGACAGTTTTGTGGTCGGGCCCTCCGTCTTGTCCTGCGCTAAGGGGATACCTAATTCCTGGGCCAGAACCATGAAGCTGTGCAGGAGGTTGGCGCAATCCCCTGTGCCTGCCCTGCCGATAAAAAGGAAGTCATCTAAGTAGTGGACCCTTCCCCCTTTTGGAGCGCGTGTCCCTAGCTCCCCCTCCAGGAATCCGCTGAATGCCTCAAAGTATGCGCATGATATCGAGCAACCCATCGGTAAGCATTTGTCATAATAGTATTGACAGTCTAATTTGAATCCTAGCAGATGGTAGCTGTCTCGGTGTACTGGCAATAGGCGGAATTCTGTTTTTGCCAGCAGGGCACCCCTCCCTTCCTGCCTTATCAGGTCCACCACATCGTCCACTGATGCATAGGCCACTGCGCATGCCCCTTGTTCCAACCAGTCGTTGATGGAATCCCCCTCAGGATGGGATAAATGATGTATCAACCTGAATTTGCCTGCCTCTTTTTTGGGCACCACACCGAGCGGTGATACCACCAGGTCCTTCAGTGGGGAGGAAGTGAAAGGACCGGCCACCCACCCCAGTAGAACTTCCTTCTCTACTTTTTGTCTTGCCATCCCCGGGTTGTCTCTTACTGATTTCAGGTTACGTGTCTCCCGGGCGCCCCTGCGTCCTTTGTAAGGGATTGGAAAACCTTGTGTTATCTTCTGCGAGGGGGGAGTTTGTGCCTTCTTGTGCCTGTTGCCCCTATTTATCCCCCCTCGTTGCCCGTCAGCTCGCCCCCGTATTGGGGGGGCCCGAGCTCGCCCTGGGGTGACCAACCCTGGTCGCCCCCTCTAGCGGGCTATGTAAATGGGCGGGGAATGGCTTCCCTTCCCCGGACGGCATTTGTCCCGGGCCCCCCTTGGGTCCGGCTTCGCCTTCCAGGCTTGGGTTCCAATGCAACGTAACAGGTTCTTCATGTTAATTCTATCACACTGATACTTCTGGAACGAATGTCTCAATTAGGCGCAGAATGCAGGCAGCATCAGAGAAAGAGTTTTTACAATTGAACAAATCGAATCGTGCTTCTGGGAAACAACTGGGTGATAAAAAATAACTCTACGGAAGGCAGGTGCTCTACACGGCTGAAGTGGGTTGTTAAGGCCTCTAATTGATGTAGCTATGTCACCAAGTAATTTCTGTAAGTTCTGCCAGAGACCCTAATTGGGGAAAAAACTGCCAGAAATAAACAAAGTCACAGTGTTCAAAACTGGGCACAATAGTTTCTCTTAAATGCACTCATGGTTCTTCATGATTTGTTTTGCTCCAAACTATATCTCACACTTTATTTAAGGCACAGCACCCTGACTAACGACTATTCTCTGACAACATAATATGATGGCATCACTTATGACATCGTGCAATGAATGTGATAATTTGCTATATGCCTTGCAAATCGGAAGGTATTCAGCAGGCTTCACCTAGACCCAATTTTCTGTCACCTCTGTTGTGCTAATGGGCGTAACCTTTTGCAACAGGGAGGACATGAATCAAATCTGTGAAATCACCCTCAAGCCATTATTGGCTGCCAACCACCCACAATACCCATTCCCTAAAAGACACCCAACTCACAATTTTTTTAAATTTCCTTTTATAATTTGTTTTCAGTATCATGGTACTCCCATGGTACCGGTTTCCAAGCTTCACATTCATGGTACTGCGGTACCGTGCAAGCTTCACCAGATGAAGCTGGTGCAGTACTATGGTACCATGGGGGTGAAGCAGTGCTTAATTTGTTAAAAAAATAAGTGGGAGAGCCCTCGTTAAGAGGACAATGCAGCGTGCACCATCTATTCTCCCTGCCAGTGGTGCCAAAGACAGTACCAAAACAACTACTAACCGTCACACTCTTAAAAGTGTGACAATTCATACTATTCCAGTCCCCCAAAGCTTTGAGAATAGCTTGGGTGGCAAATATTAGCTATTGTTAATGTATATTGTATTAATAAACAGCTGCTGTTGTGCTCATACCTAGATTAGGCAGACAGCGCCACCATGTGGCAGACTGTCATAAGTGTCGGTGCTGGCAATTACGTGCTGGTGCCAAGCACCAGAAAACACCGAATCAAATTAAGCACTGGAGTGAAGCTTCGGCAATGGCTCCTGTGGGAGTACTGCAGTACCTTCCAGGAGGGTTACTCTGCGTCCCATGAGAGTACCTTGGTACAGACAGCACAACTTCATTTTGTTATTTATTTGTTGGCCGGGGGGGGGTCAGGGGGGTCCCTTGGGACTCTACCCACAAATGCTAAGGTGGCAGGCTTTCTCCTATGTGCCCCATTAAAACTCTCTTTTAAAACATTTCTAGGACACAGAGACCGAGTCCCAGAGATCTGTAATGGCAGCCACAAATTTTTCTCTGGATTACGTCCAGCAAGTCAGATCACGCAGTACTGCGGAACCTGTCTCATAGTACCGAAATGGCTAATAAGAAAAAAAGCTTTCTTGGCCTATCAGAGGGCTCTTTTTTAAAAATGTTGGTGCTGCGGAACTCCTGTGGGATTCCCTCAGAACCAACTTTCCAGACATGCCTTTTTTCAACCCTTCATGAGCACCTGTTTAAAAGCATTTATTTTCAAAAACAGCTGAATGGATTTACACTTAACCATACAAAGCACACTTTCTGAGTAAAATTCCAAGTTTTTGCCAAATTTGGTGTAAATCTGTTTAGCCCTCCACCTGAAGAAAACAGCTTTTTCAAATTAATCCCCCTAAAATAAACATGGAATCTAAATTGTCCACTACCAAAATTGCTGAAGTTTGATTGAGTCCTAGCGATCAATATCTACCTAGGGGATTCATAGCTAGAACTTGAGATAGGCCTCATTACAGTAACAGCCTCCATATCACAACACGTTCTTCCAGTAGTAGCCACATGTGACACTCATACATGTCTAATAAAGAACTAGGACCTTCACCTGTCTCACAGAAAGTGCCTGCACTGGAAGACATGATGCTGATAAAGATAGAGTGACCACGCGTACGTAATTTACATGGACTAGTCCGTAATTTCATCCTGTCCGTTGTCTGTGATAACTTCTTCTATGGACATAGTTTGTCCATAATTTGGCCAGTGCAGGGTGTCATTCAATTATGTGGCTGGATTTCAACCCCGGTCCTCCACACCATCAGAATATTTTCATTATTCCCGGGGTTACTATACGCGGTACCAAGCACACCTTCGCTCCTTTACTTACCTGGTTCCAGTGCAGGCGAGTCACGAGTGGGCTTATTGTTCCTGGCCTGAAGAAGCCACTGTTGAAGCTAACAACAGACCTTCTAACCTACCCCTGAACCAGACTCAGGGGCAGATTTACAATAACTGGCGCATCCCTGCATATCAGCAGGGATGCGCCAGTTTTTTTGCGTGACTCAAGAAACACCTTGCGCCACCATGGATGCGCCGCATTTACAATGCGACGCACCATGGCGCAAGGATAGACAGATGCGTGACGCATCTGTCGGCGTAAGGGTGACGCAGTGCTAGAGTCGTGTCGCAAGCGCGACACAACTCCAGCACTGCTCAGGGGTGCCCTATAGTTGCTATGCTGAGTCACTCCTTACGCCTGTTACAAGCAGGCGTAAGGTTTTGACGCAGCGGGGACGTAAAAGTGACTCAGTGAAATCTTGTAGATTTTACTGTGTCACTTTTATGGGACTTCCTTGCGACGGAACGTCCACCCTGCATACATTATACCTGACGCAGGTATAATGTAGCGCAGGGCTTTACAAAGTGACGCATCTCACTAGATGCGTCACGTTGCAAATATGTCGCATAGTGGCGCATTGTTTACGCCGCGTCACAAAAGTGACGCAACGGCGGCGTAAAAGTGGCACAAGGGGCTTGTAAATCTGCCCCTCTGACTTTCCTCGACGGCGACAAATGACCGGGTTTGTGACAATTTTAGCTTCTTCAATTGAGAAGGTAAGTTGAAGTGTCTGAGGGTGGTTGGTTACTGTCTGACTGGTCCGCATTTGTAAATGGAAGATTATTTGTTCGGGCCAAGTTTGTCTTTTTTTCACATTTTGTCAGGCTGATTTCTTTTCCTTGTCTCTTTCCCTCACCCCTATTCCCATCACTCTAGCGTTCTCCTAATTCTCACTCCCACGGCCTCCTCCCCTTCACGCTGTGCTTCGAGACACTCGCTCTCCCCACAGGTTTAAATGAATGTTCAGCCTTGGTTCGTTCGCGCCAAGTGAGGGTTTTACAAACGCAGATGCCAGTGGCTTAGCAAGGGGGGGGTCCATTTCGGGCGGCATGAGTTTTGGGGGCAGCGCCCCCACCTGCGGCGAAGGCAGGATTCGATCGCCAGCAACACCCCTGCTCTTACGCCCACTGCAGGGCGGTAAAGCCTGGGACCACCACGGGTGGCAAAAGGCCTAGCTACGCTACTGGCAGATGCACACCTCTGGGCACTCCTGAAAATCAAGCCTCATGCTGCTGGACCAGATTGAGTGATCCTAGGCAAATATTTGAAATGAAAGAGCATCCTTTACCTGTGTGCTATATTCGAGGTGGCAGCGCCGAGCCAAAGGTCTGTCTTGGCTCTAAGAGCCCATGCACAAGTCGAGCCCTGAAAATGTTTGCTATGTAAATTAATACCTGGTAAAATATGGTAAAGGCTCTTAAAAAACCAAACAAGTGTATCAAGTGTATTTCTACAACATGCGGAAGCTTTCTTCTTATTAAGTCACATTTGATCAAAGCATTGAGAATTACTTATCATAATTGATATTTTTTTAAACATGAATTTAGAACCATTCTTGTCCTGCTTGCATCCTTGAGACAGAGCCATTAGTGACCTAAGAGGCAAGCCAGTTTTCATGTGCACTCTGTATGCACATTCTAACAGACAGAACAACATTATAGTCTATTAATTCCAACTAAATCCTATTTTTTATAGCTCATATTTTGAAGTCACATATTTGAAGATGCTTTTATATGTGGTAATGAAGTGAAAGGAAGATTGGTGAAGTCAACTATTTGCCCAAGATCACACATTTTGGTTAAGTGGGAAGCTGGGATTAATTCCTGGTTTTCTGGTTTCACTTTGTACAATTAGAAGAAAACTTGCACACTCATTAATGTACTCCAATTTATAAATAGTTTTTTAAATAAATAGAGTTACAAGAAGACATTTGAGGAATACAACAGCACCAATGGCAGAGATGTTCTCCATTTCATCCTCCGAATGGACATCGCCCCATGAAGGTTCCCCTCTGCAGCCAAGCACATCAGCTGACACAGCCACACATACTTAGCACTATGTGGGACCACACAGGGCCACAAACTATTCACTCATTAAACAAGTCTAATATTCTCCCCCTCCTGCTGTGGTTCCACTCACAAAGCATCCACTTTATCCTCTCCCACTCTGGTCTCCTCTGCCTCACTAGACCGAGCCAAAAAAGCCTGATAGGGACCCATATGTTTGTTGGGCGGCTGCAAACCGGAAGCAGTTTACGATAACTATCCGACTGCATGTTGCAATATGCCATGTCCCGATGCCATTCCTTCAGTGTTGATAGCGTCCCACAGGCCCAACACAGCAATATTCTACGCCTCGCAAGCAGCAGGCCGATAGCTACTGGCCACCTAGAGGTCCCCGGGACATCTCTGTTGTACTCCAGCAGTGCTAATATGGAGGTCAACTCTATACGTTCATCAGTAAACTCCCCAGCTCCTCTTGCATAGGCTGCCAACACTTCTGCACCCTCGGGCAAAACCAAGCTACATGAGCAAATCCTGCCTCCTCTTCACCACATCGATGACTATAAGAATTGTCTCGTAGACCATATCAGAACAAACGGGCCTGCGTATAATACACCCTGTTGAGGTATTTGAAATGCAGTAACCTGTGTTGGCTGTTCAGAGAGGTAGATTTCACAACCGAGCAGCAATAGGTCCACTGCTTGTCGTTGATAGTCATATCAGATCCCTCTGCCAATCATGGTTAACCTTTGTAAAACCCGACTGCCGTGCCTCCTGTGCAAATGCATAGAGTTTCGCAACAATGCGATGTGGAGTAGCTGTCTGTAAGAGGTGCATCAATGCCGGCAATTCTAGGGGTTCAAGCATTTCCTCGTCCATAATTTGGCGCGCCCTGTAATAGTGGAATTGAGCCAGGACAGTAGACTCATCGCTCTGCGCCTGGACCTGTTCCCAACTGCACATCGCCCTATTCTGAAAGAAGTCTCCCATAATCTGCAAGCCCAACCCCTGCAATGCATCTGCCGCCCCCGTTCTTGTCTCAGGGGGAAACACAGACACCACCCCGATGGCGCACGTGGTGAATAAAGCAATGATCCGGCCTGTTGTTCCATAAAACGCTGCCAAGAATAAACTGTCATTTTCAAGGAATCAAAAATGTTATATTGTTGCACCGGTTTCATGAACAATGTCTGAGGGAGCGAGAGCAGAGAGGCTGCATCATGTTCAAGCCATAGATGTGTCAGTTCCCACGGGCCGTGAAGCTAATAGTGTGCAAACATGCACTGAGCAGCTCTGTAATAGGGTTCCAGTTACGGAGCATTTAACCCGCCCATATCATAAAGTAACGTCAGCGCACCCCTGTGCACCTGCTGTTGTGGCCTGAAAGCTACCAGGGGGTAAGGCCTAACTTATTTTATATTATGGGGCACTCATAGAAATAGCGCAGACACACACAGCGTGGGAGAGTCGGGAGAATGACCCCACGTGCGGGGTCACCCCTTTTATTGCAACCCCGCAGGCCACGCCTGGCCTGCGGATGACGTGTGTGTAGTTCCGGTGGGCGAACTAGAACGCCAGAATGCACAGCCATTACATCCCTCCCCAACTTGGTTCTTGAAAAGAAGAGTTCTCAAAGTTCAGTAGTTAAACATAGCTCAGTGACTTAAGTCTTTGACTCTTAACACGCAAAATCCTGAAGACGTCGGTTGGGGCCCGGGTTAGGCCGTAGACTGTACCGATAGGGTTGACTTCGCAGGGGTGGTTCCTTAGGCACAACTTTCCTGGGAGATGAAACTGGAGGCAGGGGACTTGGAAGGGTAGGTTCCAAAAAGCTGCCCCCCTCTTCTTCCTGGATCTGTGCGTTCCTGCTTGGGCTTATCGGGGCTTGAGGGCTGGATCCTGAAGATTCAACCGGGACCTCTTTAAACCAGGAGATGTTGCGCGATATTTCCTCGCTTCCTTTTCGGGCAGTCACCATGGTCCCTTCGCTGGATATTACTGTCCAGGCCCCAGGCTCATGAATAGTCCGAAACTTGCCTCCAGGTCAGCGGTCCTTGAGTATGACGGTGGCACCTGGTTGAAGTGACCGAGGCACGGCACGGCGTCGAACACTTGCCGTGTTGTTTTGCTGTTCCCTTCTTGCTTAGGTTCCTTGGACGTCCACAGGCTGAGGTGTCCACCCGGGACACGTAGGGAACAGGTCTCTGTGTGGTCCTTTGAACATCAGCGACCAAGGGCTCCGTAGAGTGGTACAGTGCGGGGTACTCCGATATTCTCTGAGGAACTCATGAAGACGTCGCTCCGGATCTGCCTGTTCCACACTGGCAATACGTAGCATTTTGTTCAAGGTCCTCATGAACCGCTCAACATCTCCATTCGCCTGGGGCCATTGAGGCGTGATGCGGCGGTGACTGATTCCTCGCTGACGGAGGAACGTAGCAAACTCTACGCCATGGAACGGGGGCCCATTGTCGCTCCGGATCTCTAGTGGAAATCCAAAGGTGGCGAATACCTTTTCCAGTATCGGAGCCACGTGAGTGAAAGCGGTTGACGGGACTAGCTCTACTATGGGATACTTCGAGAATGCATCCACGAGGACGAGCGTGTGTTTCCTCCCCGGGAAACTCCCGAAATACATGCTCACTTTCGACCAGGGGATCGTGCAGGCTTCTTCGGTGATCACCGGGGTCGGTCTCTCAGGAGCACTAGTGAGCTGGCAGGCCTGGCAACGGCGTACAAGGTCTTCAACTGTTGCTTAGAGTTCAGGAAACCAGACCTTTTGTCTCATCCATGCCTTCATTTTGGTTATACCTTGGTGGCCTCCGTGGGCCAGTTGGGTTGCTCGGTGCCTCAGAGTTTGTGGTATTACTAGCCTTGAGCCTCTCAGGAATATCCCATCTGTTGTAGCGCTCAACTCATTCCTCACCCTCCACATCTTGGTCAACTCGTCTCGGTCTTCCGGAGTCCAGGCGTTAGCTCGTTGAAGGTAATCTCTCCAGGATCCTTCTTGGACTGCTTGGAGGGTCCGGGTGTATATGGTGTCTTGCTCAGCGGCTTCTTTGATTTCTTCCAGCGTCATCGCCTGGGGACACGCCGCTGCGGAGATCATGTTTATGTACTATTCTGATCCCTCGAGACTGTCTCCCCCTTCCTCTGGTGCTGGGTGTCGGGACAGGAAATCAGCAGGATTCTTTGCCCCTGGTCTGTACACGACTTCCATCTGGTATGGTTGAAGTTGTACCGCCCATCGCTCAATCCGGGGAGGTGGATGAGGGGCAGACCCCTTGAAGAGGGGGACTAGAGGCTGGTGGTCGGTGACTACGGTAAAGGGCTGGCCTGTCAGGTATAAATGAAAATGGTTGCATGCCCATATTATGGCGAGCGCCTCCCGCTCAATCTGAGCGTACCTCGCTTCCATGGGGGTCAGTGATTTGCTCGCAAATGATAGGGCTGCCCACCGGCCTGGCTCCTGTTCTTGGGCAAGCACTGCTCCCAGCCCCACTGGGCTGGCGTCTACCAGGAGCTCTGTTCGCTTCGCCGGGTCAAAGTAAGCGTGGGTGGATTCTCCCAGTAGGGCATCCTTGATGCTCTGAAAAGCTTCCTCTTCCCGCGGTCCCCACTGCCACTTGGCGTCTGTCTTTGTTAGGGCTCTCAGCGGCTCAGCACAGGTTGCCAGATCGGGGATAAACCGCCCACAGTAAGTGGCCATGCCAAGGAAACTTCTCACTTCAGTGGGTGTAGTTGGGGCTGGAGCGTTGCGGATGGCTTGCGATTTCCTCGGATCCACTTGGATGCCTTCCTGGTTGAACACGTACCCAAAGAATTCCAGAGAAGGTTGGAAGAAAAGGCATTTCTCCCGGTGGAGAGTCGCACCATGCTCACTGAGGCGACGCAGCGTGCTCTTCAGGTGTTTGTAATGGTCCGCGGTGGTGGCGGAGTGGATTAAGATGTCATCGCTGACGTTTATCACCCCTGGCAGCCCAGACAGCATCTCGCGAATGGTGTTCTGGAATACCTCTGCAGCGGAGGATATCCCAAAGTTTAGTCGTTTGTAGTGACGTAAACCGAGGTGGGTGCTGAATGTTGTAATATAGCGGCTTTCTTCCGCTAATGGCAGTTGGTGGTACCCCGCATTCAGGTTGATTTTTGAAAACCACCTTGACCCATTAACATCTGCAATTATGTCGTCCATTGTTGGCGTAATATGGCGCTCCCGTTTAATCGCTCGGTTGGGTAGCCTCATATCGATACAGAGGCGTATGGTCCCTGGTTGCTTAAGCTTTTCCGCAATCACCATCGGGGAGACCCATGGCGTTGGTCCTGAGACCATTTCAATTACACCCAGTTTCTCCAGATTTTCCAACTCTCTTTCCACCAAGGGCCTTAGATGAAAAGGGACTCGCCGGTGGCGTAGCGCAATGGGGGTGATCGACTTGTCAATGTGCAGTCTGATGGGGTCACACTTCAGGCGGCCAAGCCCTCGGAACAGTTCAGGGAACTGGTCGAGTAGTTCATCAACTTGGTGTGCTTGGACACTCCGCACAAAGGACACCAGGCCTAGATCTTCTGCTGTATGACTGCTTAGTAGAGTATCCGCTTCCCGATCTATGACGTGGATAATGGTGGTGACTTCCTGGTCGTTTGACCTGACCGGGACGGACATTTTTCCTTTCAGCGGGAGAGGCGTTTGGCTCCCATAAGCAAATATTTTGGTTCTGGACGGGGTGATTTGCGGTCGAGGGCGGAGGCTCCTGTATTGCTGAAGGCCCATCACGTTCACGGATGCTCCGGTATCGATGATTGCCTTTACTTCCGTCCCTGCAATGGTCACTGTGCATGTCGGTTGCGGTCGCCTGCGCTGTTTGAGTTCTCTTGCGAACGAGATCAGGTACGTTTCCTCCTCATCTTCCTCAGTGGACGGATCATCCGGTCTTTGATACCGTCGGCTCACCGTTTGTGGCTCATCCCGTGGGGTAGGGTCAGTGAGGGACAGTTGTCGAACCGCCTGTGACGGTGGTTTTGGTCCTCGGGCGTCTCGGCCTCGATTCCACCTCCGGCAAACCGCTGCAAAGTGGTTGGGAATCCCACAATTAGCACAGGTCTTGCCTTGCGCAGGGCAGTGTTTCGCTGCATGTGGTTCGTGTCCACAGTATCCGCATCGTGTCTTGGGTGTGTCGGGTCTTATTTTCCTGGGTGCGCCACTCCGTGGTGTTGTCCTGAGAGCATCGGCTCGCTCTGTCTTGATAGTTTCTGGTCGCCCTGGAGGCTTGGTGAGGGTGTGCTCCATTTCATTGGCCCTGGCGGCCGATAAGTCGTGGGTCCTGGCCAATATGAGTATGTCTTCCAATGCGATTCTTGGCTGGCGCAGAATGAGGCCTCTGATTGTTTTGTCTCGGCACCCTTGGATGAGTTGGGCTTGTATTTCCTTCGGTTGATCGTCCTCCGTACATGTGCTGGCTAATTCACGTAGGCGGGCATAGAATGCGTCAATCGACTCCCCTTCCCTTTGACGGGCCTGGCGTAACTTGAAACGTTCGAAGTCAGGGTTGAGTTGGGGGTCGAAGTGCGCGTTCAAGGCTGTCCCGGCGGCGTCATAATTGGCGGCATCGCCGGTATTCGGCAGGTGTTTAAACAGCTTGAATATTTCGTCTCCGGCATAGTGGAGAAGTAGTGATCTTTTCACTTTTCCGTCGGTCTCTCTCATGGCCACGAAATAGTTATTCAGGCGCTCTATCCATATCTTCCACCTTGGAGACGCGGTGGCCGGATCTTCTAGCTCGCTGAAGGGCGGCAACACCCCAGTAAGTGCGTGCTGGACTGGGAGCCTCTGTGGCGCTTGCGCTGGGTCATCCCCCATATTTATTGTGGGTGGGTGCCTCTATTCCTCTCTTCTCTCTTTGGCTGCTGTGTGTGTGGTGGTCTGTGTCTTGACTCTTTTTGGTGGTGTCCCCTCTGCCAACAGGGCCTATCCTGTTGCTTTTTTTTTTTTTTTCCTTGGCAGTCTGTCCTGTTGATGTGATTTTACTGATGCTGTCACCCTTACCACAGTGTATTCTTCTTTTTCCTTTGTTTTTTTTTCTCTTTTTTTTTTCTTCCACTCTGCTTAGGTGGTCAACAAATTATGTGTACGTGCTGCACTGGTGGTGTCTGTGCCTCTCCTGGGGTAGACAAATTGTCTGCAGTCACTGTCCCTTCTCTGTGGACCTTGTCCCTTGTTTTCTTCCTTTGCCTCCTTTCCCCTTTCCACTTTCACAGGGGAGGTTCGTCTCCTGCACTCCCCTCTGCTGAGGGCCCGGTTCCGGGGTACTGGCTTCTTCCTCTGGAGCCCGTGGACATGAGCAGGGGCCCGCTAGCGCACCTCTGACGCCTTGCCGCAGGGCAAAACACACGCTCCTCGCGCATGCACAAAGCCTAGGGTTTCTCCTCGTCTCCCGGGGCGTGGCCGTGTGCACACCACCCCCGCGGAGACAGCGCTCGACCAGCGGGCGGTGCGGCAACAACGCGGCGTGCCAGTTGATCAGGGCAGGAGCCGGGTGACTATCGAGGAGCCTCCCCACCACGGCGGGATACCCGGGGCACCACAGCAGGCAGCAGCACTCACGGTTCAGCAGAGTTGCTGGGCGCGACGTCACACCAGCGGTAGCTTGAGTCCGTGGCGGTCGCAGTGTCTCGGCGCGGCAGCGGACAGAGCAGACGATGTAGGGTAGGCGAGGGTCACGGCCCGCCCTCGTCGCCAATGTTGTGGCCTGAAAGCTACCTGGGGGTAAGGCCTAACTTATTTTATATTATGGGGCACTCATAGAAATAACGCAGACACACACAGCGTGGGAGAGTCGGGAGAATGACCCCACGTGCGGGGTCACCCCTTTTATTGCAACCCCGCAGGCCACGCCTGGCCTGCGGATGACGTGTGTGTAGTTCCGGTTGGCGAACTAGAATGCCAGAATGCACAGCCATTACACCTGCCACTGCTTCCCAGCCCAGGCCAGACGAACCATGAGGGCACGCAGGTTGTCAAACACTGCACGGGACAATAGAATCAGAATATTAGAAAATAAAAACAAGTAACGGGGAAACACAACCATCTTCATTATGGCAATACACCCAGTGAGCGACAAAAGTAACCTGAGCCAGCGGTCGACCGCATCTGAGAGTTTCTGCACCGCTCTACCATAATTATCCAACAACACCACAACCGGATCCGTGTGGACCTGAATTCCCAAATATCACACTGAATCAGTCGGCCGCTGTAAGGGGTATTGTAATTGCACCATCGTTGTAGCAGCAGTGAGCAGAAATATCAGGGATTTATCCCAGTTGATGTGCAAACCAGAATTCCCCTGAAAAACACAACTTCCCGTAGAACCAGAGCTAGATTATGCTCAGGATTGCATACCTAGAGAATAGTGTTGTCAGTATATGTAGAGATGATCAAGTTGTAGTGTGGAAACCGAAGCCCCATGTGCACATGGTACTCTGGAAGTGCACAAGTCAGTGGTTCAGTCACCAGGACATGTAATAATGGTGACAGGGGGCTTACCTGTCTAGTATCACTCATGATATCTATGGCATCTGTGACAATGCTATTAACCTGGATGGAATATGTTACCCGTGCATAAAGTACCTGAACAAGTCAGAGAAAGACATCTCCGACTCCAATGCGCCTCAGTACCGTCAGTATAAATCCCCACTCCACTGAATCAAATGCTTTTTTAGCATCTAAGAATATTGCCGTGGCCCAGACTTCAGGATTGATATGTTGGATCGTGCCAAAGAGCGTTCTGAGATTGTATTACAGGGACTGACCAGGGATGAAACCAGACTGCTCCGGGTCAACCTCCCCAGGGAGCAATGGTGCGAACCAGTTGGCTCATACATTCTCAAAAAAAGTTGTGTTGAAATTCAGTAGCGACAACGGTCTATATGACAACAATCAGCTGGTTTGCCCAGTATTAACAGGTTACAAGAAGGGCCACACATATCATGGGCGGCATGCAACCCTCTTTTACCATCTCTTCATAGAGAGTGACCGGATGTGGGCCAAGCTGATCTCGTCAGTGTTAGTTGCTTTCCCGCCCAGCATGTCTTTGAGTGCCAACCGAATCTCTGCGAGATATAACGGGGCCAAAAGGTGTTTCTTATGTTCTACTGTTAGACACTTCATAGGAATATGGGCAAGATAGTCCATTGTGGCATGATGTTCATGTGAAAGGCGTGACGTATATAACTCTGCATAACACCAACGGAACCATTCCGAAACCTGTTCCGCCGTGAATAAAGGTGACACCTGCTTGTTTCACACTGCCAAGATCATGCCATCCTCCCACAGGGGGCACATTAGCACCACCAGTGTTGCTCCTGGGTGCTCACCCTCGCGATACGCTCTTGTGGTCATGCATTTCCCTAAATGATTAACTTCACTTTGTGCTGCACTATGGTACTCCTCCAGCCTGTATGTCCCCAAGCACGCTCCACTCTGCTGTCTCCCTGTGCTCCCGCTCCAGGTCTGCAATCTCCACCTTCATCCACGCCAGCCGTCCATGCAGCGACCAAAGTAACCCAGCATGCATAGAGAGAGTGACGCCCCAAATGTAGACCTTGAAGGCCTCCCAAACCATTGCACACTTTTCAACAGAGCCGCTATTAGTGGAAAAGTACTCATCGATAGCCTGCGCCAGCTCCTCCTGAAACACAGCATCTAAAAGAGTGTATGGTGGGAATCGCCATGTAAATGCAGGTGGCCATGGGCTACACAATTCCAGCTTCAATAACACCGGTGAATGGTCGGAGTAAGTGCACAGTAATGGCTCACAACACCGCATGCGTGATGCCAAACTTCCGTCCGGACAATAACCAAAAATCTATGCAAGTGTGGCTATCATGCACCGTGGAGTAGTGGGGCAATCCTGCCCCTTTGGGAAAACTATGCCACCAGATATCTAGCAAGCTGCACTGTGCTGCGATCTCATTGAGGGCATGGACTGCAGAAGAGGACCACTGAGGCAGTCCCCTGGAGCAATGCCATCCAGGCACAACACGAAGTTGAAATCTCCACCCCAAATCTGAGGCAAGGTCCCCCCATTGGACAAGCCAGGCACGCAAAGTTTGATAAAATTGCGGGTCATTGCAATTAGGCCCATACACCCCCACCACCAGTGCTGCCAAATCATCCTTATAACTGCCCGCCACCACATATCTGCCACCCGTGTCCACCCACACAAGCCTCTCTGGGCCTATGTCAGAATGCTCCTCTCATGTGTGGTGAAGCCAGCAGCATCTCTGCATATGGTCCTGCGTTAATACCCCACTCCCAGGTGCCAGATGTGTTTCCTGAAGTGTGGCTATGTCAACTCTGTGCCGCTGTAAGTATGCAACGACCTTGTGTATCTTACTGCAGTCATTCGGTCCCCTGACATTCCTTGTGAGGAACTTCAGCAGCGAAGGGCACTGGGTTCCCATCGCTGCATCTTGTGTATCATCTGCCATTGTCATGCATCTCAACTTGCCTAATCAAGTCAGCAAACATAGCACACGTATCCCACAACCAATGCCAGTGCACATTGAATGGTTGTAAGAAACAGTACCCACCTCCACCTATGCTGTGAACCCCAGCATCATGCACAGCAATAGATTTTCCACCCCTAACCCACCCAGAACCCATCCAAAAGAACCCCAAATGAAACTAGGTGGTGCACACATGGGGACAGATGTTACCCGGCCAGACTACCCCGCTACAGAAAGTCTCAGGGAGCCATTTAACAAACATGGCTTGTCTTCTTCAATCAATAGTTAACAGCTTCACATGTCTGAATACCCCAGCTGCCTCTGCTGTCCCTCTACACGCAGCTATACAGACACAGAGCCCCATATGTTACCAGCAAGGAGCCCAGTCACTTTGCACCAGTAGAAGGAGACACAGTGCCAATCCCCTGTTCACTCACCCTTCCGTATCAATCTGTTGCGTGTCCCCAAGGGCATCTCCCCCGAATGCTGGAGCAACCGGAATATCTTTATACAGGTAATCCAGCACTCTCCCGGTGTTGCCAGAGCAAATCCAAATGATATCTAACTTACAGATACAGTGATTCAGCCCCAAAATTGGAAACCACAACTTATAGTTCAGTGGGTGCTAGTCCTGATCCTCCAATTCTTCTGAAGCTCTAGCATCACCATCCTCCGACCTGGGAAAGTGTCGTCATGCTCCTGCTGTCATTCTCTGCTTAAGGGAACTGTTGTAGCTGCTTTGGGTCCTCAAAGATCATTGCTTTCCTGTCCACCATTACCCACAGCTTGCACTTGGCCTGGATGAACTGCCTCCGAGCCTCCTGGAACTGCTGCCTGAAGTCCAGATAGAGGGATCGCTCCGTGCCCTCATGACGAAATACCTTAAGTTCTTATGCCCTGCGAAGTGCTGCATTGTGGTCTCTGTAATACAAACATCTCATAATGATTAGATGAGGTTTCGCCACCGGCACCGGGCGCGGGCAAATGAGCGATGGGCATGCTCAACCACAAAAATGTCTGAGAAAGTCTTGTGCCATAATAGATCAGTAAGGAGTTGCTCCATGAATCGTTCTGTGTTGTGGTGCTAGTGGACTCCGCTAACCGCACTATTCTAAGGTTATTATTTTTGCGTAAATGCGCCTCAAGGTCCTCCGCCTTTGCCTGCAGCGTGAGAAGTACTTTATCCATCCTTTTCTGACTAACTGATGCAGTGACCTGTTCGTCCTCCAGTTTAGAAATGCGACGCCCGACAATATCCAGGTATTCAGTGTGCTTATCCAGATGTTCCGACATACTGTCCATCCGGAAGGAGAGTGCATCTATTTTGTCATCGATTTTTGTAAGACTGTGCTGCATAGCAGCCAGGATCGGCTGCAATTCAGTGCGGACCTCTGGATTAGCTTCTTCTAGTTTGGACACTAACATGGCATTTCCATCATCGTAAGCCTTTGGGGTCTTTTGCAAGTCGAAGTGCAATTTGGGTTGCATCTTATCTGTTTTGCCCATTGTGGCAGGTAGTTTTGCAGCTTTGATACACAAGCCCCTCCAGTTCTGGCAGATTCAGTGGCAGCAGTCCAGAAGGAATGCCCCACTGCTGTGAGACCATTTGTGATGGAAATTGAGTGGGAAGAACAATGAATGGGTCCAATGGGGCACCCTGTATAGGGCATGAGCTGTCTTGCTATAGTCCTCAGCGTAGGAAGGTAGGATCTGACTGCATGGTTACCTCCACTTTTTGCCTGGTGTTTTGCTGGTTTTTGACTACTTTGACTGTGATCCTGCTAATCAGGACCCAAGTCTATCTGCTTTCTCCCTTAAATTGACATACATGTACTTTGGCACACTCCAGATTGGATACTGGGGTACCCTTATAAGTCCCTAGTATATGATACCCATGTACCAAGGGCATAGGTACCCCAGAGGCCTCCCATGGGCTGAAGCATGTATTATGCCACCCATGCTCTCCATGCCACTGGAGTCAAGCTATCCTGGCTGAAAGCCCGAAACCGGTCCTAGGATGCTTGTTTCCAGTCTAGGGAGGACCTGGCCTGGCAGTTCGGGCTGGACTGTTCCCATTGGGCACAGGGTCAAGACTGATTTGCATATGGCTGGGTCCAAACTGGAATGGCATGGTGAGCAAAAAAACAATGGATTTAGGCCCAGATCTCTGTACTGGGGTGAATGTATGACATTGTTCTGCATTCTGTCTATCAATTGTTCTTTTTGCATTTGTCACCCCGAGTGGGACGAGTATGCCCAGACGTGGGTCCCGTGCTCTCCATGCCACTGGAGTCAAGCTAGCCTGGCTGATGAGGGCTGAAAGCCCGAAACCGGTCCTAGGATGCTTGTTTCCAGTCTAGGGAGGACCTGGCCTGGCAGTTCAGGCTGGACTGTTCCCATTGGGCGCAGGGTGAAGACTGATTTGCATATGGCTGGGTGCAAACTGGAATGGCATGGTGAGCAAAAAAACGATGGATTTAGGCCCAGATCTCTGTACTGGGGTGAATGTTGACATTGTTCTGCATTCTGTCCATCAATTGTTCTTTTTGCATTTGTCACCCCGAGTGGGACGGGTATGCCCAGACGTGGGTCCCCTGCTCTCAATGCCACTGGAGTCAAGCTATCCTGGCTGATGAGGGCTGAAAGCCGGAAACCGGTCCTAGGATGCTTGTTTCCAGTCCAGGGAGGACCTGGCCTGGCAGTTCGGGCTGGACTGTTCCCATTGGGTGCAGGGTCAAGACTGATTTGCATATGGCTGGGTCCAAACTGGAATGGCATGGTAAGCAAAAAACGATGGATTTAGGCCCAGATCTCTGTACTGGGGTGAATGTATGACATTGTTCTGCATTCTGTCCATCAATTGTTCTTTTTGCATTTGTCACCCCGAGTGGGACGGGTATGACCAGACGTGGGTCCCGTGCTCTCCATGCCACTGGAGTCAAGCTATCCTGGCTGATGAGGGCTGAAAGCCCGAAACCGGTCCTAGGATGCTTGTTTCCAGTCTAGGGAGGACCTGGCCTGGCAGTTCGGGCTGGACTGTTCCCATTGGGCGCAGGGTGAAGACTGATTTGCATATGGCTGGGTCCAAACTGGAATGGCATGGTGAGCAAAAAACCGATGGATTTAGGCCCAGATCTCTGTACTGGGGTGAATGTATGACATTGTTCTGCATTCTGTCCATCAATTGTTCTTTTTGTATTTGTCACCCCGAGTGGGACGGGTATGCCCAGACGTGGGTCCCGTGCTCTCCATGCCACTGGAGTCAAGCTATCCTGGCTGATGAGGGCTGAAAGCCTGAAACCGGTCCTAGGATGCTTGTTTCCAGTCTAGGGAGGACCTGGCCTGGCAGTTCGGGCTGGACTGTTCCCTTTGGGCGCAGGGTCAAGACTGATTTGCATATGGCTGGGTCCAAACTGGAATGGCATGGTGAGCAAAAAAACAATGGATTTAGGCCCAGATCTCTGTACTGGGGTGAATGTATGACATTGTTCTGCATTCTGTCCATCAATTGTTCTTTTTGCATTTGTCACCCCTGAGAGGCCATGCAAAATGAAACTCTAGGTCTGCTACTCAGCCTCTGTAAGATGGTGCTTGCACCACTTTATTTAGATATAGGTTCACTATATCTATAGGTCACTACACTTAAAACTTATGTCACCCCTGTAGCAGGCCTTATCAATCCTGAAGGCAGGGTGCTGGGTTTTTAGTGAGAGGGTGCCCCTGCATGAGCAGAGACCCTTTACAGCCTTCGGAGACCATTCTCCCGGGTTTTCTGTGACTCAGCCGGACATATAGGTAGAGGTGCATTATAACCTCGCGGTAAATGCTATCTCGAAAACGGCTGCATAGAAACATATCGTGTTTGGTATCAAACACCTTGGAATCATACCTCCACACCAGTAACTGGTGTAGGAGGTATGATTCCACCCTTCAGAAGCGAGCTTTGTGGGATCACCGGTCTACCCAGTACCAGCCTTCTCAACCCGGACAGCACAAAATGGATGCTGCCAGCCAGAGACACATATCTGCCCTCCTGCTGCTGAGCAAAGCTCGAGCAAAGGAAGGTAGCACAATAGGCATCCTGTCACAGGGAGGTGTGACCACCTCCCAGACAGGGTTTAGTGTATTGGAGCTGGGTGGGTGCACTCTGAGAGTACCTGAAAGTCTTCACTGGTGGCACATTTGGTGCCCCTGTGCATAGTCCAGCTCAAACCAGTTCTGGAAGCCGTTGGCTAATGCTCTGGCGCGAAACTGGACAAAGGAGATGGGTGTAGCCACCCCTCTGTCCTGCCCCCCCCTAGGAGGGTCCCCTGAATCTGTCCAACCCTCTCCCGTGGGTATAAAATGGGTTACCTGGCTACAGGACATTGGATTTTACGTGGACAAGATTCTATAAAGAAGAAACCACTAACCTTCGACCGTCTGGACACCTGGATTTCGCTGGACCTCGACTGGGCTGGACTTCGTTCCCCTTTCTGTCCAAAGCTTAGTTTGTTCTGTGACTCCATACAGGCTCCGTGCAGGACCTGTGGGGCACTTAAGACAACAGAAGAATCTCCATTGGAGTGAAGGAGTCATTCCCCTGCTTCACAGGCACCTAAAGCGCAACTGACTGGTAGCTGCTCCTGAGCTCCTGCGGACTCTGAAGATTTCAGCAACACAGAAGGTGGGTTCCTGAAGGTTCCTGAGGTCGATCTGCCCTCTCACTGAGTTTGAGGCCAGTATCCCTCGTGGGGGCTGCGTAACCTGAACCCCTGTGCACCGCGTCCATTTGCAAGTGCATATGCTTGTTGGCAATTCCCGAGCTTGTGCATTGGACTCTGTGTATTCCTGACCCTGAGCAGTATTTGCACCAAAGAACTCTTGCCTCCTCGCACCGTGTGCTCCGTGGGCTGGTGCCTTGCAATCTTGCTCGAGGTCTCCTCGGGACTACTGGTCCTTCGGCCTGTGGGTCCCCCTGAGGGTCATCATGATTGTTCTTGGGCTTTCCTGGTTGCTCCAGATGTGCCCCGACTCTCCATTGCTTGGAGAGTCCCCTGGACTTTGCTGGTCCACATCGTAACTTGTTTGTCCTTCCTGCATGGGTTGCTGTTGCCAAGGCTTGTTGGTGCTCCTGCCGGACACCGATCCCTCAGCACTCGACATCCTTTGTGGGACAGCTCACCTCCGGTTCCTGGTTGTCCTTGACGTCTCCTGGTCCTCGTGGCTGCAGAGTCAAGCATCCCTTCTTCGCACCTGAAGCACCTTACATCGGTGGGCATTCATCTACCGAGCCCCTGGTCACTCTGAAGTGACCCAGACTCTGTCCCCTCTGCTTTCAGGTTCCTTCCATCCAGAATCCAGTCTTGGATTCCACCGGACCCTTTTCACCTTCACGGCAGCAGTACTTCTTTCTTTCCTTCCATAGAGAACGACGAGAGTTTCCGACGCCACTTTCGACCTATGCACCCGGCTCCCCTGGGATAGGTAACTCTGATACCACGGTATCCACGGGTGGGGTGGCTCTTTAAACTCTTAAGTTCCGAAGGGTTAGCTCGAAGTCCTCCTTGAAGGGTCCTTAAACTTTAACTTTGCAACCGCGACTTTCCCATAGAGTTGTACGGAACACGCTGTCGTGTTTCCTCACTGCACCCGTCCTCCGTGGGTCTCCTGTGTCATCACCTTGGGTGGTTCCTTGGGGTCCCAGCGATTCTACGTGCACTAGGCACTGTTTCTAGTCATGTCGTGATTGTTATACCACTATTTTAGTATATGGTTCGGTCTCCCCCTGGAGCCCGCTGTGTATTGTGCTACTTACAACTGTTCTATTGATCCAGTATTGTGTGCTTTGTGTTCTATCCTCGTGTAGAGGATAGTAGAGAGTGCTATATTAATAAATACATATTTTTATATAACTACTGTGTGGTTCTCCTTCATCTAGTCATTCAGGAGGTAATATTCTGGTGAAA
The DNA here is from genome assembly GCA_963921515.1 of Calotriton arnoldi. Taxonomy (NCBI): domain Eukaryota; kingdom Metazoa; phylum Chordata; class Amphibia; order Caudata; family Salamandridae; genus Calotriton; species Calotriton arnoldi. The sequence goes on from CAWUFW010016462.1 coordinate 52,574, forward strand.
CAAGCTGCTTTACATTCCTTCAAAATTAAGCCTGAAGGCTGCTCTCCATAGCTACCACTAGGACAGCTTTCATAAAGGTTATCTTTGACCTCATACATCATAAGGGTCGTGTGGATTGGTACAGGGTGCCCACTTTAACTAGTGGACAGCATATACCAAGCCACCTTCTCACACTCAGTGCTCCTCTCATCTCCTGGGGCAACTCAGGCAGTCCTCAACATTGCTTGTGCGCGAGTCCATGACTAGATCAGTGCCACTCCCCGCAGCACCCCGGGCAACAGGAATGGTGCCTCTCAGGTCAGCAAAGTCCGATGGGGATGGAGTCAGATCCCTCACGTCGTGCTGGTTCAGGCCGAACATAGAACGTTCATGACTCGCTGGCACTGCGCAGTAACACAGCTAGCCACTGGCAACCACTTACTTCTAGAGCGACTGCAGAACACAGTCTGCTCCCTCTACCAGCCTTCCGCCAGGGCTAGGTTCCTTATGCAGCATTGGTAAAGCGCAGTGGTGCCCAGAGCCTCTCCTCAGCCCTGAGATGGTGTGATGGTACTCACAGGTCCCCCAGTCCATTTTCAGGGCCCCCTGCTGTCCACTGAGCAGCCTCACATGGGCCAGCACACTAGACCCAGTCTCTTAGGCTGCACCTTATACTCATGGGCCATCTGCCCTCTACTCACAGTCAGCTGCCGCTGGTTATGTCTGCTCGAGGCCCCCGCACTGCACGTGGGCCCTCTGAATAACTGCACAGCTGCCTCACTGGGGTCCAGGGATCAGGCCTGAGTGCGGTTGTCACAGCTGGGGCATTCTTGCAATCCCGGACCCCGATGACCTCTGCTGAGAACTGATTCAGCAACCATCTACTGGGGCCCCCATACCCCTGATGCTGCCTTTTGGTGTTCTTCTGGCACTGAACCAGGTCAGGACCACAGGCCAGCATGGTGAGGCCTCAGGCAGTGTTCTCTGTAATCACAGGTGCCGGTCGATCAACGGCCCTGGTCACCAGTTTCCGTGGAGCGTGTTGGTCTGCACCCGCACAGTGTGCACTCGACTGAAGTCTGATAAAGCCCCATAACTTCTAAGAGCATCGGACATCCGATGGGTGCCCTTGGTCCGAAGCTCACTTTGGCAGCCGGCTGTACTCACCGCGAGCTCCCAGGCGCAGCCTCACAGTCGGCACGGAGCAGTGCCTACGAGCAAGCAGTGGTATCTGAAGCTCATTCTTTCAGCTTTTGCGCAGGCACCCTTCGTTGTAGGCTGCATAAGGGCGGTCACAGCTGTACTTCCACAACATGAAGCACCAGGATCATTGAGGATTGATATACAGCTGAAGCAGCTCACCTATATGGTGGCCATCTTCAAGTCCGGCAAGCTCCACCCCCCTAAATAGTTAATCAAAATTCCACTGGTTAGTGTGCTCGTCTGTATCACCCTCCGCTCTTGGGTGATGCAAAGTCAAACACCATATGCACATATAGAAAACAACATGCATCCCTATAAGCAGTACTTCAGGTACTGCAAGGAGTCTCCAGTCTTAATCAATATTAATCAATATTAACATTTCATCCATCTTAATAATCAAAAAGTTCCAATTTTCATGAATCAGTCATTTTATTAGTGTTTTGTTTCCACATTGTGACCAACTTCCAGGTGTGTGACCATGTCATTCCTTAATTTCCATCATTAACAGATGGCTTTAGAATCTTGTGCTTCCCCGAACCCCAATGCATTTCAGGGCTGGGAGGTCTTTTGTCAGGGAGAAAGTGTACTAAAATCAGAAGAAAACAATAACACAATTAAATATCTTCTATGTGGTAGATTTCAGCAATAATTTCCATCCCAAGTTTAGATTTACACTTAACAAATTCAATAATCAAAATCCGCATTTTGTATCAAAAGCATAAGCTTATTTCTTGCACATCAGCATTATTTCTAATTATCAATTTAAATAAATCTGACACAAATCAATATGTCCTTAAATCAAATGCTATCCTACAACCTAAAGTCTGTGTTCATGAAGGTCTCCTATTGGCTTATTACGATGTCTGACACCGTCGCGGAAATGGGACGACCGACCTCCAGTTGGCGGTCCCGACTGCCTAATTACGATGCGACCGCACATGGTGGAGTTGCATACTCACATTTCCTTATGGGAGCATGTGCTACGCCCGTAAACAGGCTGTAGCACAAGCTCCCATAGGGAAATGGGAGGTTGTGTTCATCCCTGCCCCGCGTGGCAGGCACCTCAGAGTGCCTGCCACACGGTGCAGGGATCAACAAGGCCCCCCTCAACCCCCAAACGAAGGCCGCAAACAGAAGGGGACCCTGCTAGGGGCCCCCAAACTCGCTCTCCGACAGGCTTTCCATGTCGGAAAGCCCGGCATGGAAAGCCTGCCGGAAACCGAGCATCGTAATCCGGACGGCGTAAAACGCCATCCATATGGATAGTGGGCGGGTCTACGACTGGCCGACGGGCTCAAGGAGTCCGTCGGAAGCCAGCCAGAATGACCGGCCGGTTTCACTTCCGACCACCTAAATTGTAATTAGGCCGTTGGAAGTGAAAGCCTCTGACCTTCCGACCGAGATCTTAATCGGTCCCCGAATGTCCAAACAGCCGTATGAATAGAAGCTCATTTTTTTTTGGTTTAAATCTCTTTTATTGATTTTCATTAACATTAACCAGATAATCAGCAACAGAAGGCAGACAGTTGCAGGTAAGTTACAGTGCATACATCGTTGGTCCACAGTAAGGGAGTTATAAGATATGGTGCACAAAAGATAGCCATAGGGTACAAACCCCAACGCTAAGGCTCTATATATCAAAAGGTACACTAGAGGCCCCCATCCAGCGCTGCAGCATTAGTGCATATCAAGTAATCAGGGTTCTCATGAATACCTGTGCCTAAACCATCTGGACCAACAAATTCGAATCCTCTATAGGCCAGTATGGGGAGGAAGCTATATGGCACAAACAAGAAGGAAAGAAAAGCCTTTGAAAGAGTAGGAGATCCCAATGGATGGAGTGTACTAAGCGCATAACAGATCCAAACAGATCCAAAATAACGTTATTAGCTACTCTAGTGCGGGTACCTTGGTTTGGAGTTGACACATAATACATCATGGAGCTCTGTCCAGATTGGCACAGGTCTGCTATGAGCATTTTATCAAGGACCAATGGCTTGTGGAGGTGCCAGTCACTGCCTGCAACGAAAGGTCAGGGGGGAACCCCCCAGGTCTGCTGGCCGGTGCAAAAGCGAGAAGACAAGGAACAAAACCCCAGTATCGAAGACATAGGAGGAAGAATTGAAAGAAGAACAGAAAAAGAGGAAGAAGAAGGGGGAGAGGATAGTGCTATGTCTCATTGATGTAGGGAAGTTCCGGGAGAGGGCAGGCAAGCTCCTCGGGGGTTGGGCTACAGCCAGACGCTCCATAGGAAAGGGTAGATATCACCCCTCTGCTATCCCGCCTCGTCCTCACAGGACTCTCCCCTTGGGAGTAAGGGGTCGGCAAAGAGTTGGAGAGCTCGCAGGCGGGGGGGGGGGGAGGGCAGATCGGGCATGTTCCAGTTTAGCGAGATGTGAGACTAGGGTTGCCATGTACGCTCAAATTTCGCATCGGTGTGGGCTAATCTATGAGAGAGGAGCTCCATCGCCATGACATGCCATAAACGAGTAAGCCATACCGAGGGCAGGGGCGTGAAAGCCTTCTTCCAATGAAGGGCTATGACTTGTTTTGCGGCAGTAAGCATATGAAGGATCAGACGCCAGTCCGAGTGTGTCATGGCTTTAAGGGACGTCGGACGGAGCCCCAGTATCGTTACCCCCGGGGTGCTTGGTATGGGGAACCCCACTGTCCCCCTAATGTGGCTCAGGACTTCTTTCCAGAAATTTTTTATGAGTGGGCAAGACCACCATTAGGTAGGAAGGAGCCCTGGGCGGTCTGACTTCGCCAGCAGAGAGAAGCTCATTTTTATATTGGTAACTACGCAATAATCAATTATGAAGCATTCTAAAAACACGGTACTCATTAAACATTGAGTGAGCACCACGGTCTATCCCTCACAAGTATTAGACTAACTGAGAGATGTTAACCCATAAAGAAATGGTGATATGATAAAACCGCTTCTCAATAATGGCTAAAACAATATCAACTCTAGTGGTAAATCTGCACATACGTGCAGGCCAGCTATAAATCCTCCCTTTATTGGGATAGTTAAAACTAACCACCGTGCTTACCTTAATTTCACTTACCCCAACTAGTAGGCAATATGTTATCTCCTCAAACTTCCGTGTTCAAATACAAAGTTCCTGCTAGTAGACCTTGCTACATAAGAGCTCCCTGTTTGTAGATAGAAAAAGGACGTGTCTCATGTGTCTGATGTTCCAACGAGTGACGCCCATATTAGAATGGAGTGTCTAGGGGAGAAATACATTTCTCAGCATTAGAGTGTATTTGCCCAACAAGTAGGCTTCAAGTTATCTCTTCAAACTGCAGTGTTCAAATACAAAGTTCCTGCTAGGAGAGCTCATTGCTTATCAGCTCCATGTTTAAAGATAGAAACAGGACTTGCCTCATGTGAATGATGCATCAAAAAGAGTTGGTCATATTGGAATGGAGTGTCTTGGGGAGAAATATGTTTCTCAGCATTAGATACAAGATATTTAATTGTGTTATTGTTTTCTTATGATTTTAGTTCACTTTCCCACTGATGAGAGGCCTCCTAAGCCTGAAATGCATTGGGGCTCGGGTGAGCATGGGATTCCATATTCATCTGTTAATTATGGAAAGTAAGGATTGAAGTGGTTACACACCTGGAAGTTGGTCACACTGTGGAAACGAAACACTATTAAAATGCATGATTCATGAAAACTGAAACCTTTTGGTTATTAAGATGGATGGAATGAAAATGCAATAATAGTGATCAATATTGATTAAGAGTGGAAACCCCTTGCAGTACCTGAAGTAGTGCTTGAAAGGATGCTTGAAGTTTTCTATACGTGCACATGGTGTTTAACTTTGTATGAACCATTCACTAAATGGGTATCCATGTGTCTCTCTGTTTTATTTCAAATGTTAATGTATTGTTTTTATACTCTTTGCTCGTAGGGGTAGGGCATGGATAGCAGGCAGAAGACACATGAAATCTCAGCCTGTTTTGGACTTGAGGATACACAAGGACCTCCAGCTGTGCCTAGCATGAGTGAGGCGCAGCTGTGTGTTACAATGCAAAAGGAGTGTCTGGACACGGGTGGCAGATATGTGGTGGTGCGCTGTCATAAGAATGATTTTGCAGCACTGGTGGTGGGGTTGCATGGGCCTAATTATGATGACCCGCAATTTTATCACACTTTCACTGGCTTCCCTACTTCTATGGTATATGAGAGCTCCTTCAAATATTCCAGCCTAGCTTTTCAGGAGAACATGGTTTTCATCTGTGCCCCACTGAGGAACTACTGTTCTGAGATAAAATGTCAGTGAGGCAAATAGATTTTCCCTTCATAGGTTAAAGAGCCTTTTAGTGATTGCATATATGAGTGAGCTATCTTTCTTTCCCTGCTGGAAACAAAATCTTATTTTCCCCTTCATTTAACATTGTGTTACACATTTACTGTAATACACCCTAAATTTAATGGAATGACCTTAGGCATGCATTATTGTCACCTGTTGTGACCTATTGCTCTGATTTTACTAAAATTCACAAATACCTAATATAGCACAATTTTCATATGCAAATAATGTTGGCCATCTCTACAGCTACAGTCTTGCATCCTCAAATTGCAAACTTCCTTAAAAATATCTTCTATATACCTAAAATCTGACATGAAAAACTGACCTTTAATTAAAACTTCTGATTGTCGCCTCTCCTTTTTCCTTTCAAATGGCATGGCTCTCACCTTCCCTTCCATCCTCTGCGTGCCTCCTCTCTCTGAGTACAACCTACTGTCACATGCATGGTATGATTTTCTTAATCTCTATTATTGTTTTGTTTTGCGAATTGGCCAAAATCCCATTTACAAGATCATGACCTCTCCTCCTTACTTTGAAAGTCTGTTAATCCCACCAACCATGTACGTGAGCTCACATACCTCCCTGCCCCCACTAATGATGAAAATTAACTCGTAATTATTTAATCAACCACAAAGAAACTGGATTGAATGAATGGAATAGTTTTCTTGGGCACACAAGATGAACCCCAGTAGCCAAAGATAACCAATAATACTGGACTAACCATGGGTTCCAGAGCAGCTTGCTGCCTCGCGTAAAGCACTCCAATGCCTTTCTAGGGGTAGTGAGCATTATTTTAGTGCAACTTCAACCTGTAAATTCAGGAAGCGCTCTAGACAAAAACCTCTTGCATTTAATTTACAGATAAAATGTTGCTCCACTTTTAAGACTCTAGTCCACATATTTATTTATTTATAAGGTTTTATATAGCGTGAACGTGACCCACGAGGGTATTAGAGCGCTTTACAGTATATAGTTATAAAGACATACGAAATGAGGTAGTATACACGCATTTGATATTCATCATTACTTACAAAAGAGGTAAATAGTATAAGATAACATAGGTGACCAGTAGACAACATATGATGATCCCAGAGGGCAACAGAACATTATATTATATACAGTTATTGAGCCCTAGGTCAGTGTAGTCATATGCTTACACAAAACAATTCAAGAGTTCACTGGGGGCATTTTTATCATGGTAGGGGCACAGGAATGTTTCTAAGTTCATTTTGAAATTCTATCAATCACTTTTAATACATGCCCATCAATGCAGTGTATCTTGATTGTAAACTTCCTATTATATGTTTGTTAGCAAGATCAATTTGGTGAAAGGGGAATTGCGCCATATAGGATTGGGACTTTCCATGCTAAGAAAGAGTGTTGGAGTTGGCAGACCTGGTTCCATCTTGAACAGGAAAAGGTCTGGGAGATGTTTGTTGTACACCACAGATGGATGTTAAAACCTCCAGGATCATAGTGAAAAGAAAACAGCTGTCACGTATAGTGTTGAAGGAGGGGCATACAGTGTAAGGCAGTGTCAAGGAGTCAAGCATGCTTCTAGGGTTTACTCGACATCACAATGGACATCTGTAAAGGAACAGGGAACCAGGTAACAGACACGAGGTGGTGCATGTGCAGGGTGGGATATACACGGTGAGTACCTCATAGTCTACTGACAGGTCTTAACAGCTAGCGCTCTGTTAAAGTTTTTTAAATGAGTTATGATGCTTCCCAGCTTGTTTTGCATTTCAAATGTGTTTAATTGAACTAAGTTGTAAATATTTCTTTACTCTGTAGAGGTTTGAAAAGTGTTCACACGCATTGCTACCTATGATATCTTGTTGAGCATATTCCTCCACACCAGAGAGATCTACTCCAATTCCACTGAGATGTCTAGCCTCCTGTGGGTTTTTTGTTCTCAGCAGTGTTTTGGTTGAATATCTGTCTCTCATTAAGTCTTGGCCTGGCGTTAACCATGACCTTTTCATTTTATTTAAATTAGACATGTACGGCGGGGCGGGGCTGAGCCAGGCAGCAAGATGGCCGCTCGATAAGGGGGCTCTGCCGGCCGAATGATTAATCTGTCATTTATCCTATATATGTGGTCTACTTGGTAGGCAAAAATAACGGAAAATGTAAGCTGAAACGTCGCTGCACCTCCTGATATAAGTTCGGAAGCTAACGGTGAGCCTGCGACCCGGTTGCGGTGAAGAAACCGAGCCGGCCTGCTCATGCTCCTCTGCGCGTCCTGTGACGCTGGGACGTGCGCAGAGGGCTGAGCGGCTGTGCACCCCGACACCGGAGAATCGTGCTGGAGTGAATCTGACGCTGAGCTCCAAAGTGGTGACCCCGGCTGTCAGCACCTCACATAACTGGAAGCCAGCTACTCACGGAACCGGGTCTGTGGCCCGTAGCCCCAAATGACAGAAACGGAGCCGACGCTGGCGCAAGAAGGTACCTGCTGAGGGGCGTCTGCCGGGGGGGGGTGCGCGAACGGCTCTCCTGCAGTGCGGCCCGTGTACGGGAGCACAACAAGGAAATCAGAAGCTTGCAATTGGGTGCGAGCGGACGCGACTGAGACACGACTGGACAACACGCGACATCTTGGATCGGTAAGCCGCGCTTGGACTGTGCGCCGGAGCTCATAATTTGCGATCACTTGGGGCCCTGGGAAGCGTAGCCCCTGACATCGTGCCTCCAGGCGAAGTGGGCATCTACCGATTGACATTGGGAGACTGGCAATTTACAAGCACTAATTGGGCTTGTGTGTGGATTGGGTTTGCGGGCCTTCGCTGCAGCAGCTTGAATTACCTGCCGAAGCGCAGTCTCTCTCTGACATCGGGCTGTGGGCACTGACGCAGTGAACGTATCAATGCAGATGCACGGAGGGGCGCCACAAGACTCAGCAACTGGTACATAGCCTCAAACTGGGGAAGGCTAGCTCGAAGGATCCCTGACAAGTATACTAGAACAGCAAGGCGAGAGTGAAGAGCTATAGGGACCATTGGCTGTAGGAGGGAAGAGTAATTACTATAGTAAAAATTCCCTCAAGAGAGATCCCTAAACAAAGTGCAGCACGAGATCAGGTCTGCTGGGTCCCAACTGGTCACATCATCCTGGGCTAAGGCGCACTGCACAGACCTACTACAATGGGGAAAAATGACCCCAAACAGACTAAACTACCATTTGGGAACAAAAGGAACACTCGCACGACCGAGGCAGGCCCTGAGCAAGATGCTGAAACCAGGCAGAGGGAAGAACCAGTACGGCAAGATGATGACCTCCGCAACATTATGTTAGAAGTACAGTCTAGCCTCAAAACGATCGATAGTAAATTAGATAAGCTTACCATCCAACTTGAGCAAGTTCGGAAGCGGGTGGATTCGCACGAAACACGCCTTGACCAACTTGAAAATAGGGCATCGAATGCGCACGACTACCAAGTCGAATCAAAAGAGCACCTACTTCAAATGGAAAAAGTCCTTAGAATAATTCAAGCGAAAAATTATGATTTAGAAGCCCGCTCCAGAAGGAGTAACATTCGAATTACGGGCATACCAGAGACCACTGCAATCCACAAGATGGAACCATATGTGGAAGGGCTGCTCAAAGAACTGTTTGACCCGAGCTATCTGGAGTGTTCATTGTGGAATGGGCGCACAGATCGCTGGCCCCCAAGCCGCCGGTGGGTGCCACCCCTCGGCCAATCCTCGCTAAAATATTGAACTATAGAGACAGAGACACAATTCTAAGACTGGCAAGAGAAAAAGGCTCGATCACATATCAAGGGAATAACATTTCGTTCTACCCTGATTTTACGCCTACAGTCCAGGCGGCCCGCCGCGAATTCATGCCGACCAAACGGATTTTGCAGCAAGCTGGTGTATCATATGCGATGTTCTACCCTGCAAAGCTCAAGATTACGCACGACGAAGGTTCGGCGCACTACTTCATGGACGCCAAGTCGGCCCTTAAATTTGTTAAACACATTGGCAAATCAAAAAGTTCACCCTCCCATGCGCAAAGAGAACCAAGTGAAGATGCATTGTGTGAAAACGACTGAGAACTATCATACAGACTCTACCAGATAAGATGTTTGTTCATGTTTTCAGTGGGGAGGGAGACGGTAGGAGGTGCAATGGTATTGTGATAACTTAAACATACATAGATCTCCTACGAGTACACAGATTCATAGATCATGTCCAAGTTAGACTCACGGTTAATTATTTGAGGATTCGGCCACCCCCCGTCCTGGCAGGTTAGTTTGCTGGTGATTCCAAGCCCCGGGGAGATCCCCCGTTGAGTTTTTCCCTCTGCTTGCGGGAAAATTGTTTATGTGGGTAAGGGTGGGATTAAAGACACAACCTGATTGGGGGGTTGGTGTGGGATGAGGGTTGGGCTGGGGAACTGTTTTGAATGTTCGAAAGCAGACAAGTAGAAGCACACTAATTAAGAGCACACAGGAGACAACAAGACCGTATATAGCACATACCGGGTCCAAAGCGAATATGCACTCAGGCCTAATGTACCCACCTGCAGAACAGGTCAGGTGGTATTGGGGATAGCAAGTATACGACATGAGGCAGTGTAATATGCTTATAGACTTAATGACGAGATAACAGGTTACACATTTTTAACCTGGAACATACGAGGGGTGAACGATCATAGGAAAGCCAGACTAATACACGCCTATCTGGCTAGACAAAGCATAGATATTTGTTTCTTTCAAGAAACACATCTAAAAAGTGCGGACTCTAATAAACTGCATCATAAGCGATGGGGAGAGACATACTCAGCCATTTACTCAAACTGTGCGAGAGGTGTGGCTATTTTAATTCGTAGTGGGATCGAATGGGCAACACATGAAACACTGATAGACCCGGTGGGGAGATATGTTATACTGAAGGGCGTACTGGGAGGCAACGCTATTACACTGGTGGCAGTTTATGGACCAAACATGGACGCCCCTGAATTTTTTACTGATGTATGGGCCAAAGTGGTTACCCTGGGGGGGACACAGTCTTATGGGGAGGGGACTTTAATGTTATAATGAACGACTTGGTGGACAGAGAGGGCGTGTCTCGCAACCTACACCCCAAAGCCAGCAGAACACTCAACACGATTGTGACACACAACCAACTTATAGACATTTGGCGACAATGGCACACTGATAAACAGGAGGGTACATATATATCAGCGCAGCACAACGCCTGGTCAAGGTTAGATTTTTGGCTGGTAACTGGGGATGTGGCGACCTGGACAGAAAACATTATGCATATGCCCAGAACCCTCTCCGATCATGCCTCCTGCCTCTTAAGGATAAGACTCCCTATGGCGGCCAATCGGGAGCCCATATGGAGACTGCCCCCACACGCCCTATTAGATGCGGCCTTCAAAGAGGAAATACGTAGTGACATAATAGAGTACTTTACATTGAACCAGGGCTCAGTGTCTTCCTATTCCGCACTGTGGGAGGCATTTAAAGTGGTTATTAGGGGGAAATGCATTTCCAGACAGGCTGGGGTGTTGAAATCAATCAGACAGACAATAAAAAAACTAGAAAAATATATACGAGACTGTGAGCTTAAATACTTTGACACGCATGACTCAACCTATCTGGCACCCATTAGGGAGAAACTGTCTGAATACGAGATCGAAGCGGATAGAGAAATAAAATTCATGGGAAAATATGCATCTGCTAGACGATATGAGGAAGGAGATAGGCCGGGTAAAACTCTTGCTAACGCCCTCAAACTTTCACGCAGCGCACCGTACATCACTGAAATTTTAGATGAGACTGACAATACAATCAGACGATCAAATCAGATTCTTGAACATGCAACTGAATTTTATGCTAAACTATACACATCTGGAGCCCCCAGTACAGGGGAAGACCTATCTGCGTACATAGACTCACTGGAATTACTATGGCTAAGTAGGGCGCACAGGGAATACCTGGACGAACCATTTACCGAAGAGGATATCCTACAGGTTATAAATAGTCTTCCCATTGATAAAGCTCCGGGACTAGACGGACTAACAACAGCTTTTTATAAATGTTATGCCACTATTATTGCACCCCACCTCATGATATGTACCAAGAGTCGCTGGAAAACGGTATCCTCCCCTCCTCTACTAGGGAAGCAGTAATACTGACTCTTCTTAAGCCTGGAAAAGCACCTAACAAATGTGATTCATACCGACCCCTCTCTCTTATTAACATAGACAATAAGATGTTAGCAAACAGGTTGCAGCCATTACTCCCCCTGATTGCCAGACCAGATCAATCAGGGTTCATACCTGGCAGATCTACGGCCCACAATCTTCAAACCTTCTTTTCGGTGCTACATAACCTCGCACCCCAGACACCAGCGCTGGCAGCTTTATTGGACGCTACTAAAGCGTTCGATTTGCTGGAATGGCAATATCTGTTCACAGTGCTGGCCCGACTGGGATTGAGTCCACTGTTCATACAGCAAATCAAGATGCTTTACTCTCAGCCAACAGCTCGGCTATGCATAAATGGGTTACTCTCGCCACCGTTTGGCATCATCCGTGGCATCAGATAGGGGTGCCCTTTGTCACCCCTCCTCTTCGCCATAGCCATGGAGCCACTTGCGGCCCGAATCAGACAACATCACAAGACGAGAGCGCTGGAATTCTCCGCGCGAGATTTAATAATTTCGCTATATGCGGATGACATTACATTATACATTAAAAAACCTGATGAAAACTTAAATCCTGTGCTCCGCGAGCTGACAAGATTTGGGGGCCTTTCAGGTGTACACATCAATTGGGCTAAATCCACACTGTTACCCCTCACTGACTCGACATCTCCATTTGAGGCGGAATATCCGATAACCTGGGCTGATGGCCCTGTCAAATACCTGGGAATATGGTTGAGCCGGGACATACAGGAACTTTGGGACATGAATTACGGACGGACGGTATCTTGGCTAGAAGAGAAAATAAACATCTGGGCTAAACTTCCTATATCTCTAGCTGGAAGAATAGCTATAGCCAAAATGGTCGTCCTCCCGAAGCTACTATATTTATTTGTCACTCTTACGCTACCACTAACACAAACATTCCGCAAACGATTGCGATCATTGATGATCGACTTGGTATGGGCGGGCAAGCAAGCTAGGGTATCCTGGGAAATGCTCACCTATCCTCTTTCACAGGGTGGAATGGGCGCTCCAGATATTTCGCTTTACGCGTATTGCGCTCAGGCACAGTTTCTGCATCATTGGCTCTATCCCACGCCATTCCAGCCCCACCTGGCAGTTGAAGCTGACAGGGACGCTCCGAGACCCTTAAAGATGGCAGTTTATCAAACGCCCAGGCGTAACAACACAGAGATAAATACAAACGAAACACTGCGAGACTCCCAATTCTATACGCCCCCTCCATTCCCCTTGCACAAAATCCACAGTTACCCTTGTTTGAAGTCAGAGCCAATATTGGAAGAGCTCTTAAACTAGGATTAACCAAGTTTGCAGATCTCTACCCAGGAGACTCTTTCCTTGAACCCCCACCTCCCAGCCCGGATGGGGCCTTGAGACTGTCCGACTTGTTATTCTATTACAGTCTGAGGAGTACATGTCATAAACTCTACAATACATTTTCAGCTCCCCCACCCACTTTGGAGCCACTTGAACAAATGTTGTTAAATGAGTCTCCGTGCAAACTCATCACTCGTTTATACAACTCCATGCAAAAATCAGCCCCAGTAGTGAAGGTTAACTCGATGGAGGGCTGGAACTTGGAGCTTGAGACCCCTATCACTGAGGCACAATGGAACTTTTGCTGTGGCCAACTAGAAGCCCTATCACCCAACTATAAATTAAGACTAATTCATTTAAAATTTCTGAATCGAGTTTACAGAACCCCTATCCAGCTGCATCGCATGGGGTTACGGCCGGAGGCAAACTGCTGGAGGTGCGGTGCACAGCAGGCCTCTTTACTACACATCGCTTGGAGCTGTCCAAGGATAGCCAAATATTGGGTTGAGATATTTCAGACGATTAGTATAATTCTAGGGGGAAATGTAGAACCTACACCTAACATGGGAATATTGGGATATGTTAAAGAGGTCCCGGCGGCAAGTAGACGATTGTTAGCCATGCTGCTACTCATGGCAAAGCGTAGAGTGTCTATACACTGGGGGCAAGCAACTGCTCCTTCCATCAAGAGTTGGATAATGGATACTACATTCTGCCAAGACCAACTAAATACATTCTGGGAACTGATGCCTGCAGCGTCCAGGCCCAAAGACATTTGGGGACCCTTTCAAACATGGCTGATAACATATAAGGACAATCAAGATCCATCGCACTCACCTCCCCATGTATCTGTGATTAACACTGAAGTAAACAGTGCGACATCGACTACTCAAACTTAAACCCACTGGCTTAGGGCCCTGAAACAAAGTAAACTTGTAAAACCATACTCACTTGCCGATTGTATGACCCAAATCTATTACGAAACGGTACCTTGGGAATGTATTACTGCCCAGCATATCAATGCTTAATTTGATGTTGTGCTTCTTGTTTGCTAATCTGTTGTTTTTGTTATTATTGAGGAAAAAGGCATTTGCTTGGTATATGTTACTGTAACTCGGCTAATGTGTGATGCTTGTAATACTTTAAAAGCCAATAAACAAATTAAATAATTAAAAAAATTAGACATGTACAATTGATGGATGGATAGCTAGAGATATTCATATAGATATAGGTATAAATAACAAACAGTCTTTGAGCCATAGGTCTGTTGTCATTCACATAATACTTCCAACTACAGAATACAGCATACAGCAGTGGATCAACCCACTTTAGACAATGACTAACTTCACGGTGAGTGCCCCTATTTTCCATTTCATAAGGAGCACATCCATACATTTTTTTTTAACACAAACTTTATTAAGTTTTTCAGTTAGAAAAACCTTTTTCCATAATCACAGTAAATCACAATGCAGATTGTGCGACATGCCGTTGCGCACTCAGCTAAAACGTACAGTAACAAGGTGCCAGTACAACATTACAATGTGCGTAGTTCTACGACAACAATATATCATTGTGTATACATCACTTGACAGCAGGTGTTCCAGTCTATATCTTTATCTTACATTGTGAGAGTATAATTCTTCCTGATAAAACAATACAACTACCCTGGATCTCTCCCATCACACCCCTCCTGCAGTTGTCTAACTGGGGGCAACATCTGTATCCGCCTCACTGACAGAGTAAAATAGTAACATTAAGCGTAAAGACCTGTACAAGATCCAAGGCTTGGAACATATTCCACCCCAGCCTGGGGCGCTCAGGGATATCTCATGAGCAACATCTATCCCCATCACAGTGTCTCCCAGCTGCAACCATGCTCACACTACGTCTACCTGCGTTGGTTCCTCCCAGCTTTTAAACGCCTCATGCAGCACATCCCACGCCATCGCTATTGGTATCTTTCTCAGTCCTCTCTGTTCTTCTCTGCGTATCGCAGCACTTTCAGCGAGACTCCATTTTATCACTTCTTCCCTCCAGGACTCTATCCTGGGCGGTCTAGCTGCCTTCCACCGACTAGTTATATGCCTCTTCGCTAGTAAGGGCACAAGGTTGGCAAAACACGCTTGTACCTTATACCCCTTGGGTTGGCGGTATAACCCCAGCAAACAGCTCCTTGCCGTATTCCAAGTATTATCCCCTATAATGTCAGTAAGCACACACGCAATCTGTGCCCATTAATATGATAGCGCTGGACATGACCATAGCATATGTACAAACCCGGCATCTGCCTCAACGCAGCGCGGGCAATTTGGGGGGGTGGCAGAGAACATTTTGTGAAGTCTATGTGGAGTGAGGTATGCTCTCTGAACAATCAAAAATTGAATAAATTTGAACGGCGCATTGCGGGACACTATCTTTGGGTATGCCAGTACTCTCGCCCAGTCTTTGTCCGTCAGTCCCTCTATTACATCTGCTTCCCATTTCATCCGCAACGCCCCGAGGGGCGATATTACTGTCCCTCTTATACCCACATAAAGCCATTTCGTTATATGTCTACCATTGCCCATTAAATGGAGCATGTGCACTAATTCATTCACGGGTGGCTCCTGTCCAGTTGGGGCCCACAGTTGTTTCACACAGTGAGACAATCCCGCGTGTAAGAGGAACAAGGTGTCCGTCAAGCCGTTAGCATTTGTGAAGTCTGCGTGCGACATTAATGTGCCCTCCTGAAATAACGCTTTCACTGTTGCTATTCCTGCCGTCTCCCAGCTTGCTATCTGTCTCTGCTTGACTATTCCTGATGGGATAGGTAGTCCTACACGAGGGACATTCGGAGCATATGGTACATGAGAGCGGGTATACCGTTTGGCGCAATTCCAGTATTTCTACACTATTTGCAGTAGTGGTGAGTCCGTAGTAGCAGTTGGGTGCTCACTGTGTAATTTCGCATGCAATTCACCTCGCGACAACATCCTGGTCGTGTACCCAATCTCCTGCAGGTTGCGACCCGCAAGCCAGAATGCAAGCCATTGTAACTGGCTCGCCATACAGTAAGCCCTGAAGTCGGGCGCTCCCACCCCCCCAGCAGTGGTCGGAAGTTGCAACTGCTTAAGCACCACTCTTCTCTTACCCGTGCCCCACACCAGTTCTATCAGTAAAGAGTCTAATACCCTAAATATAGTCGTCGGGAGAAAAATCGGGATTGTCGTGAAATAGTACAGCACTCTAGGCAGCATTACCATCTTAGCGATGGCTAGACGCCCCATAACCGATAACGGTAGTGTGGTCCAGAACGCTATCTGAGAGCGCAGCGCGGTTATTGCCCTCTGTACATTGCCATCTACTATGCCTTGCTGTGTTCTGGTGCACACCCAGATATTTAAACGTAACTGGAGCCACCTGTACCTCGCTATCTCCGAAGCCTATCCTACATGGAGCATCCAGATGGTGGAAGAAGTACGCCACTGATTTGTCAAAGTTTTTGTGGAGACCAGACACCCGTCCCAACTCCTCAAAAGTCGCTGCCGCAGTAGGAATTCCACTGTATAAATCTCGGGAATACAATATGATGTCATCAGCGTATAGCGATGCGGCGTGTGTCACCAGGCCTACTGGTATGCCCCAATCGTGGGCTGACATGCGCAGTTTGTGTGCTAGCGGTTTGACTGCTAGTATAAAGAGCATGGGGGACAGGGGGCAGCCTTGTCTCGTACCCCTGTGTACCCGATATGCCTGGCAAATATTGCCTCCAGTCCTAACGCGAGCCGTCGGGGCAGCGTACAACAATCTAACCCAGTTGCTGTATTCAGCAGGTATCCCGTATGAGCCCAGGGTGTCCAGCATATATTCCCAGCTCAGCGTATCGAACGCCTGTCGCATATCTAACGAGAGGCGTCCCGCCCCTGGGAAACGCTCCAAGGGGGCCCACATTATTTGATATAGCCGCCTCACGTTTTGCGCTGTACTCCTGCATGTTACAAATCCGCATTGGTCTACATGTATTAGTTTATTAAGATAGGGCAGTAAGCGTGCCGCTAAAATCTTACTTAAAATGTTATACTCGGTATTGAGGAGCGACAGTGGACGATACGCTGATATGTCCTCCGCGTCTCGCAGGAGCACATCCATACATAAAGTATCCCTTTCCGTGCTAAGGACTACACTGACCACTTGTGCTTTTGGGGCCCAAAATATTTTGGCTGCTAGCTATTTTTGTGATACTTCTGAGAGGGCAGCATCTCCCCAGCCGTAAGGTTTTACATAAACCTTGACAAAACAAAACTAGCATTGCCAAAGCCAAAAGGTTGGCCGCTGGCAGTTGTGGCCTTCAACGATGTGTCCGTAAAACTAATGCTTTGCCCAGAATTTTGATACTTTGTCGCAAATATTTGTCCTGAATTTTACCCTTTGTCCTGAATGTTTACACCAGCTGCCCAGAATTAGCCTCCATGCCAGGTGGTCACCCTAGCAGAAGACAGTATTAGAATAATTCACTTTCCTACACAGAAGGCTGAATATGTACATGGAAACGTTTCTTTGCTGCTTCAAGTTCATGGAATAAATGAGTCCCCAAAAACATTCCTTTCATGTAATGGGATTATATATTTAGAGTGCTCCCAGTCATTGAAAACTGTGCAGTCTATGATAGTTTTCACTGTGTTTTAAAATATTAACCTCATTGTTTTGTCTGATTTACAGTGTTAATTATTTTAAAATATGTTTGAATTAATTGTCGCTGATGATAGCTGTTTATAAGGTATACAGAAAGATATTTATAGTTAATGAATAATATTTTGAAATATGTTTCAACATTTCCTAATTTTTAACTTGCAATAAAAGTTATTTTGAAGTCAGTGCATATACATACAGGGAGATATAACTACTGAAAAAAGGAAGTGAGAAAAAGAAAAAAGAAAAGATTAAGGGGCATATTAGCAACGTGATTATCGCCGCTTTAGCGGGACTTTTTCCCGCTAAAGCGGCGATAATTCAACGCCCTATTAGCAAGCTGTCGCTAACTACTGTTAGCGACAGCTTCTAGGCGATAGCGACCGGAGTTGGGTGCCGCTTTGCATGCCAGCGATATTTATCGCTAATGGCATGCAAAGTAGGCGTTCCCAACCTAAAAGCGACTGGAAACAGTCGCTAAGGTCGCTATCACCTATTAGCGAGGCAGGGAGGTGATTAACGAACCAGCGCTAAACACGTTTAGCGCTGGTTTGTTACGCCTGGTCCAGACCTGACTTAGCCATGTAATCCAATGGGAGGTGGATTACATGGCTAAATCCCCCTCGCCTTATCGCCAAGCTAACACTGGTCACAGTGTGAATATCGCTTGTTTTCAAGCGATATTCACACTGTTCTCCAGGGTTTCTATCGCTTTGGAGATAAGCGTTGCTGATAGCACGCTATCTCCGCGATAGAAACCTGCGATAGCCGGCGATAATGATCCTAGCGCTAACTGCGCTTAGCGATAATTATCGCCGGTTATTGCTAATAGGCCCCTAAGTGTCCAAACAGCATGGAAGGTCTCATTACCTACTGGAGCACAAATATTTTAATTTTAAATATGAGATCTTTCTTTAAATAGATTCTTGCACTTCTAAAAAGAACTGCTCATATATATATTTGTGGAAGATACTTTTTGTTAAATTAGGGAGTTAAGCAACAGGGAAGATGGGTATCCTGAGTAAACAGATGTGGGGATACTGGCTTTTAAACATATATTATTGCTCAAATTACTAAAAAACCCATCCCTTCCCTCACGTTTTTAACTAGCTCATTACATATCGGTAATAACCCTTCAATAACCACTCAATGTTCATTTACTTCAGCCTTCTCCAAAGAAAAGGCTTTAAATTCAACAGCTCCATTCCAACAAAATGGCATTTAGGAGTGCCTCACTTTTGTATTGAGCACACAGAATGTTAGCACTCTGGTTGTTCATTGAGGTCTGTGATCAAGTTAGAGTGGCTCATTTGTTATCAACAGACAGACTGCGGTTGCTGTTGAAAGTATATTTTTTACTCAGTATGTCAGACTTATTTCTCGCCTGGCTGAGGAATATATTTGTGGATTTATAGAAAATGTGTTCTCATTTTTGTTTGTGGAGCACTTCCCATAACTTCTATGAGAATTCAGGAGAGAAAACTGTTTTCTCACAAGCATGGTTCATCAAATCCCTGAATAGGATCAGCATTTTCAAAGGGTAAAATTACCTCAAAATGCATCACAATTCCAAATAATTAGTATGATAACACCAACAAATGGTTTTCTTTTTTTTAATTTTTTAATTTTTTCTTTTATTTAAGCCATTAAAAAACAAACATTAGAAGGGTAGACATAAAAATTCAATAAGTAAGTAAGATAAAGAAAGAGAAAACATGTAAAGCTTATGCCTTTAAAGCCAAAAAAAAACAAAAAACGTAAGTCATAAAAGTAACTGAACCACCCTCATGGGTTGATAACACCTTATTGCTCCCATAACTGGTCAGTCCAAATCCGACTAAATTTCAACCAAGAACGCGGTCCTCTGGTTTTAACCAAAGCAAATTCCATGTTGTGAACCTGTTTGAGTAGAGCCCATAATTCATTAGTACTAGGACTGATAGGATCCACCCAGGCTCTAGCAATACATAAACGGGCACAAACAATAATTATAGTTTCAAGGAGATTCCAGTTACTAACAGCCCCACTTCTGATCCCAAGAAAGACTTCTTTTGCAGTGAGTTGATAATTAAGGGCCCAGGAGTGGACTGAAAATACTAGTGACCCCCCTCCAGAACTCGTCGAGTTTAGGACAATCAATAAACATATGCCCAAGGTCTGCCGCATGTAACCGACATTTCGGACAATATGATTTTTCCATATTACCGGACGCCCACTAAGATATAACCGCCGGGGTATAGTACAGCATGTATACAGCCCGGTGCTGTTGCAGCTTTAAATTAACTGATGTTACCCCTTGATCGAGTACGTCCATACTCTCCCACATATCCTCAGCGGTTATTTCAACCTGCAGGATCCGGCTAAGTTTAACCGCAATTTGTAAGCTATCATCGATAGCCCGGGCCACAAATTTTTGATATATTGTGCCAATTGCCCCCCGACCGGTGCATGTATATATTCTGGCCAGTATTTCCGAGGAGTTTGGCAATGTTAGTAACTTCTTGCCTCGTATAAAATAATCCCTAACTTGTAGGTATTTAAAAAATGTTTTTGCGAGAGGCCAAATTCGTCCTTAAGTGAAATAAAAGAACGGAACCCCTATCCATCATAGAGTTGGCTGAGTCGCGTGATGCCCTTAGATTGCCAGTCCATGCTAGTATGATCCTGGAATATGTTGGGCATCATTGGATTGCCCCATAGTACAGTGTATTGATGCTGCGCTGGGAGAGAGCAGTGCTTAGAGATATCATGCCAAATCCGATTTATGTCTATAATTACCT
Source organism: Calotriton arnoldi (assembly GCA_963921515.1). NCBI lineage: Eukaryota > Metazoa > Chordata > Amphibia > Caudata > Salamandridae > Calotriton > Calotriton arnoldi. The sequence continues at coordinate 73,035 of CAWUFW010016462.1, forward strand.
TAAACTTTACCCGCTTGTAGTAGTTGGGGTCAGCGGTTTTATACAACATAAACCCCACTATTGGACCACAAGCAAGCTGATATGGTAACAGTTTTGGGCCGGCATCCAGTCCGCAAAGTAGGCCATGGAGCCGCCCAGCAAAAGAAGCCCAAAAATAGATCTGGAAGCTTAAAACCTCCCTGTGCATATGATAGTCTCATAAACTTGAGAGCCCTTCTGGCACGCTTATACGCCCATATGAAACTACATATAACACTATTCAGTTTCTTGAAAAAGGACGGGGGGACGCGTAATGGTATAGAACGAAACAAGTATAGGAATTTAGGTAGGATATTCATTCTTATAACGTTACACCTCCCATAAATACTTAGTGGTAGTCGATGCCAACTACGCAATTTGGCTGCAACACTTTTCAAAAGAGGATCGTAATTTAATGGTATAATGTCACTAACCTGGCTACAAATGCATACCCCAAGGTAAGTTGAACATCGGGTAACCCCCAATGTTGTAGGGAGAGCCTCAGATTGAAAATTAACAATTGTCTGGGTCTTGGTGGCATTTAGCTTATAACCTGAAAAGGAGCCAAATAACTCTTGCATAATGTGTGTGATGGCGTCTGCCGGTTTAGTGGAATAGACCGCAATATCGTCGGCATACCCTGTAACCTTCAGTTCAATACCATTAAGACTAACATGGAGGATTCTTCCGTTAAGCAGTAAGTGCCTAATGTATGGTTTGATGTAGAGAGCAAATAACAGAGGCGACAGGGGGCATCCCTGTTGTGTCCCTCTTTGTACATCGAAGTTATCAGATATCAAGCCATTCACTTTGATTCTAGCAACAGGGTTCTTGTACAGTTTTTGCACTGCAGAGATGTACCTGGGGCCAAACCCAAGTGACTGCATGGTAAGCCACAGGGCCTCCCAGGCCACTCTATCGAACGCCTTTTCCGCGTCAAGCATAATCATGCCCATTTGTATATCAAGTTTACTCGAAACGTCGAAAGCCGCAATAACAGTACCTATATGGGCAGTTGTATCTCGTCCAGAAACAAAGCTGTGCTGCTGTAGTGATACCAGCTTGTGTACGAAGGGAGCTAGGCAGGAGGCCAAAATTTTAGAAAAGATTTTGGCATCCGCGTTAATAAGTGATATCGGACGATAAGAACTTCTATCGTCAAGCGTTTTCCCTTTTTTAGGGAAAATCACAATATTAGTTGTTCTCCATGAGTCAGGCGCGTTGTCCCCATTAAAAATACCCAAGCTGAGCTGCAGATAGACCGGAGCCAATAGGTCCTGAAAAACTTTATAAAATTCAAGCGGGATGGCATCGTCGCCGACCGCTTTACCAGAGGGTAAGGACTTAATAGCTTCCTCCACTTCAGCCAACAATATGTCTTTTTGCAATTCTTCATCATCCATGCTACCCAAGCGAGGCAAATGACTTGCCTGCAACTATTCAAAGCAAGTGTGCTGACAGAATGAGGAAGCGTCAGTGTATAAGTCAGCATAATACAGCCTAAATTGCTCCGTTATGTCCATTAGCTGAGTAAATGACTTACCACCCTCCCCTCTGATAATTTTGACATTGGCCCTGGCCTTTTGGTCGGCAATCTGAAGGGCTAGCACCCGTCCCACCCTCTCTCCGTATTCGTATTGCGCAGCTTTATGTTTATGATAATTGGAAGCAATCTTATCCATTAAAACCCTGTTGATTTTAGATCGTGTTTTTAGCATCTGAAGATATATTGCCTGCGCACCCGCATTACCAGCAATAATTGCCCCAGCATGCTGGCGCTCTAATTCTAAATGCTCTCGCCGAGCCAGTTCGGTCGCCTCTTTAGCCACTCGATTTTGAGCTAGAATAAAACATAAAGTTTCCCCCCTGACGAACGCTTTCCTACAATCCCATACACATGGGATGCTAGCCTTGCCTAAATTAATGTTTAAATACTCCCTAGAAGCCCCTCTGATATTTGCCACATACTGAGGATTACTAAGTAAGTGTCTCGGGAATGTAAAGTGCTGGGTGACTTTTCTAGCGCCTAATTGTCTCTGTAGAGTTAGCATGACAGGATTATGATCAGAGATGATCTTAGGACAGATCTCCACCATAGCATTTTCCAAAAGCGATCTCTTGGTGAAAATCATATCTATGCGGAAGTACTGCTTATGTGGGTGTGAGTAAAAAGTGTAGCCTGGCAGTGTAGGATATAGCAATCGCCAGGCATTGTCTAGCTGGTGAATATGCAAAAGCTCCCGTATTGCCACCCTAGTTTTAGACATTCTGACCCAACTTCTACTATTAGTAGTATCTATTTTACTATCCATTATGCAATTAAAGTCACCCAGGATTATAAGATTCCCATCCCAGCCCAATAATTCACCACTCAGTTGGTCAAAGATCTCAGGGCAATCCGAGTTGGGACCATATACAACACAGATCGTAGCATTGCGACCCGCTATCAACAGCTGGACTATAGCCCATCTCCCCCTGCTATCTGACAATGTGCGCATCACTGTCGCTGTTAAAGTCCTTGATTTCAGTATAGCAACCCCCGGGATAGAAACTGTCTGTGATGTACAAACTAGTGTGTCATAGCCGAGCTGCCCCAGCAACAGCCTATCTTTAAATGCTATGTGGGTTTCAGTTAAGCCAATTACTTGTAGTTTCAGAGTACAGAGTTCCTCCCTAATTAAGCGGCGCTTACTAGGATGGCTCAACCCTGCAACATTCCAGCACATAACGTTTAGGTCTGACATTGGATATTATAATTCTCTGACATCTTAATTTCGACATCTACCCCTCTAACTGTTAAATGGCTTTTTACTCCCCCCACAACCCCCATCCCCCCCTCGTCAACCAGTGTGAAGCAACCGTCCATCACGTGCACCCACTCCCTTATCCTAAAGAGGCCCTCCCCCACACCCCCAATCCCTGCTGTAAGGAATCATCCCACCCCCGAGCTGTCACTGGCTGACAGCTGTGGTGGATGCCCACCCCAGCCCCCCTCCCCTTGCCCAGCTACCCCTCAACCATCCCGGCCTGCTTGTAGTTAGCATCAAAGGAAGAAAAAAAAAAGAAGCCCCTTTAGCATTTTTGTATATGCTCCTATGCCTCCATCAAGTTTTACCCATCCCCTTTTAAATTCTAGGTCTAGATAAAGTAAAGATAGAAGGATAAAGAGGGGAGGGCATTGAAAGAATGGAGGGAGGAAGTAGAAAAAAATAAAGTGAAGCAGCCAGTCTTATTATATTCAGTTTCTGTCCTTTCTATGCCGGTGGATTTGTAGCGCCTCCTCCAGCGACCTCAGCTTGCCATTTCACAAGAACCTGTCTGGCCTCCTCTTCAGTATTAAAAATATACGAACGTCCAGTTCTAATAATCTTCAGACGTGCTGGCTCCTGTAGATAGACTTGCGAGCATACCAATTTAAAAGGATCGATTAGCTGCTGCATCCTCCACCGCTGGTCCATTGTGGACTTACACAGGTCCGAACGCACGAAAATAGTTATAGTGTCCAATTTGACAGGAGATGAAGGGCGCGCCTTAGTGTAGATTGCTTGACGCAGCAAAAAGTTACCTAAAAAAATTAAAATAGGACGTGGTCGAGATGGGTTGTCGCGATTCCCTTGTGGAATAGTAAATGGTATACGATGTGCCCGTTGAACTTGGGAGTCCATATCCCAATCTGAGAGATCAGGAAATGCTTGTTGAAGCAAACTGACGATATACGCCCATGGATCCGACCCTTCTCTCCCCTCTGGTATGCCAAAAATGCGTAGATTGTGGCGCCGTTGGCGGTTCTCAAGATCTTCAACCTTAGATTGTAAGAGAGCCATCTGGGTTTCACATGCTTTCGCTACCCCGTCCGTGTGTGTAGTGGTTTCTTCAACTATCGCCACTCTCTTCTGTAATTCCGGTACATCAGTACGCAAAGAGGCAATTCTACAGGTGGCTTCAGTAAGCGCACCCTTGATATCTTGGCTATCCGCCTTTGCTTGACTATAGTATTCCTGAGCCTCAGTTCTTTGAAGAGACAGCGCCTTTAAGATAGCAGTTAGAGGAGGTATGTCTGACTCACAGTGCTCCAGGTGACCCACTTCAGGGTCCGATGTACAATCCTTTCTTGCACCTGAAGTTCCAGGGACTGATATAATCCTTGTCTCAGCCAATTCTTTGCCATCCACCTCAAATTCACAATGCCGACTGAGAGCTGTTGACAAGGTATTTACGGTCGCCGTAGGAGAAGTAAGTTGTTGGTGGCCGGGGGCGTGGCCTGGTGCTCGGCAAGATGGCCGCACTGTAGTGTTGCTTTGCCGGCCGCCGAACGATATCCTTCACATATCCTGCCTCTACTAAGTCATCCGCTGAAATATTCAGTGGGACCTTGTTGCTGACAACGAGACCGTTCGGAGGTTGTGTTTTGCACCACAGTGAGAACGCTGGAGAGAGTTCGACAGCAGGAGAGGAGCTCCGGCCTCGCAGAAATGGCGGCGGAGTGAGTTCGGGAGTCTCGACTTCCGTGCCCTCTAACGGCCTGGGAATACGCTTCTGGAGAGAGTGGGGCAGCTCGTAGTGCAGCGAGGACTACGCTGATCGATGCGGTGCCTCTGCGTTGGTTGTGCGCTGGAGTGAGTCCGCACTAGAAGCTGTGGAAGGTGAGCGGGGGCCCGCGAGGAGGAACCGGGTCGCTGGGGACACGCAAGCAGCCGGCACTGGATTAAAGAGCAGGCCCCAAGTAGGCCGTACGGCTGAGAGTCAGGCCGGCGCCGGAACTTTCCATTGCGACACATCGCTGATTTTGACCCCCCCCTCCGCTGACACCACCCGGTCCTCCGCTGTGGGGGTCGGGCGAGAACTAACTGCCCAAAACTGAATTGGCTGCATGTTGTGAGCGCCGCTGGGGACAGTGGCGTAGGGCGGTGCAGCGAGTCTACATTGCGTGCAGATTAGCCGGATTGAACACTTGCGGCACATAGAGTGGTGTTTGGGCGCGTATTTCATCAGTGCGGGGTGTCCCTTTCGCCTCCTCCTCGCGGGACCGAGTGCATGTGCCCCACATGCCGTTTTGTGTTGGAACCTATGGGCATTTGGGTTCGTTGACCGTCTGATTATCGAGTAGCCACCCAGATTGGTCCAGTAATATCCGGCGCCATCGGGATTTGTCTGGACAGGGGAGCGCCCACATAAAACCATAGGATCAATCCTGGTCAAAGTGCACATCCGTGAACTCTGCCTGCTGCTTCATAACACTGGTCACCTGGGACCGGAGCTGTCAAGGTACAGGAGGGGGTACCACTGCGGGCCGCGATATTATTGTACTGCTTACAATTCAGCATACAGAACTCTGGGTGTGCACGCAGCACGACGCAAGGGGCGGCATTGTCTTGTCTCTAGGTGCTACGCCTTCGCCGAGGGTGGCGTGCAGCATGGGTAAACCGGAAAAGAACCAACCGCGCCTTACATTTGAACTACGCAAAGGCGGCAAATCTGTACAAAATGCGGCCTCGGAGCTGGAGTCGTCGTCACAGGCCCTCACAGCACTTGAGAAATCGCTTGCCGCCATTCAGGTCAGTCTCCAAGCCATAGATGGGAAAATTGAGGCCCTTAATGGTAGGATGGACCACTTTTCCGCAAAACTGGATAAACAGGCAGCGCGAATCGGTGAAGCGGAACAGCGCATCACAGATGCGGAAGACGGATTACAGCAAGTGGCTGCGAAGACTTCGGATATCACGAAACTCCTAGCGGTTATTCAGGCAAAGAATGAGGACATTAAAGCGCGGTCAAGGCGCACCAACATTCGCGTTTTGGGCCTTCCTGAATCCACCAATGTGGGGCGCTTGGAGGACTATATGGAGGCGATGTTACGTGACGTTTGCGGCACCGACAACTTATCAACTCTATTTGCTGTGGAGCGGACCCACAGATCCCTGGCGGCGCGCCCACCACCTGGCGCTCCGCCAGGGATTTGTCCTATAATTGAAGTTAAGCAGTCTGGCCTATAATTGCCAGACTGCTTAACTTCAGGGATCGCGATACCATCCTGCGAGTAACTCGACAAAAAGGCACAATAACATATCAAAACAATGTTTTGTCGTTCTACCCGGATTTTACAGCAAATGTGCAGGCGGCCCGGAAGGAGTTTCAAAATGTTAAGAAGGTACTGCTTAAAGAACAGATCCCCTATACCATGCTCTATCCGGCGAGACTGCGCATTGGGGAGACAGATAACGGCAAAATCTTCACAAACCCCAAGCAAGCAATGGAACACGCCAGGTCTCTACGATGCCGGTGGAACTCACCAGGCCACACGTCGGACATCAATGATTGAACAGTAAGAGGGTCTGGGCCCTGCGCTAATGTGTGCTCAGGTTCGCAGGAACTATTGGCTGGGCGGATTGTACAAAGTATTTGGTGAGAATGATACTGACTATGCCATTTATATGCATAAGACAATCAGGCCAGTGCAAATAACACTGCTGGATAGAGATATATTATGTGACTGGAGAGCCAAAAATGTTGAGCTACTGTACTCTGCCCAGTTGCATTGCTAGGGTGGACGCGGGCTCTCCAACTAATGTCCTAGGATAAGTTTTTTTCTGTGCAACTTATGGGTTGGCCATGGTAGTGGGATGAGTTGACATATCGGCGGCCCCCTCCCTATTAGAGCTGGGAGTGGACTTCGCCGCTACGTCCCCCAATGGGCATTCCCCACCGGATACACCGTTTTCTACTGTTTCTGTTGGGATGGGAGTTACCTGTGGGTCAGGTCTTTGGCAAATTGGGGATGCTGAAGTGGGAGGGGGGAGGGAGGGAATGTTTAATTTTTTCTAGTCAAAGGTACTGTGATTGGGAGTATAATGACACATTGGTTTGGATTGGATGCATGTATATGTGCTTTAGAATAGTAAGCTACACTCACTGTCCTGATTACCGTCATAGATGAAAGGAGAAATGTATAAATGTATAACTTGGAATGTCTGAGGTTTGAATACACCTAAGAAGACGAGGCAAGTGTTGGCACAATTGGATAGACATAAGGTGCAAATTGCTCTATTGCAAGAGACCCACTTGAGTAAACATACAGAGGGCACCGTGGCGCGCAGATGGGCAACCTACCGTTTGGCCTCATCGTACTCCACTTATACGAGGGGGGTCCTTATCCTCATTAAGAAGGGTGTTCCGTTTAAGCCTGTACTGACCTGCGTGGACACGGAGGGCCGCTGGGCTATGGTGCACGGTAAACTGGGGATGGTGCTGGTGACAATAGTAAACATATATGGTCCTGTGGTGGATGAAACGGCGCCTCTCTTGCAAATGCTTAATGTACTGCGCACTTGGCCGGAGGCTGCACTCATATGGGGGGGTGACCTCAACACACATCTCAATCCGCACGTGGATAAATCTAACCCGGCTGGGGCGCGCACGGTTAAAGTTGCGCAGTGCATACGTGATGTCATGGCGGAGATCGGCTTGGTAGACGCCTGGCGTCTGCGGAATGAGGGTGTTCTGGAAGGTACGCATATAACCCCTGCATTTAATAGTTGGTCTCGGCTAGATTACTGGCTACTTAGCGAGGAAGCCAATGGGTGGGTAGAGGGGGTTTACACACTCCCGAGAACCTTATCTGACCACAATCCTCTTGTCCTTGAAATGTCTATACCCGCTAACCCGCACCGTCCATTCACATGGCGCTTTAGAGCAGACGCACTGCTAGATCCGGTTTATGCTGAGACTGTTAGGACTGCTATTATACAATACTTTGAACTGAACGTGGGCTCAGTCGAAAGCCAGGCAACCCTATGGGAAGCCTTTAACGTGACGATTAGGGGGTTGTGTATAAGCACCTCGGCGGGAATCCTTAGAGACCTTAGAGGACAATTGCATAAGCTTGAAGAACAGCTAGGGAAATTAGAGACCCAATACAACAACGCACCTTCCACCGAGACATTGGCCCAAATTCACGAGCACGTGGTGGAATATAACTCGTTAGCGTCTACGGAAATGAAATATTTATCCAAACGACATGTGGCTAGAGCCTATGGCGAGGGCGGCAGGCCGGGCAGGGTCTTAGCTAATAGACTGCGTGACAGGACTGATAACCCCCCGATTGATCATATAGTTGATGAAGCTGGTGGAGCCCATCATTCCCAACACAGTATTGTGGAGCAATTTCGGAAATTTTATGTGTCTATATATACCACCCGGGGGGGGCATGCCTGAGTCTGCTATGAATGAGTATTTGGAAGATACGGCCTGTGCATGGTTGTCAGACGTTCACAGAAAATATTTAAGCCTACCCATTGATGAAGAAGATGTTAAGGAGGCCATTTTCTCTCTGCCAAATAATAAAGCTCCGGGGCCGGATGGTCTGACGGCAGAGTTTTATAAGGCATATGCTGATCTACTTATACCGCATATATTAGAAATGTATGCAGAGGCTCACGAGTCAGGTTGTCTCCCCCCATCCTTGAGGCAGGCCTTAATCATCACCTTGCTGAAGAAAGATAAGCCTCCATCGCAGTGCGACTCATATCGCCCGCTATCTTTGATAAATTTGGATGCAAAGATACTGGCGAAGATTCTGGCCACCAAATTGCAGCCCCTGATGCCACTTCTCGTGCTCCCGGATCAATCCGGATTTATCCTGGAGCGCTCTACCTCCCTCAATCTACGCACGATATTTGCCATGTTCCACGTGCTCAATCCAGATCTGCCGGCTGTTGCAGTTCTTTTGGACGCTGCAAAAGCGTTCGACTCTATAGAGTGGAAATACATGCTGCACATCCTAAATAGGATGGGATTTCCCCCTGTTTTCGTTCGCTGGATTCAGGTCCTATATACCGAAGCTTCTGCGAGAGTTAGGGTGGGCGGGCTCACATCAGAGCCGTTCAGCATAGAACGCGGCACCAGACAGGGCTGCCCCCTTTCCCCCTTCCTTTTCGCCATAGTTTTGAAACCTCTAGCGTGCAAAATCCGGCAATCTCATAGGGCTGCTGCATTGAATTTTAACAATTGGCCGGTTGGAATTTCCCTATACGCAGACAATATGGTCCTCTATGTTCGCGAACCGCAGCGCTTCCTATCCCCGGTTATACGAGAATACATCAAATTTGGCCTCTTTTCAGGTCTTCAAATAAATTGGGAGAAATCTGTTATCATTCCCTTAACGTCAGCCACAGTCTCGCCCCAGGTGGAATATCGATTAGTATGGTTTGCAGAACCAGTCAAATATTTAGGGGTGTGGATACATCGGGACCCCGAGGTCGTAATCAGGGAGAATTATGGTCAAGCATACACAGCGTTAGTGCAGAAGATTGACCACTGGGTTTGTTTGCCACTATCCCTGGCAGATCGACTAGCAGTGATAAAGATGATCATTCTTCCTAAGTTTTTATACATGTTCTGTAACATCCCTATCAAACTGACAAAACATTTTTTTAAAACAGTTCAAACCCAGCTGCTGAGATTAGTGTGGGGGAATAAGCAGCCGAGGATCAGTTGGAACACGTTGACATTGACATTTGAGAAAGGGGGATTTAATGCTCCGGACCTCTATGTATAATACCTACGCGTACTTCTGGTTTAGGACTCATGACTTCATCCCGCATGTGGCGGTAGAAGAGGGGGACGCACATCCTTTACACCTGAAAAGCATTGTCACCCATACCAATAGACAGACGCCCAAGTCGGAGATAAACACGATAGATAACACGATTGCAGCGTGGCAATAGATTGGGAGGCGAACCCATAAACTTCCTCTATATGCTCCAGCATTGCCCATAGAGGGACATGCTGCGTTGTCAGTGGCTCGAGAACAAGGCCCCATTACAGCACTCAGAGAGGCAGGACTTACACTAATGAGTGATTTGTACCTTGACGGAAAGTACATCACGTGGAATGATTTAGACTATATACAAAATCCCACGCCACTTTTCCAGTACACCTGTTACATACTCAGACGGGCAGTAAAGGACCATTATACTAGTTTTCCTGATGAACCGGAAACGTTGCAGGCGTTGCAGTTGATAATAGTAGCTCCATCTAGAAAGAAGCTGCTCACTAAGTTATATAGGGCAGTGCAGGGGAAACGGTCCATGGGGTGGACAAAAGTATGGAACGCTGGAATACTGTGATAGACCCCACGCTCACTGAAACAGTGTGGGAGCAGATTTGTAGGCTAACAGGGAGACTGACGTCAAATAGTAACTTACGAATCATTCATCTGAAGTTTCTTCATCAGGTATATCACACTCCCAACAAGTTACACAAGATGGGGCTTAGAGACTCGGACTGCTGTAAGAGATGTGGCCAGGGTGGGGCTGACTTTCTTCACCTTGCGTGGCAGTGTAGGCTGGTATTCCAATACTGGGAGGAGGTCACTACTCTTATACACACCATGACTGGTCAGGTGGTTAACTGCACGCCATTGGAGTGTCTACTTGGCTATGTTCCCAGATTGAAAGCTGCAGTGGAACGGTTTGTAAGGGTGGCTTTGGTGTTGGCGAAGAGGCGGGTTCTGTTCACATGGGACAGTCGACTGAGCCCGAAAGCTGATATGTGGATTAAGGACATGGTATACTGCCGTGAACAGCTGGAACTGTATGCTGAGGAACTGACGGCGACCTCACGACCCACGGATATCTGGGCTCCCCTGCAGGAATATTTTCTGGCTCAGAGTGAATAGATCGCTGGGTAGGTTACTGCTGGAAGGGAACCAACTCGAGCCTTAACATAATCGGTCAATGCATGAATGTGATTAGGACGGAATGAGATGTAGACATGTACGTTAACCACTGATCACTAGAGCGTCATTGCATTGTATTCTTGGATGATGTATATGCTATGCGACATTGAAAACACTCAATAAAAAAAAAAGAATAAAAAAAAAAAGTTGTTGGTGGCCATTCTCCTCCCTCATCAGTGAGTCCGAGGTCGTACTACCGGATTTGGAGAGTCTTGAAACAATAGCCTTGACCTCCCCTTTCGAAGCCACCCATTTTCGCAGAGGACTAAAATTGGAATCTGTCTTCGCTTTATTTGACACATTACTTTTAAGTCGTCCCACTGCAGTAGTAGTGGGGATAGCCCCCCCACCACGGCCTTTTATGCCTTTGCCAGTTCTGGCTCCCTGGTGTTTTTAGGACCTTTTCCCAATAAGGATTTCACTTCAACCACCACTGCCGCTGCTGGCGTACATTCGACAACGACGAGAGGTTCAGTCATTTCATCATTGCTCCCATTAGCCCCTGTCCCCCGTGCTGCATCTCCTGCCTGTACTGCCTGTACTGATAATCCCGGCATAACGTCCTCAGGTACATCCTGAAGTACTTGATCCACAGAAGCAGACATAGGGCCATCGGATATCACTGGTCCGTCAGTACATGAAGCTGAAGGTAATAGCATTAAACTATTCCCACTTGCTGCTCCACAAATTAAAGGATTGGGATCCAACTTATTATGTATATTTTTATTGTCTTTTCCCTCTCGACAAACACCCGGTAATAAGTCAGTCTGCTCTTCTTCCTGGGGTATTTGCATAACAACCCCATCGGAGGAGTAATTGCTGACACATTGTTGAGTGTCTCTCATTTTCGCCAACTATGCTCTCGTCTTGCAACACAGATCCATTATGATCATTAGGATTCGCCATTGACTTGACTGGGGGATCATTCCTCTTTGAACCCATAATGCCAGCTGCTAGTAACTCCCTATCATCCAGACCATCCGGTACCGCTGCCATGAGGGCTTCCGCCATCTCTTGCCCAGGGATAGAATTAACTGAGCCACAGGACCGAAGTACTCCCCCAGCCCTGCCGGATCTAAGTAGTCTCAGGATAGGTCGCCCGAGTGTAGAGCTGGTTTTAGTGTCTACTGTGATATCTTGACCCTCATGCCCACCTGTGCCGGCTTCCTCAGAAATAGGACTACTGCCCTGTATTGCCAAATTGTCTCCATTGCGCCCCCGCCCCTTCTGGGCCAACGTACGCTGGGGGCCATAGCATCCACGTAAGACAACACAAATGTCCACTGACCGGTACTTGTTGAGGCTCGGCGTGTATCTCGACGTGCAGAGACCGTGGTGTAGCAAAACGTCAGCCCAATATTCAACCAGAGTGCTGCTCGGCCCGCATATACAAAGTTACGTGTAACGGCTGAACCAAGTCGCCACATCGATGCTATCAGCAAGCGGCAGGCCGTTTGATGCCTGTTGTACAGCCGTCTCCTCTAATCATCTGCCTTGTGGTGTGACTCGGTATTGCCCTATCGCGTGTCGTCGTACCGCAATGCAGCGTTGGAGCCGCTGAGCAGTTGCGCAGCCGACAATCACCCGGTAAGCAAGAGCCTGCTGTCTAGGGGGGCTTTAGGAAACCCCCCCCCCCACTCTCACTGCACTCTCGCCGTCAGCTTGCTAGGCTCATCATCGGCCTAAGGTGCGGGAGCGCGAAAGGCAGCGTGGCCGATGGGGAGGTTCCAGGAGCAGCATCCACACCGGCGGACTCACTCCGCCATCTTCCTTACTCGACAACAAATGGTTTTCACGATCACTAAAATTTGTAATATCCCTTTGTTTGCTACTTATTGTGGCCCTGAGGACCAGGCATTCTCTTCAATACATTTCAATGGGACAAAAATGGCCGAGCCTTAGCACCAAAAAAGATCCAATGAATATGCTTCTTGTAAACTTCCACCTAAGTAGTACCTTCAACACACACCACTGTTAGAAATTGGGTCTCTAGTTGGCAGAATTATGCACACTATCCAAGTAGGGACCACAATCACAGTCAAGGTAAGCTAGATACACACTAAAAACCTGTGATCACCCAGTGGTAGCTTGGCACAGAGCGGTTATGCTTCTCTAAAGAGGCAACGTGTAAAATATTTGTGCAACACACACACGCACACACACTAATAATCTGCACAGATTTAGAAAAGAAGATAACATTTTTATGACTAAATCAAAACCAAAACAACAAAAATCCAATAAGTAGAACCGGAGTTATGGATTTTTTAATAGAATAAACCAAAAATAGTGCTTAGAAGTCAATAGCTCTAAGTGATTACTTGAGGTAGCGCTAGACTAGGGTAAATCCAAAGTTCAGGCTGACCACGATGGAGGGCAGGCTGGCTACAGGACTAAGACAGGTCCCGCTGACAAAGTATCTTGGATGGAGCAAGTGTCGATGTCGAACACTCGAAGCGAGGAGTTGAGGAGGCGCCACGTTGTCATCGATCCTATATATACACACACACATATATATATACACACATATTTACACACACATATATTGAGATATATATATATTTTGATATATATTATATATATCTATCTAATATATATATATATATATATAGATATATAGATATATATATATATATATTCACCAAAAAAATAAATGTTACAGGGACATTATAGTTAGGGTCAGATTTCACTCATATAAAACCAGTGAAATTCAGCAGTTACCTGAGCAAACTATAACTTACGCCCCCACAATGCACTGCTAATGACATCACATATTACATCACTCATGACATGGTCAGTGACATCACTGATTACATCACTGACTACACCATCCAGTGAGTGTAAGTATTTTGCAATAGTTCATGATTGTTAAATATATATACTAAGGTACTACAACATTTAAAGTAGTATACTAGGTGTACTACTAATGAGTGATACTACTTTTGATATATATCAACAACAACAAAAATACTTTTATTTGATTTCGTTAAAAATCATAAAAGGGTGGGAAAACCACAGTGGAACATAATACTCTAGAATACATTTTAAAAACATATTATTAAAAAGACCACAAGGTCATAACCACAGACAGGAGGCATATATCATGTGAGTGACTGTATATATCCTTGTGCATATGGGGTGTGTGTGGTTGTATGAGTAGATAAGTAGTTGTGTGAGTAGCTGTATGGGTGAGATGCTGTCTGAGTGGCTGTATGGGTGAGTGTGTGGTTATGTGACTGGCTGTATGGGTGAGTAACTGGTTGTATGAGTGGCTGAATGGGTGAGTGAATGGTTGTGTGAGTGGCTGTATGAGTGAGTGAGAGGGTGTGTGAGTGGCTCTATGGAGGAGCGAGTGGGTGTGTGAATACAGGTATAGGTCTGTGAATGGGTATGTCAGTGGTTGTATGGGCGTGTGAGTGGGCATATGAGAGGTTGTATAGGGGTGTGAGTGGTTCTGTGGATGATGTCATCAGTAATGTCATCAGTGAAGTCATTTGAGATGTCATCAGTAATGTCATCAGTGACGTCACTGGCCATGTGATATAATATGTGAGGTCATAAGCAGTACATTGCAGGGTCATAAGTTATAGTTAGCTCAGGTAACTATAACTGCTGAATTTTACTGGTTTTATATGAGTGAAATCTGACCGTAACTATAACATCCCTGTAACCTTTGTTTTTTCCCAGTGAATTTCTAAGGTTTATTTAATTCTATTTGCTAACTATAATGTCCCAGTAACCTTTGTTTTTTTCAGTGAATTTCTAAGGTTTTTTTAAATGCTAATTCCTAACTATAACATCAATGTAACCTTTGTTTTTTTCAGGGAATTTCAATGTTTTTTTTAAAATTAGTAATCGCATTTACAGAGTGGTGGAGACAGGGTCTGGGCCTCCGACCAGCTCTCAGGAATAGCGCTATGTAGGACTTACAGGAGGTACCAGGAGGGCTTCTTGGCCCCCAAGGTCCCTCAGGAGTAAAGTGGACTTCATCCCCCAACCAGTAGTGCACCACAAGCTGGGTTTGCAGAGTTGTGGAGAAAGGGGGCGTAGACTCCGAAGACCTCTTAGCAATCCCGCTGTGTGGGTCTTACTGCAGATAACAGGAGGAGTAGTTGCCCCCCAAGGATGTCTTTGGGGGCAAACTACCACTCCTGTTACTTCCAGTAAGTCCCACAAAGCTGGATTGCTGAGACCTGGTAGGAGAGCATGCCCCCTTTCTCCACCACTCTGCAAAAGTGCCTCCTGGTGCACTACTAGTAGGGGGATGAAGTCCCCTTGGCTATTGAGGATCCTTGGGGACCAACTACCTCTCCTGCTACCTCCAGCAAGTCCCACACAGTGGGTTTGATGGGAGGTTTTTAGTGGCCACGCCCCCTTTCTCCACAAATGCAAATGCACCTCCTGGCACACTACTCGTTGGGGGATGAAATCCCCTTGGCTCTTGAGGGTCCTTGAGGGGGCAGCTAGCCCTCCTGTTAACTCTGTAAGACCCACACAGCTGCATTGCTGAGAGGTCATCAGAGGTCGTGCCCCCTTTCTCCAGTACTCTGCAAACACGCCTCCTGGTGCACTGCTGCTTGGGGGATGAAGTCCACTTTAGTCCTGAAGCCCTGAGGAGACTTCATCGCCCCACAGCAGTTCACCAAAGGTGCATTTGCTGAGTGGGGGAGAGAGAGGGGTGTGGCCTCCGACCTCCTCTCAGCAATCCCACTGTGTGGGCTTACTGGAGGTAACAGGACGTCTTGTTGGCCCCTAAGGACCCTCAGCAGCCAATGGGACTTCATCCCCCAACCAGCAGCATGCCAGAAGGTGCGTTTCAAGAGTAGTGGAGAAAGAGGACAGGACCTCTGGCGAGTTGCTGGCTTTTTTTTCAAAGGGAAGGGTGCTGTGGAGCCCCCCTTATCTGGGCTGATTTCAGCCCCGGTGACCCCATTCCCCAGGGCCAGGCATGTTAAGAATGGGGAGGGGGTCTGCGTGGACCCCATCCCCTGGGGCCTGGCCACTTTGTTGGGGAATACAAGGGCAGCCTGAAGGCCCCCGGGGTCCCTGCCAGCTCCCTGCCTCCTGCAGGAGCTGGCATTGCTTTGAGACCCAAGGAGCTGCTGACATGCAGTTGCCTGGATCTCAAAGCAATCTGTCTGCTTCCCTGCTTGCTTGACAGAGGGCAGGGAAACAGACATGCTCTGCTTTCATCAAGCAAGAGCATTTTTGCTCTCGCTTGCTAAAAGTAGAGTGTTTGCTATGGCTTAGCTGGAGCGGTGCTCCCGCCAAGCCATAGCAAACTGCAATGTTCTGGGGGTTGGGCACCCCGGGACATTGCTGGAGCTGGCCCTGGGAGGTGGGTCGCCAGGGCCATGTAAGGGTCCATGAGAGGGGCAGTGCGGCCCCCCTCCTTTGTTAATTAATCCCCAAGAGGTGGTGGTACCCAGAGCTGCGGGGCCACCCGGCCCCCGTATGTAATTTTAAAGACTTTCCCCGGGGAGGTGGTGGTCCCCGGGGCTGCTTGAGGGGGGCTGGAGCCCCCTCATGCATTATTATTTAATTTAACCCTGGGTAGGTGGTGGTCCCTGGGGCAGCGGGGGAGCCCGGAGGCTCTCCCGCATATAATTAAGTTACTGCCCCGGGGAGGAGGCAGTCTCTGGGTCTTTAATTAGCCCGAGGAGGGGCCTGACCACTTTGTTGGGGAACACGGGATCCTGGATCTTAAAGCAATGCCACTGCTTCCCTGCTCGCTTGACAGCAGGCAGGGAAACAGACATGCTCTGCTTTCAGCAAGCGAGAGCATTTTTGCTGTCGCTTGCTGAAAGCAGAGTGTTTGCTATGGCTTTGCAGGAGAGATGCTCCCGCCAAGCCATAGCAAACTGCAATGACCCTGGGGTTATTTTACATTTACCTCTGTGCTCCGGGGAGGTGGCGGTCTCTGGGGCTTTGAATAGCTCGAGGAGGGAGGCCCTGTTTGCATCCTTCCTACATTTCCACAATGCCCCTGGGACCTGGCCCACCCGAGGGGCCTATATTTAATGAAACACAGGAGACTGCGCTTCGTTTTTGTAAACATTTTGGTGGAAGTCATGGAACCAGCGGGACTCCCGCCGAATGTATTTTTTTAAATGCTTTTTTGGCCCTGGGGGTCCCCGTGGGACCCCCTCACAAGAGGCCTAGGGGGTCAGGGTGTTTCTACCCTGCCCCCTTTTCTTTTTTTGAATGTTTTTTCTTGTGACTCGGTTCAACTGAGTCACAAGATGGCTGCCAACACTTCCTGGTTTGAAATGCTGCCAACCAATTAGATCTCAGCACGAGATTGTGAGGGGTCGCAGACCCACCACGTCACTATATATACAAGTGGGAATTTCATTACATTTCTCAGCAGCTACTGAACAGATTTACACCAAATCACAAAAAGGCACTTCCTTGAACCAACATCTACCTTCCTGCCAAATTTGGTGTAATTCTGTTAGGCAGTTCGGGCTGTAGCCATGTCTAAATTTCCTATGGGAATTAACATGGGATAAACGTGCTTTTAAGCACCCCTGGTTCTCGGCCCCCACTTGATGAATCACCCTGAAACCTTCAAAATAGCAGCTGAAGTGAGCATTGTATTCATTTTGAAAATGTCATGAAGATTCGTCCAATGCGTCAAAGTTATTGGCAAAACAAAAAATGTTTTTCCTATTGAAACTAGGTCCTAACTATAGCTACCTACTGGCGACCGCCAGTAGGTAATATAGATACATACATATATATATATCCAAAAAAGAGTTGCCCACTCGGAAAGAGCCTCACAGACAGTTCACTTTATCCTTTTAATGTAGGTGCAACTTGCAGGGCATGATGAAAAGGAACCAAGGTAAGCCTAACGCGTTTCGGGCGCACTCGCCCTTGATCACAGGCTGCTGCTAGCAATCCAAACAATCAGTAATAACGCAGTCATTTTTTAAATCATGCCGATGCCCCGCCACCATCAGGGGCTCCTAGGCATCTCGGTATTTGTAGTACTGCGCTGAATCTTACCCCAGTGGGTCATTTTGTCGATTGCAATGTCAGCTCATATTACAGTCCCAAGTGGGTTGGTATCCTCGCACCAGCCGGCACGTTGCCCATACTCCCCTACATCAGGAAACACTGCCACACCCGATATTGGAAACCAAGTGCCTTCCACGGGTCCGCTGTCTCTGCGGCGGGCTCCTTCCACGGCCGGACGGACCATAATTATATCCAAAAAAGAGTTGCCCACTTGGAAAGAGCCTCACAGACAGTTCACTTTATCCTTTTAATGTAGGTGCAACTTGCAGGGCATGATGAAAAGGAACCAAGGTAAGCCTAACGCGTTTCGGGCGCACTCGCCCTTGATCACAGGCTGCTGCTAGCAATCCAAACAATCGGTCTGTCCGGCCGTGGAAGGAGCCCGCCGCAGAGACAGTGGACCCGTGGCAGGCACTTGGTTTCCAATATCGGGCGTGGCAGTGTTTCCTGATGGAGGGGAGTATGGGCAACGTGCCGGCTGGTGCGAGGATACCAACCCACTTGGGACTGTAATATGAGCTGACATTGCAATCGACAAAATGACCCACTGGGGTAAGATTCAGCGCAGTACTACAAATACTGAGATGCCTAGGAGCCCCTGATGGGGGCGGGGCATCGGCATGATTTAAAAAATGACTGCGTTATTACTGATTGTTTGGATTGCTAGCAGCAGCCTGTGATCAAGGGCGAGTGAGCCCGAAACGCGTTAGGCTTACCTTGGTTCCTTTTCATCATGCCCTGCAAGTTGCACCTACATTAAAAGGATAAAGTGAACTGTCTGTGAGGGTCTTTCCGAGTGGGCAACTCTTTTTTGGATATAATTACGGTCCGTCCGGCCGTGGAAGGAGCCCGCCGCAGAGACAGCGGACCCGTGGAAGGCACTTGGTTTCCAATATCGGGCGTGGCAGTGTTTCCTGATGTAGGGGAGCATGGGCAACGTGCCGGCTGGTGCGAGGATACCAACCCACTTGGGACTGTAATATGAGCTGACATTGCAATCGACAAAATGACCCACTGGGGTAAGATTAAGCGCAGTACTACAAATACCGAGATGCCTAGGAGCCCCTGATGGGGGCGGGGCATCGGCATGATTTAAAAAATGACTGCGGTATTACTGATTGTTTGGATTGCTAGCAGCAGCCTGTGATCAAGGGCGAGTGCGCCCGAAACGCGTTAGGCTTACCTTGGTTCCTTTTCATCATGCCCTGCAAGTTGCACCTACATTAAAAGGATAAAGTGAACTGTCTGTGAGGCTCTTTCCGAGTGGGCAACTCTTTTTTGGATATAATTGCGGTCCGTCCGGCCATGGAAGGAGCCCACCGCAGAGACAGCGGACCCGTGGAAGGCACTTGGTTTCCAATATCGGGCGTGGCAGTGTTTCCTGATGTAGGGGAGTATGGGCAACGTGCTGGCTGGTGCGAGGATACCAACCCACTTGGGACTGTAATATGAGCTGACATTGCAATCGACAAAATGACCCACTGGGGTAAGATTCAGCGCAGTACTACAAATAGCGAGATGCCTAGGAGCCCCTGATGGGGGCGGGGCATCGGCATGATTTAAAAAATGACTGCGTTATTACTGATTGTTTGGATTGCTAGCAGCAGCCTGTGATCAAGGGCGAGTGCGCCCGAAACGCGTTAGGCTTACCTTGGTTCCTTTTCATCATGCCCTGCAAGTTGCACCTACATTAAAAGGATAAAGTGAACTGTCTGTGAGGCTCTTTCCGAGTGGGCAACTCTTTTTTGGACATATATATATATATATATATATATCAAGTAACCACACGCCCTCCTGCACTTCCTTTCGGCGAGAAGAGAGCAATGAACTCCAATGGGTATGATGCAAAGTTTCTTTATTTGCTCACAGGTTTCTAAATCTGACGCGTTTCGGTCAACAAGTGACCTTGATATATATATATATATATATTAATTGTAGCAGGCGACTGCAATACTCAATTCAGGGACGAAAGGGCGATAATAGACCGATTGTCCACCCAAAATGAAATAATGACCAGATCAAGGGTGCCTTTGGATGGAGGGGAAAAACCTACTTGTGTGGCATTAAAGTTAGAGGCCATGGTCATGGCGTATGGCATGAGAATCATCAATGATAACACAAGATCTGATTCTCTCCCCCATCCATCTTTTAAAAGGGGGTTGATCACCTGTAATATAGGCTACATATTTCTAGACTGGGCCTTATGGCCGCTCCTAGTTGATATGGTGGCAGTCCCAAGAACAAACAGTGGTCACCATGTCTTGAGTAGCAAATTTGCAAACAACATATTCCTGAATCCAGATCTGGAACTTGCCACAAACATAGCACCAATAGAGACATCCAATGATAATAGAAATGTCAAATGGGCAGCAATTGTAAACAACAATGTGGCCCAAACCCAAATCTACGAGCTATTTGTAGAAAACGATCATTGATTGACTCTACTGCACTGACTGAGATCAATATTGTTACACTTGCCATCTAATGGAACAACTCAGACACTTTTTTGCGAAAGAAAGCTGTAGGGGCAATCTTCAAAAACCAGTGCCCAGCTAGTTCTTTAAGGAATGCCGTTTGGCAAATAATGTTCTAGTAGAAACTATTAAAAAAGGTATCCAGCAATATATAGACTCTGCAAGAAAGAATTATAAGGTCACTTTGAGAGAGGCAAAAATAAGGTGGGAAGCTGACCAGTGGTTGCAACTAACTGAAGCATTTCAGAATAGAGACAAAAAGGCTTTCTGGAAACTAGTATCCATAGTTTCAATCACTATTTATAACCATCTTGAAGCAGTGATATTGCCAGATACGTGGGTAGCTCACTTTAGTGATCTATACATGGTGTGGGATCAGGAAAAGGCCATCCTAAATAAGTACCCATTTCTAAACTGTATAAAAAGAGTGACCAGGAAGATGCATGGACGTAATTTGAGAGTAGTCAGGGGTCACTGCTCCGAACTCTAACTTGCTTCCTGCTACTCCTGGCACTTCCTTTGTGACCCCTGGCATAAGAGGAGCCAAATGTTTTGGCTCCTCTGTGGCCAGGGGTCGCAAAAGAAGTGCCAGGAGTAGCAGGGAGCAAGTTAGAGGTCCCAAGCTGCGACCCCAGCTACTACCAAATGACGTCCATGGGAAGAAGGCACCCGAGATAACAAACCTTACCATGGACGAAATGGCTATAGCCCTCAAACAAATAAAAAAAGGAAAAGCACCCGGATGGACAGCATTCCTGGTGACCTGTGCCTATCACAGCCCGAAATATGGACACCATATTTTAACACTCTTCGTAATGGGAGTATGGCGGGCAAGGTCATCCCCCTTCCTGGCAAGGAGTGAGCATCGTTCCGATATACAAGAAGAGGAGTAGGGATGCACCAGCCAACTACAGATCCATATGTTTAATAGAAATCAGCCAGAAAATATTTTGTAGGCAGGTATTTGCTAGACTACAAAACTGGATATCAGACAACCATATACTCGAAGACACGCAGGCTGGCTTCCGGAGTGGGGTCAGTACCCTCGATCAGGTCTTCCTCTTCAACGCGTTATGTTGAAAGTATGTCACCTTGAAGCAAAACCATCTTTACATAGCATTTATAGACCTGAGGGTGGTAGCGGACCTTGTTCCAAGTGCTAGCCTGTGGAGGGTTCTAGAAGCATATAAAATTCCAAGGGATCTCCTTTGGATCTTGAGAGTCCTTCATGCTGGCACGTTTGCAAAAGTAAGGTGGAACATGGGAAGGCATCTCACAGATACGATTCCAATAAAATGGGGTGAGGCAGGGATGCATCCTTGCACCTACGTTGTTTAGCCTCTACATCAATGGGCTGGTAGAGTGGCTGAACAACAGTAGGTATGACGCGCCTAAGTCCGCTAGAGTCCCTGTCCCCCTTCTTATGTTCAATGAGGATTCCCTCCTTATTCCTAGAACCCCTATGGGTCTACAAGCAGAACTAGATGCTTTAGCAGCCTTTTTTTCACACAGAGGGTTGGAACGAAATCCGGCCAAGTCAAAATTTATGGTAATTCTCCCACACCACTCTTTTAGAGGGAGGACGACAGTTGAGGGTGCCCAGATAGAACAGATCAAAAATGTTGACTTCCTAGGAGTCAGATTGAGTGACAACAACTTGCCCTAGGACCCCCAACTGGCAAAAAGTAAAACCATTCTCAATCAGAGAGCAACAGTGTTGGAAATGGCCCTTTTTGCAGGGTTATCCTCAAACTTTCTGCTTCTTCCTCCTATTTTTTCCTGACCTGTTGTTGTTGGCTTTAGGACTCTGGGCACTTTACCACTGCTGATCAGTGCTGACAGCAAGACCGCATCCGTCCGTATTGCCACGCGCCTTTAAGGAACTCCACTTCCACTCAGGAATTTTCCATTCACAAAAGACGGAAGCGGACAGACTCACGCTGGTTTCGCTCACACACGTACTACGTATGTGAATTTAATGCCACAATTAGAGTTCCTACTTCCACATCAGCCCACACACGTCTAGGTGTGTTATCTGCATCAGCGCTGTGCCACCCTTCGATTGCCAGCCCACACCCTCACTTGGGAACCCGGCTGGGTTCCCTTGTGAGTATCCTTTTTCTTTGACTATCACTCACGTTTGGCACACAATCTTCACTTAGCTGCGCAATCACCGACTCAGATGTCCCTACATCCCTAGGTCCTGATGAGACCCTATACTGCACAAAGGGTCGAAACGTCATCGACAGTAAAGAGAAAAGCGAACCACTAAATCAGCACTTATTATTACATATAGTGGCTGTATATTATCCATATACTTACAGATGGTCGACTTTTGTAAAGAATTTTAGAAACCTTGTAAATATCGTCACATTTTGTCACAACTACTTTAGGTTCTTGTTTCACTTGGGACACTACGCACTATCCATTTACCTCATTATATTGTTTGTGAAATATAATATACAAATGTGTTAAACGATACCATTGGTGTATGTGGTTCCTTTTTTTTTTCTGACATCTCTCCAACCCTTTCATTGCGATTGCGCATTGCAGTATCAATACTTGATTGTACTATTCCACAGAAACCGCTGTTTCGGATATGAAACCGCTGTTTCGGACACTAAACTTTTAGAAAGTAGGCATTTTCTTGTTTAACCATTCTGTGTGCCTCTGCCTGTTTGTGTATTAACTGTCTGATTTTGGAGTGACAGGGACTGGGGAGGTGCATTCTCTCAGACAGCCACCGGGGGTTGATGTGTGTCCTGCCTTTGCTGAATGAGTCAGGGCTGGGCTGAATAGACCTGGGCTGCATTCAGAGTAGGGGGAGGAGTTCTCACTAGCACCTGAATAGGCCAGATCTGCATTTAGACTGGTGGGAGGAGATTTCCCTTGCACCTGAATAGGACCTGTCTGCCTTACACAATGCTGTCTCCACCTCCTGCCGGGCAGCTGACCAGAGAGGACAGAACTGGTTTGGACTGGGCTCAGAGACCCTTGCACAAAGAAAACAAAGACATTTTGGGGTATAAGTATTAGACCTAAAACCCCTGAACTTTAGACTACTTCTGGAATCAAGAGGAACCTTTGCCAAGGAGAAGAGCTGGAGAAACTGAGGAGAAGTACTGCCCTTGCTGTGTGTCTGGGGTTGGCCTGCAGTTGCTGTTTCTGCCAAGGCAAGGAGAAGGACTTTGCTGTGTGCTGTGTCCCCTGCTTGAGGAAAGTCTCCAAGGGCTTGAGTGGAGCTTGCCTCCTGTTTTGAAGTATCAGGAACACAAAGACTTCACCCCCAGCTCCCCTGAACTTCCTAGCTGGGAGTTCTGACCTGCCAAGAAGTGCCTGTGACTGTGTGGGGCCTCCAGCGGTTGTTTCTGATTTGGGAGCTGGAAAAGCAACGCAACGACAAGGAAATTGACGCATCGCTCTTCTTGCAACAGTTTTTCCAACGCAACACCGTGGTGCGAGAAGAAATTCCACTGATCGCCGCGCCGCTGCCGAAACTAACGCAGCGCTTGTCGACGTGGCAAGAATCGACGCATCGAGGGATCACGGCTGAAAAGTTCGACGCATCGCCGCTCGCCGCATCGCTCGCTGACGCATTCCGGATTTCCACGCATCGTCCCTGTGCGGCAAGTTTTCCCCGACGCATCACCTACGGATCTGAGTCATCTCAGAACCGATGCATCACTTCCCCCTACAGACCAGACACGACGCATCGCTCTCCTGTGTACAGGGGAACTGATGCATCGCATCCACGAAGGTCTCAGGAACGACGCATCTCTTTGTTTTTCGACGCTTCTCATCGCTGCGGCTGTTTGGCTTGGTGAACTTTGTCGCAACAACAGGTACTTTGCAAGAACTCACACATCCATTGTTTTCTATGGACTCAGTTGCTAAAACCTTTTGAAAGTCATTTTTCTTAATACTTGTATGTTGGATTTTTGTCATTTTGGTCTTGTTAAGTTTAGATAAAGATACTTTATTTTTGAAACCGGTGTGGTGTCCATTTGTGGTGTTATCACTGTGTTACTTTGAGTGTTGGTACAAATACTTTACACATTGCCTTTGGGATAAGCCTGTCTGCTTGTGCCAAGCTACCAATGGGGTGAGCAGGGGTTATCTAAAGTGTGTATCCCCCTTACCCTGATTATAAGCAAGGGTCCCTATTTGGAAAAAGGTACCTACCTCTGCCAACTAGAGAACCCCATTTCTAACATTGGTGGCTGCGGTGGGATTCGAACCGATGCCTCCGAAGAGACTGGAGAAACTGAGGAGAAGTACTGCCCTTGCTGTGTGTCTGGGGTTGGCCTGCAGTTGCTGTTTCTGCCAAGGAAAGGAGAAGGACTTTGCTGTGTGCTGTGTCCCCTGCTTGAGGAAAGTCTCCAAAGCCTTGAGTAGAGCTTGCCTCCTGTTTTGAAGTCTCAGGAACACAAAGACTTCACCCCCAGCTCCCTGAGCTTCCTTGCTGGGAGTTCTGACCTGCCAAGAAGTGCCTGTGACTGTGTGGGGTCTCTGGAGGTTGTTTCTTCTTTGGGAGCTGGAAAAGCAACGCAACAAAAAGGAAATCGACGCATCGCTCTTATGCAACAGTTTTTCCAACGCAACACCACGGTGCGAGAAGAAATTCCCCGCATCGCCGTGCCGCTGCCGAAACCAACGCAGTAATTGTCGCCGTGGCAAGAATCAATGCATTGAGGGATCGCGGCTGAAAAGTTCGACGCAGTGCCGCTCGCCACCGCCGCATCATTCGCTGACGCATCCCGGATTTCAACGCATCGTCCCTGAGCGGCAAGTTTTCCCTGATGCATCACCCGCGGATCGGAGTCATCTCAGAACTGATGCATCACTTCCCCCTACAGACAGGACCCGACGCATCGCTCCCCTGTGTACAGCGGAACTGTTGCATCGCATCCACGAAGGTCTCAGGAACGACGCATCTCTTTGTTTTTCGATGCTTCTCATCGCTGCGGCTGGTTGGCTTGGTGAACTTTGTCGCAACAACAGGTACTTTGCAAGAACTCACACATCCATAGTTTTCTATGGACTCAGTTGCTAAGACCTTTTAAAGTCATTTTTCTTAATACTTGTATGTTGGATTTTTGTCGTTTTGGTCTTGTTAAGTTTAGATAAAGATACTTTATTTTCTAAACCGGTGTGGTGTCCATTTGGGGTGTTATCACTGTGTTACTCTAAGTGTTGGTACAAATACTTTACACATTGCCTTTGGGATACGCCTGTCTGCTCATGCCATGCTACCCAGGGGGTGAGCAGGGGTTATCTAAAGTGTGTATCCCCCTTACCCTGACTAGAAGCAAGGGTCCTTATTTGGACAAAGGTACCTACCTCTGCCAACTAGAGACCCCCATTTCTAAAAAACAGCAATAGGGAGGAAACTAAAATCAACATCTGGTGGTTCTGTGTCCCCCGCTCTAAAGGTATATAGGGCTATGGCTTTGTCAGCAGCCACCTACGGAACAGAGCTATAGTGATACAGCGATGCAAACATCCTAATGAGGGCATAAAATAAATTCATAAGGGCCCTATTTAATTTACCAACAAGCACCGCCCTTTTACCTTTGAGATTTGATCTTGCACTCAATTGTATCCATTTGCTAATTGTGCTAAAACCATTGCTGTACTGGGTGAGACTCTGGTCATCTGTTGAGTCAGCTCCCTACAGAGAATCCCTAGTGGAATTAATTGCATGTGACACGGAAGCCCGCACTCCATGACTGAGACATATTAAGTATCTATGTGGGATGGTTAAAATGAGTGAACTATGGGACTGTCCTACTACAATAACTAAAGGAGCTACCCAGAAACTGAAAAGTAATTATTGGAAGAATGTGCTGGAGTAGGCAAAACAATATGATCCAGCACTCCAAACAATGTCCATCAAATGTAATATTAAGTGAAAAGAAGTTTCAAGTCCATTCATCAGGTCTTGTTTCAGTTTTCTTCATTTAATTTCTTCTTAAAATGACCGTAGCCAACGCGTTTCGTCCCTAAGGACTTCTTCAGGGCTACAAATAAGTATACATAATATACATTATATGAAAAAAGAAGAGTTGCCTCTAGGTGGGATGCACTCTCAGGTGGAAATTGCGCCAAAGCAAGGGCACACGCCATCAACAAAGTCCTTTTCTGGTTTCCTGCCAGACGCGTTTCGGGCCAACGCCCTCTTCAGTGGCAGACCATGTGACGTGCCGGCGTGCGGCAGCCACCAGTAAATCCCCATAATAATTATGCTCAGGTGGACCACCTGAAGCAATGCTTCCTGGGACTGGTGGTTCAGTAAAACCCAAGTGGGTCGCCGCCGGCACTCACATTCAAAAATGTCTTTAAAAGGATTGCCGATGTTTGCGCCGGCTCCCCTGCATATAACAGGCACCTCTTGTTCCACAGTTAGCTGCCCCAATACAGCGGCCGCGGACCCGCAAGTATTTCGCGGTGGTGCATCCCGCGACCAGGCAGGCCGCTATACATGAAAAAAGAAGAGTTGCCTCTAGGTGGGATGCACTCCCAGGTGGAAATTATGCCAAAGCAAGAGCACACGCCATGAACAAAGTCCTTTTCTGGTTTCCTGCCAGACGCGTTTCGGGCCAACGCCCTCTTCAGTGGCAGACCATGTGACGTGCCGGCGTGCGGCAGGCACCAGTAAATCCCCATAATAATTATGCTCAGGTGGACCACCTGAAGCAATGCTTCCTGGGACTGGTGGTTCAGTAAAACCCAAGTGGGTCGCCGCTGGCACTCACATTCAAAAATGTCTTTAAAAGGATTGCCGATGTTCGCGCCGGCACCCCTGCATATAACAGGCACCTCCTGTTCCACAGTTAGCTGCCCCAATACAGCAGCCGCGGACCCGCAAGTATTTCACGGTGGTGCATCCTGCGACCAGGCAGGCCGCTATACATGAAAAAAGAAGAGTTATATGCAGGGGTGCCGGCGCGAACTTCGGCAATCCTTTTAAAGACCTTTTTGAATGTGAGTGACGGCGGCGACCCACTTGGGTTTTACTGAACCACCAGTCCCAGGAAGCATTGCTTCAGGTGGTTTACCTGAGCATTATTATTATGGGGATTGACTGGTGGTTGCCGCACGCCGTCACGTCACATGGTCTGCCACTGAAGAGGGCGTTGGCCCGAAACGCGGTTGGCAGGAAACCAGAAAAGGACTTTGTTCATGGCGTGTGCCCTTGCTTTGGAGTTGCATCCCACCTAGCTGCAACTCTTTTTGTATTTAATATACATTATATTTACAATAATATTTACAGTTAAAACAATATACATACAATTAGTGTGATGACACCACACAAGAAATACAATGTGATTAAGCTAAAATCTATACAAAAACTTCTGTGTACATTGCTCTCTTTAAGCGAATATATACAATCCATAAACTTCCATGTTATATGGAAAATCAAATAGTTTGAAAAGACACACACCATTTCATTTAAACCTGCTGAGAAAAGCTTCTAAGTACCATATAATTTAATGATTATCATGAGGATCTTTTTTTACATGAGGATCTCATTTTGCATGGGGGATTAGTCGTAAGTTAATAACTTTTCAAAGTTTCTTCTTTAATAGATAGACAAAGGGGCAATTATTTTTAATCAGTCCAATTTTATGGTTTTGCGCAAGAAAAGGGCAATCTGATGAACATATATCAAAATATATTCTGGGTACATGAATTTATGAAAATGGTCACCCTCTTGGAAATAGAGATAAACATCTTACCAAATGCAGTATAGAGAACCTTTCTTTGTATTCATCAGAATTAGTGCATGAAGATAGTCGCTCCCTCTCAGAACAACCTCCTGTATAATCTGAGCATAGAATAAAAGCAGAGGAAAGATAGAAAAGTAGTATAAAATAAGAGAGAGCTATTGCTAATTATACCTTATACCAAAAATCAACTGTTGAGTTTGAGTGTACTATCATAAAAAACATACCTTGTATGCTATCGCGGATTTACAGTGATGAACGTACTCCCTATAAGTTCAGGATCAAACGTATATTGTCTATCCCTGTAAGGCTCTTAGTGTTGGCCTATCGCAATCTGTATTCAAAAAAGAGTCTTTTCAGACCACACATTTCCCGAGATTGTCCTATTGTAGCAAAACTTGACACATATCTTGGTGAAATATATTTTAACAAAACTTGGAAGTTAAAAAGATAAAGAAATAATGATAATGAGTTAACCTCATATTGGAAAAAACATAGAAAAAATAAATAGACCAGCACCTTTAAGAATTATATACTGGTTGATGGCAATATGTGTTGGGCTGGCCCCTTAACATAACACAGAATTGTCACAAGAGCCAGATGTCTAGTGCTGAGAAGTCTCTTAAACAATATTGGATTGGAGATACATAGATGACACTGTGCTCATTTGGAATCGAGGTGAAGAAGAATTACTTGCCTATCAATGTTATTTGAATACAAATAGATTCAATGTTAAATTAACTATGAATCATTCAAGAGAAAGCATTGAATTTTTGGATCTCAAATTATATGTTTGTGATAACAAGATCCAAAGTGACATTTTCAAAAAGCCCACTTCCTGCAACAGCGTGCTTCACGCTGAGAGTGCACATCTGAGTACAACCATAAACGCAATACCATTTCGCGAGATGGTTCGCACAAGGAGAAATTGCAGTCAGGAGTACTCCTTCAATGCAAATTTAGAAACAATAAAAAATAACTTCCATAGCAGAGGCTATTCGAATAAATGTCTTCTGCAAGCAGAAACAAAAATTAGGAAAGTTGACAGGAAGAGTACCCTAGTGCACAAACAAAAACAAGAGAAGAAAATGTGGTCTTTATAACACAATACAATGCCTTTAGCAATCATATCTACAACATCTTACGAAAAAATTGGCACCTACTAACATCAGCACAGCTACCTGTGGGCACAATTCCAGAAAAACACAGGGTAGTGTATAGGAGGGGCAAAACACTCAAAAACATGCTTTGTCCGAGTTATGTAAAAGATCAGAAGAAGGGCGTGATTCCATGGTTACCAAATAAACCAGTGGGATTTTTCGTGTGTGGCACATGTAATGTTTGTCAACTTCGACTTCACAAACAGTCCAAGTTTAAATATAATACGGAAAGAGAATTTAAGATCAACACTTTCATAAATTGCAATACAACGTATACGGTATATGTCATCGGTTGCTCCTGTAACAAAATTTATGTGGGAAGCAGCATTCGCAGCCTCAAAACCCAAATACAGGAGCATGTGAGAGCAGTAAAAAATAAGGATGACAGATATCCAGTTGCTATTCATATACAGGAGTCACATCCGGAAGAACCTGCCATTTGGTTTCATGCAAATAATCATGTGAAGGTCCCAGAAAGGGGTGGTGATAGAGAAAAAGCATTAAGACAGGCAGAAGCAAGCTGGATCTGTCGTCTTAGGACAATTTCCATGGGCCTGAATATCAATAACGAACTGTATTATTTCTTATGAAATGTGTCTGATGATAAAGCATGGTCTAAAGGCATGACAAATTATTGTTGGTATGCTATGTTTATCAACCCTTTGCTTCACGCTATTCTGGAAATGTATGTATATGAAATCATTGATGCATAAGACCATAAATATGATGACAACCAAAACAATATATGTGTTTGTTTACCCAAAAATATATCAATACTTGTTCTTTGCACTTATGTATTTGTTAAGAAATGAACATGTGGGAGGAGCCCCCAATCTAGTACAACAACTCCTTCACTATCATCTCTCTATTATGAGTTTATCTTATTTTTTTATCGTGATCTCTCTGGTTCTCTTTTATGAACTCAAT
The DNA here is from genome assembly GCA_963921515.1 of Calotriton arnoldi. Taxonomy (NCBI): domain Eukaryota; kingdom Metazoa; phylum Chordata; class Amphibia; order Caudata; family Salamandridae; genus Calotriton; species Calotriton arnoldi. Next base: position 103,096 of record CAWUFW010016462.1, read on the forward strand.
AAGTGCTATGCACCACTGACCCATGTGGTTTCCATGTATATCAGACTTGTGAGATCTATAGTTGTCTAAACCATAATTGGAATTCTCTTTAGACCATACACATTAGATTTAATGACTTTTTATAAATGAGAACTTTCTACAACATTAATTGCATGCCCGTTAATGACTAGTCTTATGACGAGTACTACACGCCACTCCAACACGGCAGCCGCTATATTAGTACTAATATTCCCATTGAGAAACTAATACTCCATGAAAGAGCAAGATTGAATATGCTTATCTTTTGGATTACTATTTGGACTATGTTTATAATAGCTTGCTCCTTCTAAGCATAACAGTCTTACATAAGAAGTCCATGTTTTAAATATGTGATAATGTTCGATTGTCTTCGCAAACACTGCAGATTGACTGTATCAACATGGCGGAGGCTGGATTTATACCTATACCTTAGCTGATGTACGATACTTTATTTCCTTTTCCAAGATGGAGGTCACAGCAATAATAACTCGTTTTTGATTCTAAACTTACAATTATATTTATTCCGTTTTGGGCTTTTAATTTATCATAGTTAATTAGCAAACATCGAATTGGCTATTCCGGTCACTCCAAGATGGCGGTAATAATTACGGCACGCATTACGTGCTTTACGCGATAATTTGATGCAGGTGTTCACTAACGCGGGCTATTTAAATATCGAGGCTTGACAGCAAAAATAAATCGAATGGACCGCACGATGGAAGGACTTTCATGCTAAACACAAGTAAGTTTGGAGGGAGACATGCTAGTCAAACTGACCGCATAGGGGGGCTGAGCACTCGTTTAGGTGTTTTTTTATCACAGGAATTTATTACCAGCCCTGAACGTGAGTCTGGGGGTTAATCAATTCACATTGCTCTCTCCAATCCAATATTGTTTAAGAGACTTCTCAGCACTAGACATCTGGCTCTTGTGACAATTATGTGTTATGTTAAGGGGCCAGCCCAACACATATTGCCATCAACCAGTATATAATTCTTAAAGGTGCTGGTCTATTTCCTTTTTCTATGTTTTTTCCAATATGAGGTTAACTCATTATCATTATTTCTTTCTCTTTTTAACTTCCAAGTTTTGTTAAAATATATTTCACCAAGATATGTGTCAAGTTTTGCTACAATAGGACAATCTCGGGAAATGTGTGGTCTGAAAAGACTCTTTTTTGATTACAGATTGCGATAGGCCAACACTAAGAGCCTTACAGGGATAGACAATATACGTTTGATCCTGAACTCATAGGGAGTACGTTCATCACTGTAAATCCGCAATAGCATACAAGGTATGATTTTTATGATAGTACACTCAAACTCAACAGTTGATTTTTGGTATAAGGTATAATTAGCAATCGCTCTCTCTTATTTTATACTACTTTTCTATCTTTCCTCTGCTTTTATTCTATGCTCAGATTATACAGGAGGTTGTTCTGAGAGGGAGCGACTATCTTCATGCACTAATTCTGATGAATACAAAGAAAGGTTCTTTATACTGCATTTGGTAAGATGTTTATCTGTATTTCCAAGAGGGTGACCTTTTTCATAAATTCATGTACCCAGACTATATTTTGATATATGTTCATCAGATTGCCCTTTTCTTGCGCAAAACCATAAAATTGGACTGATTAAAAATAATTGCCCCTTTGTCTATCTATTAAAGAAGAAACTTTGAAAAGTTATTAACTTACGACTAATCCCCCATGCAAAAAAAGATCCTCATGCAAAAAAGATCCTCATGATAATCATTAAATTATATGGTACTTAGAAGCTTTTCTCAGCAGGTTTAAATGAAATGGTGTGTGTCTTTTCAAACTATTTGATTTTCCATATAACATGGAAGTTTATGGATTGTATATAGTTGCTTAAAGAAAGCAATGTACACAGAAGTTTTTGTATAGATTTTAGCTTAATCACATTGTATTTCTTGTGTGGTGTTATCACACTAATTGTATGTATATTGTCTTAACTGTAAATATTATTGTAAATATAATGTATATTATGTATACTTATTTGTAGCCCTGCAGAAGTCCCTAGGGACAAATCGCGTTGGCTACGGTCGTTTTAAGAAGAAATTAAATAAAGAAAACTAAAACAAGACATGCTGAATGGACTTGAAACTTCTTTTCACTTAATATTACATTTGATGGACATTGTTTGGAGTGCTGGATCATATTGTTTTGCTTATAATTTGTAGGATATCATATCCTAGGAGGCTTAGGGGTATTGAGCCTCAGATCCCTAGCACCCTAAGAATAGGACTGACTATAACCCTATTGGATGATAGGTGCAGTCATCATTGCCTCATACCTCGTTTCCTTTGTGTTTGCAATGTGCTGGGGTAGATCTGGAAAGAACATATAGAAGGTAATTTGGCAGGACAGTTCTTGCTTCATAAATGCACACCCAGCTTTGAACCTTACATGGACAGAATTTGACCATTTCAAGTGAAATGCGTGTATGTGCAGTTTAGATTAGGCCTGGGTGGTGAACTCCGCTCCGCTCGCGGAGTTTGCAGAGTTTTCCGCACTCTGCGTTACACGAAGCTCGCGGAGTTTGGAAAACTCCACTTCGAGTTTTTCTCCTCGCTCGCGTTCGTCAACATGAAGTTGGCAAGCGCGAGCGAGGAAAATCCACCTCCCGGCGAGATTTTTCTTCGTTCGCGATCGTCAACATCAAGGTGGCGATCGCGGAAAATCAACCTCCCGGCGAGATTTCTCAACACGGGCGGTCAGATTTCTCATTGCGAGTGGTCGCGTATGCTCATGACCGCTCACGTTGAGAAACTGTCCGTTCGCGTAGAGAAAGCTGCCGATCGAGTAAAAATCTATTTGAGCAGCAGAAAAGGAAGCAGCGCCCGCTTGCGCTGTGCATGGTGCCGTTCGCGATGATTGCACATTGCAGACAAGCATCTGGCACTGAAAATCATTGCGAACAGCATTTATCTACCGCACTCCGCCGCTCGCGGAGCTTCGCATAGCACGGCAGAGTTTTTTTGCACTTCGCGGAGTTTCGCGTAGCAGAACTCCGCGAACTCCGCCCAGGCTTAGTTTAGATGTGGTGCCCTACAGCTAAGACCTCTGACTTCTAAGTGGGATAAAACGGGATGCCCTACAAATTCCTATCTCCACTGTCCACAGATATAGAAATTGGGGCACACTTCTTTTTTATGCCCTAAGTACAACCCACCATGGAAAAAATGGCTCATTGCATTATGTAAAAACTTTGGTGTGAGACAGTATTTGAACGTGTTAAGGATTCTAAAGAGTGCTACGAAAGAGCAAATTATGTTCACTGTTTCCAGATACTTGCACTGAGCATGGAACATAAGAGTAAAGGTGATATCTACAAAAACATCCCTGATTGTATTGTTAAGAGTACAACTTATGTTGGATTGTTGTTATTGTTGTTATTGCCCGTGCAACTCAGAAGGGCTAGGAAGTAGCTCTTTAAGACTGTAAATAACTCTGTGTATCCTGTACTGAATGAAAGTTATTGATTGTGTATCGATGTCACTTGTTTCTTTGTTAACAGTTGTGACCTAAACAGTTCTCTCATTTAAACTAGACTTTGGCACATTATAGCCCATTAAGAAATGTTGGAATTGCACTACTGTATATATCCATTTTTTAAAACTTTTAAAAACAATTGTCATTAATTTTTTCTTAGTTGTATATTTTAACTAAATGTTTTATTTTTTGTATGTCATACTTTTATGGCGTTTAGCTGAAGTAAAGTATATATACCTACAGTTCTGGTGCGGAATCCGGTGAGGTGTCTGTAAAATCCTTGTAATGCTCCAATCTTCAGGAAAGAAGTCCCATACTACAGTGTATATAAACGACTAGCACAGTAATCTTAATCCATGATTTATTCGTGCAGTAAGACACCAAGAAAAACCCAACGCATTTCTGCATCTTCCAAGACTTGATCTAGGGTCAGGAGAAACAGTCCCAACATCCATAGATATACAGTTTAGTGAAAATAAACAAAGGCTGAGGTTGTCTTGCAATGTCTGCAGGCAGGTAAAGAGTTGAAACCTTGGCTTCTAGCGGGCAGGAGCACTTTGACAGCTCCCACCTGCTGGAACCGGAGTGTTTGTTTTGCTTGGTGACAGATGTCAAAGGTCTAGCCAAGCAAAAGCAAACAGCTATGTCCCGGGGGTGGGCACCCCAGGCTATAGCAGATGCCGGCCCTGGGGGGTGGTGGTCCTCAGGGCCATGTATGGTTCCAGGAGCGGGGCCACGTGGCCCCCCTCCTTCTGTTTGCACTGGCCACCCCAGGGAGGTGATGGTCTCCGGGCTGAGCCCCTCTCCTTCTTAAAAAAAAGAAAGCCCTGGAGAGGTGGCTGTCCCCAGGGCACAGGGGTTCATGCAGCCCCCGTTCCATATTCAAGTTAGCCCTGGGGAGGTGGTGGTCCTAGAGGCTCAGTGGGGTCTGCATGGCCCCCTCTATTCAATTTATTTATAGCCCCATGGAGGTGGTGGTCCCCGGGGCTCAGGGCACGCTGCCCCCTAAGCCTTTTATTTATAGCCCCAGGTAGGTGTTGGTCCCCCATGGCTCAGGGGGGTCTACAAAGCTTCCTGAAGCATTTAAATTGTAGCCCCGGGAAGGTGGTGGTCCCTGGGGCTCAGGCTGGTCCGCGCACTCCCCCTCTATTCAATTTATTTATAGCCTGGGGAGGTGGTGGTCCCCAGGGCTCAGGGGTCCATGCTGCCCCGTTAAGCAATTTATTTATAGCCCCAAGGAAGTGGTGGTCCTAGGGCTCAGGGGTCCACGCAGACCCTCATATCATTTTTAATTTTAAGCCCTGGGGAGGGGGTGGTACACGAGGCTCCACATGCCCCCCCTGCTTACTATTAAAATAAGCCTAGGAAGGTGATGATCCCGGGACTTTTAAGCCCTTAGAGCGGGGGCCCTGTGTGCCCCTTAATTTTTTTATTAAACCCCTCATGCCCCCAGGACCTGGCGCACCCTGGGGCTACAATTAAAACATGCTTTTTTTTCTAATTCACGGCGATATTCGAGAATACTTCACAAAAATGAGCCTGAATTTTTTTTTAAATTGCTTATATGCCATGGCGGGGTCCCATGGGGACCCCAAGACCATACTTGGGGGTCAGGGTATTCCGACCCTGGCACCTTTTCTTTTTTTTCCATTTACTTTGTGGGACTTGGCTGAAGCGGAGTCCCAAAATGGCTGCCAACACTTCCTGTTTGAAGTGTTGGCATCCAATCAGAGCTCTGCATTTCCCTGCACTAGCTCGTTATTATACCCAAATTAGCCACAATTGCAGATATACAAATATGGATATCCTTAAATTTGTCTACAACTACTGAACGGTTTGACACCAAATAACTGAAGGCGTGATCTTTATAACCGAATCTACCTTTTTGCCAAATTTGGTGTAATTCTGGTCAGCGGTTCGGGCCGTAGTCGTGTTCAATGTCCCTATGGGAATTAACATGGGAAATACACTTTTTCTGACCCCCCCCTTTTTCTCAGCCCTCTTGACAGATCACTCCGAAACTTTCTATGCACAACAAGTCACTATGACGCTTATTTTTGGAAACTTTTGTAAAGATTTGTCAAACGGTGCTAAAGTTATAGGGAAGTCAAAAAACGCTTTTCCTGTGGAAACATAGTCCTAACTATAACTTCCTACTGGTGACCACCAGTAGGCCTTTTATGTATATATATATATATTATGACATTATCTTTTAAACTAAAGAAAACACTGAAATTCACCAGTTATATTTGTCTCAAGTAGCTATAACTTATGCCATAAATTAACTATAACTCGCCATGCACTGCTAATTACTTCACATATTACATTACTCATGACATAATCTTTGACATCACTGATAACGACTGCAACATCTTAAATGACATCATTGATGTGCATGGCATGGGCATGAGCAGTAGTTACTTTAGGGCACGAGTTATAGTTACTTGAGATAACTATAACCGGTGAATGTCAGTGTTTTTTTGTTTGTTTATAACGTTACATTGTCACTGAAACTTTCACCTAACAACATTGTTCATTTTTTCAGTGAATTTCTAAGGTTTTCTAAATGTAAAGTGAGGTATAATTACAATTCCTAACTAGAACGACATTCTTACCTTTGTTCTTTTCAGTGAGATATGTATATATTTCTCACCGAAAAGAACAAAGGTTAGAGTGACGTTATAGTTAGGTGAAAACGTCAGCTAAAACATACCATTTTAAACTCCAAAACTACTGGAATACACCAATTATAGTTAATTAAGGTAACTAGAACTTGTGCCTCCACCATGCCCACTGTTTCATCAATGATGCATTTGAGATGTTATCAGTGATCATTGATGTTTTTGAACATGTATTGAGTGGTGCAGTCTGTGAGATCAAACTCAAAGCATTGTGAGGGCACAAGTTCTAGTTAGTTCGGTGAACTATAGCTGGTGAATTCCAGTGTTTTATTTCCAGTGTTTTATTTAATTTAAAAGTTACAACTTCAACTAACTATAACGTCACTTTAACCCTCAGTTTTATCAGTGAATTTATGAGGTTTTTTAATGCAAGATATTATTAGGAGAGAGGAGTTGGCCTAATGGCTGGGGTGGTCGACCTCGAATCTGGGGAACTGGGTTTGAGTCTCGGCAACGACGCTGAACATCTTGTGATTCTGGGCAAATCACTTAATCTCCCTGTGCCTAACAAAAATGAATGTGTCCTTATGTAATGCAACTGGTGCTATGTAATGCGCTCTGATACCCGATTCGGGTCAAGTTCGCGCTATATAAAACTCTGTAAAAAGAAATATATATATATTAACATAACTTACTGTATCATCACTTTAACCTTTGTTTTTTCAGTGAAATTCTGTTTTTTTTTGTAAGCTAAAATCTTAGCACCTTAGACACATTTTAGTTTTTACACAGTAGCTGTCAGCACTCTACAGTTACAGTTAAATCTTGTAATAATATAAAAATGAACTTTTAATAACCACAAAATACAGAAATGTATGAGTTACGGTTTAATGAGCTAACTATAACTTGCACCCAAGTCATGCACTGCTTATGACCTCACATATTACATCACTCATGACATGTTGACTGACATCATTGATGACATGACTAATGATATCTCAAATTGATGACATGACTAATGATAACTCAAATGACAACATTGATGACATCACTGATCACTTCAGTGATGATATTATCCAAGCTACTACTCCTCAAATTGCAAGAGTGGTCTATTAAACGCTAGTCTTGTCAGTATGATAAAAATAATACTGTCCACTCATTAGCTACAGGTGAAAAACTTCAGTAAAGCAAGGTCAATACTGAGTGCAACTTGTGAGACTTGCAGACGTACATTGCGGTCACACTTTCAAATAGGTTGTGCATTAATTTAACGGCTCGGCTTATTTTAAAACTTTAGTCAATTGTCTACAGGTTTTTGATTCTGCTCAATTTTGACATCATGATTAATGTAGAAACGAAAAATGTCAGCATTGTCTGGAATGTTTGAAAAGCTAATGTCACTAATTTGTTTTTAAATGTTACGATGCTCCCTTCAGTTGTGCAAGATATCGCTCCAAATAAACCTGAGGATGATAAACAACGTTTGGTAAATCTGACCTATAGTGCAGGCTCATTTATTTTCTCAAATCACTTTCACATGAAGATGTTGTGTAGCATTTATCAAGCATGTCCCTCCATTGCCAAGCCACTTGATTTTAAATTTGCCTGGCTGGAGTAATCCGCTTACTGATGGAAATATTAATTGTTGCTCTTTAGCAAATGTTAACCTCCACTACCGTCATCTGCTTGCCTGGGTGTCTAATTAGAACTCAAGTAATGTTTCTTTTAAGTTTAAGGTTTGTTTTCCACTTCTAATCGAGGCACTCTTAGGGGCATATTTACAATCCCCTATCGCCACCAGAGCATCACTTTTTTTGACGCTTTGGTGGCGTAGCACAATTTTCCATATTTACAAGTTGGCACTAAGCCACTTAGCATTGCTTAATGCCACCTTGTAAATAAGCCCCTTTCCGCCGCAGTCCTCTGCAGCAAAGGGGCGTGCAATGGTTGTTGCTGTGGTCGTTCCACCGCAACACCCATTGCTTTTTTACGCTGCCTCAGATGTACAAGGCTGAGGCAGCAAACACTGTACAAGGTGTCTACAAAATGTGGTGCAGATCCTTAACAAAACGTAGTAGTAGTAAAAGATTTTTGTTTCAATTACTTCAAATTGTTACAGTTAATTAAAAAGAAATAAAGACGCAGAAATAAAACACCAAATTCAGTATAACAATATGAATCTATGTATCCTATAATAGAAGTCCATTTCAAATTAAAAGAATAAAAGATTAAAATTTCTGATTTCATTATTAACAACATGGGACTTGCTCTGGCTAATAGTCTACGGGTCACCTTTGTTTAAAGTCCAGAGGTTCCTTTGTTCTCCTAGTATCTCCGCAATTTAATACAGTTAGTTATTAAGTTTATGAATTTACCAAATTGGTATAGTTCCATTGGATTACTGGTTGTTATCAGAAGGCCAGAGCATTTTTTGTTGTTGCGATCCCATGTTTTAAAAACAACGGTTTTAGCAAAGTAAGACGTAGTTGTAAAAATTGTGAAGAGCAGCGAAGAAGGTGTAACATTAGGGCATATTTGCATGCCCCTATCGCCACCGGAGCATCACTTTTTTTGACGCTCCGGTGGCGTAGGGCCATTTTCCATATTTACAAGGTGGGCTGTTAATATTTTTATATTTTATAACTGGATAGCCGAGCCAAAATAATATATATGTGTATCATATACCGGCTCCAGACACGCTCCATCAAGAATAAATTCTGTTTAGCTAATCAATGACAAAAAGGTTACCCGAACAACATGTATACATATGATGTTTTTACCAACCCAAGGTACCTCCATTTCTCATTTAAGCGAAAGTTTCAATTACCTACGTGTTTAAAATAATTTGGAGTCATTATCCGGGCACTGACATTTCAGGGTTTGGACTGTCCTACAGGGCAATCAGTCAGTGCCTGATGAGCTGGTCTGACAGATCAATGTGTGAACCAGCTTTTTGGTAGTTTTGTGCCGGTTTTATGGCTTGGTGGGCCGGTTTTGACTGTTTTTTTCCCATATATTACCACTTTTTTTTAACTATATGCTTCGCTAATATGGGCCACTTTTATTTTGGTGCCCGGGTCTATTTTTTGGCCCAGTCGGACCCTGACTTCTTGCTTCCTTTTCTTCCATCTGGTCAATAGTCAGTGAATATTGAAAATACTTACACCTCCTGTCCCATTGTAAAAATGATTGCTAATCAGGATATGGAAAAATACGCTGTGTGGTGAAGCTGCATGTGCAAAATGTGATTCTGCATAAAAATTACATCAACCAGTAACAGCATTTTCACTGGTAATAATTCTGTGCAACAACTATTTCTGTTAGTGATAATTCCATGCAGTTCTACTTTATACAACAGCAGCACATGCAATAATACTGCATGCGATATCACGTGCACTTATATCACATGCAACACAATCACAGGTGAATTCACAGGCCATGAGCAGACACATGGGAATCATGCGTCTGAGTCATGGAGCCTGAAAGGTGTGTTGTAGCTTAGGGCCATCACCTGAGAGTCAGGAGCAACCATTTTGAGGCCTTGAGTTTCCCTAAACCTTCCCCAACCTACACACACACACACACACACACAAAGGCATCCGCTTTAAAGCACATTACTGCACACAAACAAACGGTCGCTAGCACGAGATCTTTACTGTGTTGAGTTTTCTACTTTTTAACTGTTTTAGTACTGATAAATGTGCTACATAGTTCTCCTAAGTTAAGCCTGTCTTCTTTAAGTTACACCTACAAAGGGCTGAGCTCAGGTTTAAATTATTGAAACCTAACTGGCTCTATTACAGAATTGTGACATTATTACTTGGTAAGGGCTCACATCCCCTCCAACTAAACATCCACTTTCTCACCCCACCCCACAAATTAATCTCAGGACAAAGGATGAAAAGTCCTATCTGTGCTCTACATCTGTGGCATGGAAAGTGTCAGTGTAAGTCAGTGTAAGTCTAGAGGCTGGGCACATTTTGCAGCAGCCTGCTAGGTGTAGACTTGACGTACTACATTGCAGATATGCAGATATGCCATGATAATGGGATCAGTGAGGGTAGGTTATGTAGAGGGACTGACAATATTGTCCTGCACAATAGCTATTGCCCCAGAGATTATAGCCTCTGTGCATACTGCCATGTACCACCAGCAGGAATGTTTGTAGTGAAATTAATGTAGGAAGTGGGATCCCATGTGGCTGCACCTCTCTAAAAGAGCAAAGGTTCATGTTGTCCAATATTCTGTCAGGTGAAAGCATGAATGATGTTTTGTACCACCTCAAGACAGAGATCAGGATGGGACATGAATGACATATTCCACAACCGCTAACAGTCCTAAATAGTAGGCTGGACACTTGGTGAAGGTGACTTGTGTACACGTACCAGACGCTAATCATTACACCCCTTTGCAGGTACCTCTCATGGATCAGGGCCCCTCCACCCATCCTACACCTGCAATCACCGCTGCAAACCACTACCACAGCTGCTGAAAGTGGAACAGTTATGACCGCCACAGCTACCTCTGACGCCATCCCAGCTGCTTCTACCACAGATACCTCTTGTGCATTCCCAGCTTTGTGCCACCATCAAAGCTGTCTTCGCCACATTACAGCTGCCTCTGCTACCACCGCTCCTGCCACCACCACCCAGTGGTGGAATTTGAGGTTGGTGAGGAGGTTTTGAGTTGGAGGACATTCTCCCAATTACCCAAGATGGAGATGGTGCTCAGGAGATGACTGCCCATAGGGTCATCAATGAATCTAAGGTCTAAGAGCCCCTTACCAACAATGGCAAGGGGGGACACTACTTCCACTGTGCTTGTCATCAGGAAGCAAGGAGCCACGGGGCAATGACTACGCTTGGATATGATGTATATTTACTCTATTATTTCTGGAAAGAGTATTGTGGAACTCTGTTTTAGAACCATTCATGCTCATCCAATTTGTGCTTCTCATTCCTGGACCTGTCCATGGCGCAGGCGCAGCTGTACTTCTCTCCTATAAAAGACCCATTGAGTTTGTCTGTGTATTCGTGAACATATACACAGACCTAGTGAGGAAGGAGGTGCAGTTTGATTCATGTATTAACAGCAAGCAACATATATCAGTCTTAGATGTAATTCATAACTAGTTCCGTCCAGGCTTCTCGCAATGCTTACATTCAGAGTTTCAGTTAACTTAATGTCTTAAATTATTATGATGGACTGACATATAGTCCTTTTTTCTGGAAAGAAACATCGAATTTTCTTTCTGCCATTAGCTTGGCTTTGCTTGTTTTGTTTGTGTTTACGTCCTCGCGTATAATACTCATATAGGGGCATATTCACAAGGAGCTATCGCCGAATTAACGGCACTTTATCGCAGCCAAAGTCATGATAAATTTACCTCCCCATTCACAAGCCGGCGTTAACAGCCCACAGCACCAGTTTACCCGCGATAGCAGCCGCAAAAAACATCGCCACAGAGGACCCCCGCAAATATCGCTAATGATATGCAGAGTAGGCGTTCCCGTGCCAAAAGCCGAGACAACAGCACACCTCAACATTCACAACGACCAGCCACATCGGCGATAAAAACACAAAACAGGCGATAAGGCACGTTAGCACCAGGAAATTTACACCTGCTCTGACCTGGTGTAAAGTCGGACGGCAGCCAGCACCACAAAAGGGAGCACAGCCCAGGGCCACATCCGAAGGGCAACAGATGCCATGGAGCCACACATCATGCGGCCCGGACACCCAAGAGGGCCACAACACCCACCTCCACCACCCCAGGACCCCAACCCACACCCGGAACACCCCCCCCCGGACCACCACAGACGCAGCACAGACAAAGACAGCGGAACCCCAGGAAACGTACCAGCCGCACAGACCCAACATCTGACAATGTCACCATCCACTACAGGCTGAAAGGGACAACCAACCTACGCATCCTGACCATCATCGCCTAACAGGCCTACGGCACCAACACAGCGGACAACCAACATCCCACCCCACACAAAGCTGATGGCGTGGCTGCACCTGTTGGCCCCTGGCACCCCCCAACCAACACCCACCAGAGTCGGAGGAGTCACACAGCCGGCCACATCCAAGTCCCCCACACCTGTCCTGGACATCATCATCACCCTGGTACCCCAGTCCCCATACGTACAACACAATGCGCAGGATCCGCTGGAGACCAAGCAAGGACCATACACCCAAGCAGGATGCACGCACGTGTTGGGGGCAATACACAGCATACATGTACTACCTGTGCCCCCTGGTGACACAGCACACAATCACCGCAACAGGAAGCACACGTCTCACATCAATGTGCAGGCAACAACAGAACACCGTGGAACACCCAACAATGTCGCCTTCAAATACACAGCCAGTGTGCATGATACCTTCATCCTCCGACAGTCCATCATCAACCAGCATTCCCAGGATGGCAACAAGGGAAATGCACAGCCCCTTGGCAATATACAAATGAACACCCCACACACCTCAACTCCACAACCATGCAACTCACGACGCTGGCAATGCACATGTCACAAAATCACATACAACAGGCACAACAACATGCCCACCCACCAGACACGACAGAACAACTTACAATGTCCACATGGGCAAGCCCTGAACATGAGCCAGCAACGGCATGGCACCTCAGCCACATAATAGCCGAATGTGGGGAGAGGTGGCAACCAGGCATGTGTGAAGGATGCAGTAGAACCATGATTGGGAAAGTACACAATGCCAAGAGTGCCGGAGATGTGCTGGACACCTCGCAGTATGCAGAACACACCCATATCCATGGCGACATACACTGCTTGTGTATGGAGTGCAGTGGACAGTGGACGCCACCATGTCACCCCAGCCAGTGGGGGACCTCGTGAAAATGTTGCCTGTTACGCCCCCCCCTAAGCGTCAGCGGAGTGGGATGGCCCGGCGTACGCCACACCAGCGTAGGGGTGTGAATAAAAAGCACGTAGGCCTGGGCGTGGTCCTCTTCCGGAAAGACCCACGTCTCTTCCAGGGCGGCACCTCCCACCCCGCCACGAGGCCGACGCCATCCTCGTGAGCGGAGTTGCCTGCGATGCTGTGCGCCTGCCGGACCCCGGCACGCTGGACCATGAACCCGTCAGGCCAGCCCCTGTGCAGCCAGGTCACACTGATCCCCATCCGACACCGGCGTGTGTCAAGGAGGGCCCACCACGTGCCGGAGCAAGCCCCAAGCCCGAGGTTGCTCGACCTTGGCAGCCACCTCAGACCATCACCATCACGGCCTCCACGACACAGGCCCGCTTTATTCCTTTTCCGTTGCCGTACTCTACTGCCGCCCCCGACCTACTCTTTGGACCAGTAGGTCCCATATGTGAAACTGTGTCCTGAGTCATGAATGGCAGTGACCCCAAATCCAGGCCAGCGGCCCCACACCAGACCCCCCCCGATCAGTAAGGCATAGTTCCATATGGGCATCTTGCGACACGTGGAGCCACTAACCCTGTTCAACGTCAGCCGTCTACACGTGGTGCCACTAACCCTGTTCAACGCCAGACTGCTACACGTGGTGCCACTAACCCTGTTCAACGCCAGCCGGCTACACGTGGATGAGGGACCAGGACTACCCTGCTGACCAGTAGGTCACACATCCAGCACCTAGTCGCAAAGCACGAATGGCGGAGTCCACACCAGTGGTCGCACGGAGAGGTGTAAGAGGAAGATGCGGATCAGTCCGGACGAATGCCGGGTCACATACACGGAGGTGACCTTAACACGTGGTGCCACTGAACCTGAACTACGCAGGCCGGTGAGGCCATCAAACCTATGCCGGCGACACTCGGTGAATGGGCCGTGCTGACCGCTGCCTCAGGCCTACACCACGGTCAGGTAGGTCACACATTTGGAACTGAGTCTTGATTACACCATGGCAGTGAACATTATTTAAGGCAGAGAACAATTCACTATACACCCTCCGATGTGGTGGCAACAAGTCTGTGCATGGCATCACAACCACACGTGTCTGTGGGCCTACGCAGACCACTGCCCTCGGCCTACGCTGCGCACGAGTGGGATCACAGATTTGGAACTGAACATCGGTAATTCAAAAGGCAGAATACATTTCTTCGCACGCACGGAGGGGCGTAAGAGGATGACACGTTGCAGTCCGGAGGGAACAGGATCAGCGTCACGGAGGTGATTGAACAATACCGACAACTGCCACTGTGTCACTAACTCTGTGCCTCGCGAGCCAACGACATGTGGCTGTGGGCCACTGCTGACAGCTGACTCCGGCCTACACTGCGGTCCAGTAGGTCACAGAGCCTTGAATTGGCAGTCTTGGAGTTCACATGTGTGTACCGGCATCATCGCAGACTGCATCCTCTCACAGCACCTGTGCCACTAAGTTTGTTCCCCGACATTCATGGACACTCACTGGTCATACATTGGTGGCGTTTGAGTCTATGGACTAGGGGCTAGTTTTCATCCTCATGTAGCTGATCCCGAATTGTTGGTGCAAACGAGGGTTGCGCTTTCCACTCCTCCATTTGCTGCTTCCAGATAACATCAGACCTTCCGCATCATGCCCCGGAGGACACCTTCCACCGTCCTCCGCAACCCTCTGCAACATACACCTCGGACATTGATGGGGACCCGCTGAGGTCGCATGGCCCATCTGACTGCACCGCAAGTCACCGTCCCGTGGCTGGGTGCCTGTGCCGGCCGCAGTGCATCCGGGGCCACTAACTCTGTGCTACTCATGCCTGGGACCCCTTCTTCTGAGACATTGAATGGCCTCTGTAGCGATGGTCTTGGGGTCATCAACGCCATGTGTCTGTGGCCCTGCGCTGTCCGCATCCTCCGGCCCCAACTGCGGGCCACCAGGGCCCACACATGGCATCGAGTCTTGACGTCGCATCACCGCAGGAGGCACACGCCACCACCGCAAGGACGACATCCAACCGATATCTGCCAGAGTCGAAAGGGTGGTCCTGAGAGACCTGCGGAGTTGCTCAGACCTGTCGTGGATGCCATCATCGGCCTGCTACCCTGCTCAGCACTCCAGGTGCCAGTGACTCAGTGCACCGCAAGCCATTGTCCGTTACTGATTGAGTTTTGTGCTGTTGTGAGGTTGCGCAGCAATGTCTCCCCATGCAGTGGGGAAGACCTGGGACTATGATGAGGAAGATGTGTCAAGTGTGCAGACGGGAGAAGGCACAGACAATGGGAGGGCAGGAGGCAACAGCCCCTAGGCAGGAATGCAGACTGGTGGTGGTAGTCAAGCTACACACCCGGATCTATTACTGGGTATTGCGCTGTGGACTGCGGACGCAAATGTCACCTCAGGCAGTGTGGGGGACCTGGAACATTGATGAGGAAGTTGATGCAGGTGTAACACACCCCACTGCATGTGCATCAGGACTAACCGGAAGGGTCACAATCCTAGCAATTTCTTCACATGAGCGCGCTCTTCTCTAGTGCCCCTACCTCAGTGCACTGCAACTCACGGAACCTCCTGACTGAATATTGGGTGACCTCTGTCCTTACTCCGGATCCCTCCATGTTGCTCTGCAGTTGACTCTGTTATGCTGGTGTTTTCTGTTTCCATTACACTGGTGTCCACTGTTCAGGTTGTTGCCAGCACCAAGCACTCCGTGCGGGCTGGCTTACTACTCACCCCACACACATCCAGCACAGGCGTCACTGTACATGTGGCCCTGCCAATAAAGGGGCCGGGCGCACGTGCCCGTGGCCAGTTCAACATGATATGTGCATGTGTCCCTGTGGTCTTGTTGTATGCATGGGGGCCCTGGGCCCTACGACATTACATTGTGCTGTGTACAGCGGACGCAGACATGTCAACGCAGGCAGCGGGCTAGAACCTGGACATGTAGCTTTGTCGTCACCCACTCAATTTGTAAGGGGAGTGTACTGTGCCGTCGTACGCTGAGCCAACGTGGGTGTGTGACTGATATGTGCGTGCCCCTGGGCGTGGTTCTGTACTGGGTATGTGCATCTGCATGTGTCTCTATGGCAGTGTGGGTCTCCTTTGTGGGGTGTAGGTGGTCCCTGAAGGGTATTGGACACCCACGTATGTGTTCTAGTTCGCATTCCATGGGTTCGGCAACACCCGCACCTGTTGGGCCACCTCCTTTTGGCGTTCTGACACCTGGCATTGGGGTGCCATGTGTGGGTTGGTGAAGTGTGAGCCAGCCGTGATTGCGGGTGCTTCATGCTGTGTGGTCTGTTGCAGGGGCTGGGTTCTCCTCTGAATAGCTTGTCTGCCCTGGTCCTGGTGGTGGGTTGTGTGGGATGTCCATGGGCTGTTGTAGGGAGTCGGTGTCGAAGGTGTGGTGTTCGTCTCGGGCATCACTGATGGGTTGTCTGTTCTGACCTGCTGGAGGTGTTTGTCCCTCTGCATTGTGAAGGGGAGGTGCATGTTGGCATTGTGTTGGTGCCTTGTTCTTGTCGACATGCAGACTGTGTGACAATGTACATTGTGACTGTTTGGGCGGTGGTGGCTATTTGAGTTGGGACAGTGTACATTTGGCCTACATGGCTGATGTGGGGTTGAAGGGGTAGATATGCATCTCACAGTTCCCTGCTCTGTCCAATGTGATTGTTCTGTTTCTGCGCCTGGGCGGACCCAGTTGTGTCCCCTGTTCTGCAGTGTGGGTGTTGCACTTTGTGCCACATTGTCATGGTATGTGCTGTGATTGCTATGTGTGTGTGCTGCAGTGTGCCACGGGGATGGGGGACATGTCCCTGGGTAATTGTGGGTGTGCAGTGTGCTACACCTCATTGTGCATGTGTGCCATTGTGCCCATCACCCCCCGTCCCCCCAGTCCCTGTTGAATCCTCACCCTGTTGTTGTTGTGTCAGGTCCTGTTGAGCTGTGTCCGTACTCCCTACTCCTTGCACCGTCTCCACACTGATGACTGTGGCCTGGGTTTCCTCCAGCTCCTCCTGTGGCGCTGGACTGCCACCTCCTGTCGCCGTTGCTGCCTTCCTGTTGGCAGCGGGTTTGTGCCTGGTTTAGGTTGTCACGTCCTAGCGGAGCCTCTTGGCCTCCTGGATTGGCTTACTGGGCACTCCGACTGCATTCCAGGTGGTCTGCTTGTGGGTCAGTTGCTGGTAGTGTTCTGTCACCTCCGTGACGCTGGTCTTGTCAGTCTTCCTCTCCCTTTTCTCCTTGACCTTCCCCGACCCAGTTGTTCCTTGCTGGTGGTCTGTGGGGGTTGTGGGGTTCGCGTTGACCTCTGCGCTGGGTCAGGGTGCATCCATGTTGCTACGTGCTTTGGCTTGTTTCTGGTGTGTTGTTTCTGTGGTTTTTATGGTGCAATTTCCCGCCAGACATGTGGGATTTGCAGGCCTGTGGCTGCTTTTCGCTGCTTTTTGTACCGCGATTGACCTCATCGCATGATTTCTCGCGTTTCGCATTTTTTCAGCGTGGCGTTGATTTTCACGCTGACATTTGACACGTTATCTGGTGACTTTCGCATGGTACCGCCTTGTTCTGAATTCCACGTTGACACGGGGTTATTTTCCCGCGATAGGCTGCGATATTGAAAGTTGCGTTACGCTACTCTTGCGGTAGTTATCACACGTTCTTGTGAATATACCCCATAATGCTTTAATGTATTACAGCACGTATCAGTTATATACGTGGCCACAACAATTGCATAAAAAGATTTCTGGAGTAAAATGTAACTATGTATCTTCCTAACAATAAATACACCCTTATTATAAGAGAAATGAAACCAGGCAAATACCAGTAATTGCCCGAAATTAAAAAACATTGAAAAAAGTCAAGGAGGAAAAAAATAAAGACAGTTTTACCTAACGGATAAAGAGAATAGAGCTAGTAATAGTGACAAAATACTGATTCAGATGTAAAAATAAAACCAGACAGAAAAAGTCTGTTCCCCAAACTTGCCAACCTTGAAGGCAAATTAGGGCTTAAGCAGTCTGAAGGGAAAATTAGTGGAGTGGATTACATGTTAAAGAGAAAATAGAGGTAGGAGGTATGCATACTAAAATAATGTATTTTACACACAACGACCTTCTGGATTACAGTAATATGGTATTTCCTGAAGCTGCGAGCAACCGTTGGTGACTCACAAAATAAGCCATCAGTAATGTTCGTAGCCTGCTCAACTGTAAGCAAAATAACTTCAAAAAATGTTATTTTACCGACTACCAATAACGAAAATGGTAGCCCTTGTTAAAAGATACCAGGCTGCAGGGGTTTGATAAGGATGTCACTCAGTGGTTAATTTGTAAATAAATAAATAAATAATATGTGCACATGCTCAAGGTTTTTCTTAGGAGTCTACCCAGTGCTTTAAATGGGAAAAAATAAGTGTAGGTACTCATTAAATTGAGCTAGGGGCGTGGCTAGTGGGCGGGGTTAGAGGCGGGGCGAGACATGATCATACTAAGACATTTCTATCGAGTATTCATTTTGCCCGTGCATTTCCTTTGATAGTAGTTTCAAACTTCCCATATATGCAGATTAACAGCTGCATATGATGATAAAGAGTGGTGTGAATACCTGCTGGGAGCAGGCCCTAAATCATAATAGAAGGAGCTTTTAAATGAATGCAGTCAAGCCATCAACCGCACTATTCAGGCTAATTATCAGTGTGCCTCAGAACAAAAGAGATTTTGGAATAGCAGCATTAATAATTCGTACTACGCCAGTTGCAGGACATACCAAAACATGTGAGAAAAGTATAAATATAAACAAAATGTGTTATCTCATTACACAAAATAAAGGCCTAACACGATAGGTTAAGGTTTCCTTGTTTTGCAATATTTGCAGCTTCTTACTGTTATACTGTTCCTACTGGGTTGCTTTTGGCACAATAGTTATATATACACACAGAAACATGCAGACATGCACACACAAAAGCATTCCACGCCTTTCTTTAAAACTACCTCCTGAGAGTGTCCAGATTCTCTTCCTCTCTGAGCTCGCTTTCTCTCTCACACTCAAACATACACACACACACGCACGCACAAGCAGACAAATACTCACCAAAAAGGTTCACTTGGGATTGTTACAGCACAGCAAGCACAGTGTGAATGTGATTGACAGAGGAGGGCCTTAATGGGCCCTTCTCTATCAAACACAGCAGGGCGTGAAATTTCCAAACAGGGACATCCCTTGCATAACGCACATGAGCCACTGCTGAATGGTTCAGCAGTTACTCACCTACGAGCTAGAGAGGCGCTTTGGCTGTCAGAGTGCCGCACTCTGACTGCCTCGAGCTCCGCAGCACTCGCACCAATGAGCTTACCTTCAATGAGTACCGGTACTCTCCTTGGCAGTGGAGAAGTCCCGGTACTCTGATCGGTAAAAATGAGAAGTGCCGGTACTCAGTACCGGTGAGTTCCGGCCCATTTAAAGCACTGAGTCTACCAAATCCCGGAGTTGCCGAATGTCAACGCTGTGTAGTGCTGATTCCACCTCTTCCGCCTCCCTTCATTTCCTGTCTCTTTATCTCAATCTTGCAGGTTCTTTTTCATCCTTGGTTTCTTCGTCAATAATTCCCTACCTTTCTCTTCTCCTCCTTTCTCCCTTTCTTGATTTTTTCTCTTAATCTGGACCTAAGTCTCATGATGGAACATTAGCCTCCGTACTCCTTCCATCGCCTACAACCAGTACCTCTAACTGAGCACTGGCCCCAGCTGCCGTTTTAAGTCATTTAGAACATGGCCGCCTGGTACAATTTGCCACACAGTGCGCCGGCCTGCCAGTCAATACTATAACAAACTTGCAATTTACGTAAAACATTCGCTCGCTTAGAAAACGTTACGGCTTTTTTGTTTTCTTGTTTGTGAGAGGCCTTCTTTGAGAAAAAAATAAAGATGCTATCGAGCGACTGAGCGATGCAGTTTGAACCTTCCACCATAATCATTCTGCTCTCCAAACACACAAGGTCGACCATCCTCACCACGTATCCGATGACGCGTTCCAGCTACATCTTTGGCGTTTGAATTAGTCTCTTGCTGTGCCTGCATGCAGAGAGACAGCGAGCCGAGTTTTTAGGTTTTCAGCAGACTTTGTTTTTCCATTTAATAATTGCGCTGTCAGGTTCAATAGGCGCCCCATAAATAGAATGATAGATTGAAAAAGTGACAGGCGGGAAACCTCCCTCCTGAAGGATGGATGTTATATCTTGATTTTTTTATTGGCATCGTTTCTCTCATCCATACTTTAAACTAGCACAGATAAAAGATCTCTACACATCTAACTTTCACTAAGGCCCTCATTATAAGCTTCCCCGTTTACTATGCAGAGATATACTCGGGCAAAAATTAACAATACCAGTAGATATCTCCCCCTGACTTAATGGGGATTATGAGTTGAATTGCCCAGAATGTGGAATAGCTTTTAGGGCCTGGAATTACGAGGTTCGTTACCACATAAAGGAGTTTGCTATCAGCAGAGTATTATGGAGCAGAGGAGCCTACAGTTTGGGGGTACACAGTCATTTTTTTGATTTAGAAAGCATTTCCCCAAAGGTCTTGGGTTGCTTTTATTCTGGTTCAGAGAGGACCTGGTTCAGCAGTTCGGGCTGGACTGTTCCTATTGGAGCAGGATGGAGGTTGATTTGCATATGGTTGGGTCTAATCTGGCTTTGTAGCACAAACACAATGGAATGGACTTTGGCCCCGAGTGGCTGAGATTAACTCAAGCATCTGACAAATCACTTTTTGTGTATAACCCAAAGAAATTGACAGCAAAGGAACAAAGGAAAAACGAAAATCATAAGTTATCCACATTTTAAGGATTGTAATACTGAAAATCGACCCCTAGAATATCGTGGCACAAGGATACAAGTTTCATGAAATACATTTCTATGATTTTGTTTTTCAATACAATTACTTTTCTATCAAATGTTTTCATTGAAATGCGTCTTAAGTTAGTTATTTGATGAAACGAAGGATACCATCTTGAATGTCATGGGTTGTAGTCATCGTCCTGCTGTTAGAATGTAACCATCAATGTCCACTATTTTTTTTATCATAGCCCCAGAGTATAATGTCGTTGTTACAAAACTCAGCTATTCATTTGACAACTGTATCCTTGCCCTGATTGCTTCTTTTAAGGCTCCTGATCATGCCACCGCTGTGCAGACAAGGTGACCTAGTGTGCATCCAGAATGGCGACCTGCTTCTTGAGTGTGCTTCTAATGTTGCTCAACAGTCACACTGATCTCATGATGAGGTCGGCATGTCCATTTGAACATTGTAGATCATATTGAACTCACACAGGCTGCTTTGAGGTGGTATATATATTGGCTCAATTTAGTGTGGAATGCTTGGAAGGCTGGTCAGTCTGACTGCTTTAGCCATAGGTCTGGCTCTTAATCTGTCCATCTTCACACATAAGTGGCTGTTAGATGCTCTGTGGTGCACCCAATTGTGGTCTAAGGATGGCTAGGTTGACACATGATGGTTACTCATAAATTGTTGTGAGATCATCTTATCTACATTCTCTATATTGCTTGGACAGCCATCTGATTTAAAAATCAGAGAGACGCCTGCTTTTCATCTGAAAATTCACCATTTAACACATGTTGTGGCACATCTGTCTACTCAGCCACAATATGATAAGTCTCCTTCTCTCCATGACTTCTCATTAGAGGGGACTGCTGAAAATTGTGCATGGAAATACATGGCCTCCTTTCTGTAACATATGAATTTGCTACCCTGCCAGGGATTTGACAATATATTTTATGAACTAATTGCTTCTGTTTAAACTTCTTTTCTTTGCTGACTCACATCAATGCTTTTTACTGGTGAGCCCCTTTAATTTAGAAGGGCCCTGAAAATCTGTCTCTCAATCTCAGCCTTTGCGTATCCCATGCATCATTTTATTGGTTGGTGTGTTTGTGAGTTAAACTTAAAAGGCCACATTAACCGCAATCATGTTCTATACATTTCAGAATGAAACATGTATCTCTTTCATACTCATCCCTCCATAGTGGTTACTTTGTTTAATAGGTTTAAACATATTGCTTATTTCAGAAATAGTGGCAGCAACAATGACATAGCAGGCCACCAGTTGGCAGGGGCTATTGTGGAACGGGCGATGGCCATAGGCCACTCGCTGTCTGTGAGGAGGCAGCCTGGTATCCTGAGTGAGGCTTAAAGAGAGGGAGAAGAGTGGTTAAAGTATGTGAGTATGTGAAGGCCCAGAATGGAGGAGGATTGCACAGGTGTCCTGTACTGTCATATCTTCCAATATGTGAAACTAGCAATATTACATTCTACAGTACCTCACTCACTTTTGTGTGAATGCAAATGATGTGCTGATGTTGCAGGCAGGTGGGTGTGGTGTGGTGCACACTGAGCCTATGGTGGATGTAGGAAGCTGGCTCAGTGTATGATATTGCCACTAGGTGGTAATACCGTGCACAGCGTCCAGATTTTCCCCCAAAGTGTACTGGGCTCAATGTAAAACCCAAAGTGCTCTATTAGTGGTAGTGTGGGCGAGCAGCCTTAGGCCTAACACAGAGGAGTGGAAGACAATTATTGCACAACAGTGATCAATAATGGACGCACGACTCAAGAAGGATGTCCAGACCAATTTTAGAAAATTATACTTTGTTTGCACTTTATTTCAAGGCCAAGATCTTCGCAATAAGGTAAGTACGTTTTTAATTAAAAATACTTTGCACTTTGAAAAATCGACACTTAGAATGTTTTGAGCACAGTTCAATGTTATCCTATGGGGAAAACAGTTTTGTGGTTAATCAGGTAAGTACGCAACTTACAGTTCCAGTCTTCGGGACCAAAGGTCAGCAGTGGGCAAGGAGTAGGTAAGTACCAATACTGCACCACCAGCGGCACAGGGGCGTCCGGGTGCATTTCAATGGAGACTGGGGTACTTGGAGAATAATATGACAATGCCCTATGCAGACAGTACATTATTAGACTGAAGGGAATGGTTTTTAAAGTGGCTAGGGTGGAATTGTAAAGCTCTCTTACATATGAGTACAGCAATGCTAGAGCAACCTTGATTGACTAAACTGGGAAAATCTGAAAATGTCACGTTAACTCTTCATCCTGGAAAAAAAGTACTAGGGCAATTTCCACAGAGTCAGGGAGTGTCTGAAAGTCCACCCAAGGTGAAATTGTCAAGCTCCAGTGTTTTATAGTGCAGCCATGCCTGGAGATATATGCAAGTGTGAAGTAACAGAGTTTACATTTACTAAAACTGGCATTGGCAGTCTGTGTTCTGCCACAGTACACTGTCAGGGAAAGGTTCACAGAGTTTAGAAAGAGTTCAGGTGTGAAACTGATAAAGGTGCACATGTTACATTTTTTCCAAACGTGGTGTAACTGGTATAGCCTGGGTCAAAAGAGTATAAGGCTATTGCAATATTCCACTCACTGTAATTAGAATATTCTACATTAAAATGTAAGAAATAGAAAGGCCAAGATTTGAATGCTAGAGCCACAGGTCCAGTCCTGCTATTGGCAGTGAAGCTCCAATGAACTGACATGTTGAGTAAATCCTGAAAGTAATAGTGTGCTGATGGCAGTATGTATTTAGTAACAGAAGAATATATATATATATATATATACATAGGAAGAGTTTTCTCTTAAAGGTGCAGATCTAGCAAGGATATATCTAGACAGTGAGGTTACTTTATGAAAGGTGTTGAACTGTAAATTCCTCAACAGGGCTAGCTTGTTTAGATATACATGATTTACTGCAGTAATACACCAAAGAATCTTAAACCAAACTCAGGAAATTCACCCCTAATTCAGAATCCATCCATCTCCAGACTCATTCCCAGACCATGTAGAAAAAATAGGGTTTAAAGTTCAACTTAGAGCATTTTAAAAATACACCATAATTTGGTGTTGCTTGTCAGCCAACTGCAAACGCCACATGTGGAGGCATCTGTGCATTCCTCTCATACGACCTGAAAAACCAAATCTAACTCCGCCCACCTGCAACCCTTTCAATCCCCCTTCATATACTCTCCGAAAACTATCTCTCTCAGGTGACTTGGCAAGGAAGTAATGGAGACACATGCTATAGAAGGGGCTGCACTGAATACCTTTATGAATCTCTCTTCGTAGTACTGTGGGTGTTACTGAAGGTACAGGTAATGTGATATAGCAGCAGCAGTGATAGATGAGGTGAGGAATGGGACCTACAGGCAGCTTGTCCACCCAATATCCATTTTGCTAGTCCACTTAGCCACTTTTAACCATCCCATAGGATGTGGGGGCTCGGGATCTGTCCAATGTTTACATATTTCACGTCTGGCCAAAAGTAGCAGATAGAATATCAGGCCCCTTTGCTTACTGTTCAAAGTAATTTGCAGATCGTGATCCACCCCTAGAAGTACTAAGGCCGTTGTCAAAATTATGGGTTCCCCTAAGACGTCTCTTATAGTAACTTACACAGCCTTCCAATACTCTTATTGTGGGGCATGTAAAGAAAATATGTACATCATTGGCTTTTGGCAGATTACATCTGTTACATCTGGGAACAGGCTGTAGCACGAACTTGGAGATTTTTTGAGGAGTCCAGTACAACCTACTTATTGCAAAAAAGTGATGTCTTTTGAAATTTGCAGGTGTGACTATTGAGTATAATAGTTTTAGTGAGTCCTTCCATAGCAAGTGTAGATTCTCTTCCTGGAATATGTCCCGCCAAATCACATATGGGGGCTCCAATTTCGTTTCCTCCGCTTCTATGAATTGCCCATACCATTTGAGACTTCTTTGCTTTTTACCCTTACATCCTGAATGGCGATCTCAAAGTCCCATAACCCGCCTGTTTCCTGTAAGTTTCTTGAAAACCATGACATGAGCTGGACATATTTAAACCTAGATAATCTATCGCCAGTTTTCGCACTCAACACTTCCCAGGGCAATAGTTCACCTGCTGATAGCAGGTCACCCCACTTGGACAGCCCTGCTTGCTTCAGTGGAAGAGTTAATCCATCCTTCAGGCATTCCGGTGTCCCTGGGGAATCCCAGAACGGTGCAAATGCCGAGTAATATCCTATATTCAGCCTCCTCCTCACTGCACACCAAAGAATTAATGCTGCTTTTAGGACCTTCAACCTTACTTTTTTAAAGTACTTTTGAGCACCGAACTTATATAGAAAGGCTGTTGTCACAAACTCATTAGTCATTTCCCCTAATAGAGCTCCCCAAGTGGAAGAATCGGGCTCCCCGACAAGCATTCGGAGGTTTTTTAATTGAAATGCCATACAGTAAAGATTAAGGTCTGGGAGTGCCAAACCACCCTTCTGGAGACGACGCCTTAGCTTTTTCCAAGCGAGCCGTACTCCGCGGGAAGCCCAGATAAAGCTAGTTATTTTTCCCTGTATTTTATTAATTACTTCCTTGGGGAATTTCAGAGGAATACAGTTAAATAAATATGTCAATTTTGGCAGAATAGACATTTTTACTAAGTTAACCCTCCCGTAGATGGTTAATGGGAGTTTCTTCCACCTGGACAATGACCGATCAATCTCCTTGGCCACCCTATTTAGATTCCGCAATGGAATCTCATTGATTTGGTTGACTATAATGATCCCTAGATATTTTATTTCATCACACACTCTGCCTCCCCAACCCTCCATATTCCAGCTCATCACCTCTGTCTTGGCAATATTCACTAAATGTCCGGAAACCTCCCCAAATTCTTTTGTTAACTACTCCACCCTTGATATTGCTCGGGACGGGTCTGAGGTGTAGATTATCAGGTCATCCGCATATAGTGCCATCTTGCTACGAGAGGGGAGTGAATGAATGGGGATTATCTGATCGTCTTTCCTCAAGAGATGTGCCAAAGGTTCGATATAGATGTCAAAAAGGAGAGGAGACAGCGGGCAACCCTGCCTCGTACCTCTTAAAATATTAAAACTCTTCGTCAGGGAGCCATTTATGAGGATTTTAGCCATAGGGCGATCATATAATTTTTTAAGTGCCATAATATAACATGTGCCAAAGCCCATTGATTCCAGAACTGCCCAGAGGAAAGCCCAGCTGACATGATCGAATGCCTTGGCGGCATCAATGGTAATTACTGCCAGGGGAATGGAGCGCTCAATTGCTAAATCTATAGTCCCAATCAAAGACAGCGTTAGTTCTTGAATTTGTCTTTTCGGGACAAACCCCTTCTGGTCTACATGTATTAATTGAGGGGCCATCTTTGCCATTCTCCCTGCCAAAATACTAGTATAGACTTTATAATCTACATTTAACAGGTAGATGGGCCGATATGAATCGGCTCTCCTCAGGTCCTTTGCAGGTTTTAAGATCAACGCTATTGTAGCTTCCCTCCATGAACTTGGAATCTGCCCTTCCCCCTTGTAGATTGAATTAAACAATAGTTCCATTTCCAGAACTATTTTATCAGTGATTAATTTATACAGCTCAACCGGCAATGAGTCCGGACCTGCTGCCTTCCCGTTCTTTAGATGCAAAAGTTGCTCTCTTATATCTCCCTCAGTGATTGGGGCATCCATTATCTTCCTACCCTCCACTGTAAGCACTGGAAGTCCTAACTTATCTATCCACAGCTTTAAGGCCTCTTCATCTGATCGTACTTCCTCCGTATATAATTCAGAGAAAAGTGAGACCAGACTAGCCTGCATCTCCTCTTCCTTCCTGAGATCTCACCCTGGGGGTTGATAATTAATTCCCCAATATAGTTACGTGATCTCTCAGCCCTTGACTTCCATGCTAGCAATGCTCCTGCCTTCTCACCATACTCACATTGTTGCATGCGCCCCACTGCTTACTTTTCACGACACTTTGCCTCTAAATTGATCTTATAATTTAATCTTGCCTCTTCCAGCTGTTTCGTTATGTTCTCTACATCTTGGTTAGACCCTGACATTTGCTGTAATTTATCCTCTAGCATCCCGACTTTTTCCTCCAAACTTTTCGATTCTGTTCTATCAAGTATGTTCTTATAGGTGGCCTGGCTTTGTAACACCCCTCGTGTATATGCCTTAAAGGTATCTCAGATTACTCCTGTGGGAGCTGAGTGTGCGTTATCTAAGAAAAACTCTTTTATTCTTTTTCTCAAGAGAGTAGACACCTCTAAGTCCGATAAAATGGATCTTTTCAAAGTCCATCTCACATTATGGCTTGCTCTTAACCCGGTTAACATTACACAAACAGCAGCGTGATCTGATATATGTCCCGGCAGTATATTAACCTCTTTCAATCTCCCGGCCCAGACTCTATCCACTATTAAGTAGTCTAGCCTGGAGAAATGGTTATATTTTTTGCTATGGAAAGTATATCCCCGTTTTTGCCCCCTTAGATATCTCCATGTATCGACCAAGCCCATTTCGTATAGCATATGTTTCAAAGCCTGCCTGCCTTGGTGCTTGAGCCCGGCCCCCCTCCTACTAGTGGATCTATCTAAAGTTGGATCTAATAAAGTGTTGAAATCACCCCCAATAATTATGGGGTGGTTACCCCCACAAGTGTCAGTTGTAAATCTACTATATGCTTAGGGTCATCCACATTGGGGCCATAAAAAGCCACACAGGCAAATTCTGTACCCGAACATTTAAGAGTTGCTAAAACCCACCTCCCAGAGCTATCTGTTTTAGAAGAGATCAGCTCGATTCCCGATCCCCTCCTAATCAATACCGCCACCCCTTTACAATATTCTACTTGATCAGAGGCAGCGTAACTCTCAATCCATCTTACTTTTGTAAAAAGTTCTTTACTTTCACTTGCGGTCAAATGGGTTTCTTGTAAGATGACTACCTGGTCTTTAAAATCATCTAAATATTTAATTGTCAACCTCTGCCTGCTTTTTGATCTGAGACCATTTACATTCCAGGTCAGCACCTGTAATATATTGTCATTCCCCCCCATCTCTATGGAACTTATTTCCAGTGATGGCCCAAGACCGAAGAGATTTTAATACAGATACTGAGGACTTATTATTTTTTATTTTTTCCCACTGCTCCCCACCCTGTGACCTGCCTCCCACCTCTATCCACACTCTCCCACCCATGGGAACCCTCCCTTAATTTTCAGGCATATACATGCCTATAAGACCACCAGAGAGGAGGAGGAATCTCCATAGATCCATAGCTTGATAAACAGTGCTTCCCACCCCTCACCCCCCACCTTACCCCCACCTTACCCACCAACACTCATCCAACATCCATGTGTTTCTGTAATTCCTTAACCTGTAGCATTTCTTGATTCGGGGACAATACCCTTTCAGGATACTCCCCTCTTCTTTATAGTGTCAATTAGGCTGTCTGCTTCTTCCACTGTCCGGAAATTATGGATCTGATTGTCCCACATGATGCGCAGCACTGCCGGAAATTTCAGTTGGGCTTTAGCTCCAAGTTTATTTAGCTCATCCATCATTTTGCCTAGCTCCCATTGTTTCTGATCTGTAGCTCGGCATACATCTGACCTAATAGAGAATGTGAAATTTTGGGCTGTATATGATCAATCAATCAATCAATCAGGGAATTGTAAGCGTGCTACTCACCCATGAGGGTCTCAAGGCGCTGGGGGGGGGGGGGTCTGCAGATCTGTTTAGCTGAAGAGCCAGGTCTTGAGGGTCTTCCGGAAGGTGTTCAGAGAGGGGGTGCGCCTGATGTCTGCCGGTAGCTTGTTCCAGGTCTTGGCTGCAATGTGAGAGAAGGATCTTCCGCCTGCTCTGGCTCTGTGGATGCGGGGGGTTTCGGCCAGTGCAAGGTTGGAAGATCGGAGGTTTCTTTTGGGTACGTGGAAATTGATTCTATCGTTGAGGTATTTGGGTCCGTTGTTGTGTAGGCATTTGTAGGCGTGAGTGAGGATTTTGAAAGTGACTCTTTTCTCCACAGGGAGCCAGTAGAGACTTTGTTGGTGTTGGCTGATGTGTTCGTGTCGGGGGATGCCGAGGACGAGTCTGGCGGCAGTGTTCTGTATTGTCTGGAGTTTGCGGAGTAGGGACTTGTTGATGCCGGCGTAGGGTGCGTTTCCATAGTCCAGTCTGCTGGTGATGAGTGCGTGGGTGATTGTCTTCCTTGACTCAGGGGGGATCCACTTGAAGGTCTTGCGGAGGATGCGAAGCGTATTGAAGCAGCTGGAAGTGACGGCGTTGACCTGTCGGTTCATGGTGAGTGATGAGTCAAGTACGATGCCGAGGTTCTTGGCGTGGTCTCAGGGGGTAGGTGGGCTTCCCAGGGCGGTCGGCCACCAGGTGCTGTCCCATGCAGAAGGGGTGGTACAGAGGACGAGGCCTTCTGTCTTCTCGGCGTTTAGCTTCAGGCAGCTGTTGGTCATCCAGACGGCAACGTCTTGCATTCCTTTCTGGAAGTTGAGTTTGGCAGTGGTGGGGTCTTTGGTGAGGGAGAGAATGAGCTGGGTGTCGTCGGCGTAGGATACGATGTTGAGGCCGTGTTGTCGGATGATGGCTGCGAGGGGGGCCATGTAGATGTTGAAGAGGGTGGGGCTCAGTGATGAACCCTGTGGGACTACGCAGGTGATTTTCGTGGGGTCGGAGAGGAAGGGTGGGAGTCTGATCCTTTGGCTTCTTCCGGTGAGGAATGATTGGATCCAGTCCAGGGCTGTTCCTTGTATGCCTGCGTCGTGTAGTCTGGCGACTAGTGTGAGGTGGGAGACGGTGTCGAAGGCCGCTGATAGGTCGAGTAGGATGAGGGCTGCGGAGTGGCCTTGGTCCAGGAGGGTGCGGATGTTGTCTCTGGCGGCGAGTAGGGCTGTCTCTGTGCTGTGGTAGCTTCGGAACCCGGATTGGGACGGGTCTCTTCAATGAATCGTGTCAGTTTCCTGTTGACTGTTTTCTCTGCAACTTTGGCTGCGAAGGGGAAGAGCGAGATGGGCCGATAGTTCTTGAGGTCGGTGGGGTCAGCTGTGGGCTTCTTGAGCAGGGGCTGACTTCTGCGCACTTCCAGTAGCCTGGGAAGGTGCCTGTTTTGAAGGTGGTGTTGATGGTGCGTTGTAGTTCGGGTGCGATGGCGGACGCAGCTCTGTGGTAGATGTGAGGGGGGGAGGGGTCGGTGGAGGCCCCCGAGTGGATGCTTTTCATGGTCAAGGCGGTGTCTTCGGCCGTGAATGGTGTCCAGTTGGAGATGGTGGGCTTGCTGGTGTTTCTGGGGGGCGGGGGGCTGTGTGTGGCGCGTGGTGGATGGTCGATGAAGTTGTCGTAGAGGTTTTTGATCTTGAGGTGGAAATAGGTTCCAAGCTTGTCGCAGAGGTCTTGGGATGGGGTGATATCTGTGGCTTCGCTGTGTGGGTTGGTGAATTCTTGAATGACACTGAAAAGTTCCTTGGAGTTGGTGGAGGTGGCCAGGATTTTGTTGTGGATGAAGTTCCTCTTGGTGGCTCTGATCTGGTTCTGGTAGTCCATCATGGCCTCCTTGTAGGTGGTGTGGTTTTCGGTTGTCTTGGTGTTTCTCCAGTTCTTCTCCAGGCGTCTGCAGGTGCGTCTGGCTTCTTGGAGAGCTGTGGTGAACCATGCGGCTTTCCTGGGGCATTGTCTGTCGGGGTTGCGTAGCGGGGTGAGCTCGTCTGCGCAGTTGGAGATCCAGGTGTTCTCTGGCTGCGTCGTTTGCGTTGTTTGCGTCGTTTGCGTTGGGTGCCCAGGTGTGGTTGTCTCGGGTGAGGGTGGAGTTAAGTTGCTCGTCGGTAACCTTGCTCCAGTTTCTTCGTGGTGGGCGTGGGGCTGGTTTGTGTGCCATGGGTTTGTTGATGGCGAAGTGTACGCAGTGGTGGTTGGTCCATGGAGGCTGCGTTGTGTGGCTGAATTGGACGCTGTTTCCTGCCGCGTAGATGGGGTCGAGGGCGTGTCCTGCTCTGTGGGTCAGTGTGTTGACGAGTTGTTTAAGTCCGATGCTGGCGAGGTTGTCATGAAGGATAGTGGAGTTGGGGTCACTGGGGTTGTCGAGGTGGAGGTTCAGGTCTCCATTGAGTATGTAGTTTGTTGAGGCGATGGTGTGGGGTGCGATGAAGTCGGTGATGGTGGTGGCGAAGGGTGTTTGGGGGTCGGGGGGTCTGTAGACGAGGGTTCCTTGTAGTGTGGTTTTGGGGGTGGTCTGGATCTGGAAGTGCAGGTGTTCGGCGGAGGGGAAGGTTTCGCTGGAGGTGGTGAGGGGGAGGGTGCTCTTGTGGGCGATGGCGAGGCCCCCTCCTGGGTGGTTGGGGCGCTCTTTCCTCTGGATCTTGTATCCGTCTGGGATGGCGGTGCTGATGTCGGGGGCGGAGGATGCGTTGCTCCAGGTCTCTGTGAAGAAGGCGATGTCGGGCAAGAGAGAGTCGAGTAGGTTCCAGATTTCCATGGCGTGTTTGTGTACGGAGCGTCCGTTGAGGAGGATGCATTTTAGGGTGTCGCCGGTGCTGGCATCGGCGGTGTTGGAGGCCGGGGTGGCGGTGAGGGTCTGGCAGCAGTGGAGGCAGGAGAACTGGCCATGGGTCGTGTTCGGCGAGGCCTGTTGGCATTCTCTAAGTCTTCCAGGGTTGAGTGCGAGGAGAGTGGTGGTGTCGTAGTGATGGGTAGTGCGAAGTCCAGGGTTCCTGGCGCTGGCCTCGGTCGGGTCGCGGACGGGCGCAGACGGGCTTGCCTTTGGCGCGCCGGCGGCGCACCCGCTGAGCGCGGCCGCCATTAAGTAGGGGAGGTGGGAGGGAGGAGAGGCTGGGAGGCTGGGAGGCGGGAGCGGGGGAATTCCGGGGGGGAATTCCAGGGGGGAGGGGCCCCAGGGGCAGCAGCGGCAAAAGGCGAAAGGAACAGGCAGGCACAAGAAAGTAAAAACAGTGGTTGAATTAGAGCAAGACACAGATGAGCACAATAACAGTGGCACAACAGGGAACAAATTAAGAAAAAAAACGGCTGAGAAAGGTTACGGTGGTTGCAGGCAGTCTGGTCCCAGTTGGAGCGGGCAGCAGGCGCAGGAGCGGGCAGCAGCCTTGAACCTCCCAAGGAGGAGGTCGGGGTCTGGTAGCAAGAGACGGCACAGCGGAGCTGCGGGGAGAGAGTGGACCTAGACCGAGGGTCGGAGGTCTTACTCGCGCTCCCCCGCAGCGGCCGCCATTAAGTAGGGAAGGTGGGAGGGAGGAGAGGCTGGGAGGCGGGAGCGGGGAGATTCCGGGGGAGAGGGGCCGCAGGGGCAGCAGGGGTGAAAGGCGAAAGGAACAGGCAGGCACGAGAAAATAAAAACAGTGTCGGAATTAGAGCAAGACACAGATGGGCACAATAACAGTGGCACAACAGGGAAAGAAATTAAGAAAAAAAAAACAGCTGAGAAAGGTTACGGTGGTTGCAGGCAGTCTGGTCCCAGTTGGAGCGGGCAGCAGGCGCAGGAGCGGGCAGCAGCCTCGAGCTTCCCAAGGTGAGGGTCTGGCAGCAGTGGAGGCAGGAGAACTGGCCATGGGTCGTGTTCGGCGAGGCCTGTTGGCATTCTCTAAGTCTTCCAGGGTTGAGTGCGAGGAGGATGGTGGTGTCGTAGTGATGGGTAGTGCGAAGTCCAGGGTTCCTGGCGCTGGCCTCGGTCGGGTCGCGGACGGGCGCGGACTTCCCACTGCCCCTATGAGAAAGGACTCGCGCCGCCCATGAGCACCGCAGCTTCTCCGCAGCTCTCTCCCACGTCAGAGCCGCTCTCCCAGGCTCCTAGCGGCTTCAGAAATCCTCGCCGTCCCCCGGCCGACACTGCATCAATCTTTAAATTTTGCCGATGCAGGGTGAGTTACTTTGTATTAATTGCGCATATTGGTGCGGCGGTACGCCGACCCGCCTGTCTTCCTAATCTCTCCGGCGGACCGCGACCATTTACCTCGAGCCCGCCATGTTCCCCCCGCTAATCACATATTTAGTTGTTTTAGATTTGGGCTTTACCTGTAGGGTTAAATAGGACCTGCAAAATGTGTATTGGACCAGTCTGTATCCAAGAAGATTGTGTGCTCAGGAGCAGCTCCCAGCCCCCCAGCGCACCAGTTTCAACTTAACTGACTGGCCCACAGGGCACCTGACCAGGCATCTGCCCTTCCCTAATGCCTGCACAGCCGCTTAAGTTTAAGGTCATATGACGTTTAAATAGGTTTTTTTAATTGACTTTTACATCTGTGTTCTGATTGTTTCCTAGGGCTAGGGTTTCAATTGGATGTAGGTCTTAGGGTTTGAGTTCTGATTGGCTGATAGGGCTAGAGTTCTGATTGGTTCCTAGGGTTTCTCTTGGACGTTTGGCTTAGGGTTTGAGTCCTGATTGGCTGATAGGGCTAGGGTTCTGTATGGTTTCTAAGGCTAGGGTTTCTACTGGAACTAGGCCTGAGGTTTGGGTTCTGATTGACTGATAGGGCTACGGTTCTGATTGGTTCCTAGGGTTAGGGTTTCTATTGGACCTAGGGTTTAGGATTAAAGTTTTGATTGGTTGATAGGGCTAGGTTTTAGGGTTTAGGGCTGATAGGGCTAGGGTTCTGACTGGGTAGGGCAAGGGTTCCCATTGGCCCATGGTCACATGCTCTATGGCTAGTCAATCTTAGGGCTCAGGGCATCCCAGCTCAGGCATCGAGGCTAAGGGTGGAGAGGGCACGGGCAAATGCCTGTTTGGGTCGGGTCTTAGGCCAGTAAGGCTGCCCTTTTTTCCATTTATTAGGCACCACCTTAAGCCATTCACATCCTCAAAGATAATAACATAATCTCAGCAAATGCACAGCGCTCATTTACAAGAAACAAACTCGAACCGCATTTCACTGTCTCAACAACCACTACAAAACCCCACCAACCACATCTATATACCCTTTAACGCCTAATGCCACACAGTGGCACCATCATTCGCACAAACCGCCACTCTGTCCTATACCACCATCAAATCCACACATCACCAACATAACACAAACCCATATTATGCTAAAACTTACTCCCTTCATACACACTCTCCCTGTTCATACAAAACACTAGCTTTACCCTCTTCTCACCCCTAACTGACCCCTTTCCATCACCACCAAAACTATATTCAACCCTCTCTCATATCAACTGCCAACAACACCCTTCTCCTCTTTTCACCAAAAACACACAACCACCACACAGATTACTTCTTCCTAATACCAAATCTAACACAGTCATAACCCCTATCCATCCCCTCTCACACACCACATACTCTCACCTCCAACGTACATCACCACCCCTCTACCATCCAACATCCATTTGCCAACAGTACTTTACATCCAAATCATTCACAGAAATTCACTACATCAATATCTCATCGCACTACTCCACAAAAACATAACACACATATCAGCACATCAACACTTCCACCATCATGACCACACAGATAATGCAGATCCTAAACCAAATTTACTCCCATATTCTCTATTTTCAACACCAACCACAAACACCCCAACACAACACGCAGTCACCTGCCTCTCATATATTACATCATTTACAGCCTTAAAATATGACCCACATGCTCCACCACCATCCCTAACCCATAACCCTTCTACCCTAAACAGATGCAAATGAAATAAACAGCATGCCACTCTTCACAACTTCGCATCTCTTTGTCTATTACACAAGAAGACTACTATACAAAACCAAAACAGACCACCAACTCTCTTTGACCACCATCCATCTCCACCACCTGTACACACGGACCCAACAAAATGCCTTTTAAGCCTGCTGGATGAGGATTCCGGTATGGACAAACAACATTGTTGCCATCCTGATACAGTTAATACCAACACTAATAATACACCTGCTACTACTTCAAATAATAAACTCACTCTTCTAGAAAAAGTCACACCACCAACAAAACAGAATCTCTAGACTGCCTACTAATAAATGCTTGATCAATCTCTAAAAACAAGCACCTCATGTATGACTCACTTACACACAAGCTCACTCACTGGCACACAACTTGGCTCACTATTCATAACTGAATCATGGTTGGGAGATGACATGGCTCCAGTGTTGTATGAAGCTGTCCCTCCAGGCTATCAATCTGTCACTCAAAATCACACAGGAAAAAGTAGAGGTGAACTAACTGTTATACTCAAGGAAACAATAAATCTCAGTAAAGCTGACAGCATTTCCATACAAGGTCGTGAGGCCCTCATCACCAGATGCAACTCTTCACCAGCTTCCTCTTGTAACTTTCTCCTTCTTTACAGACCTCCGCTTAGCAATGCAACATTCCCAGACACGTTTCTAGATGCCACTACACTCCAAACAATGCATCCTTGGTGACCTAAACATATGGTTTGACAAACCCAATATGACCCATCCAAGAACTATCATCACTGGCCTAGACACACTTAACCTACATCAGATCGTACACAAACCCACACACATTGCTGAACACATCCTTGATGGCATTCCTGCAAATCCGGAAGTAGTTACCTTTCAAAGGATTACTCCAGTCACATGATCGGACTACAATCTGGTAGCTTTCCAACACAAAACACCACAAATCACCACACCTAAGACCACCATACATTCAACCATGTATCGACCATGGAACAAACTCAATTTTGAATACTTAGAAACACAAATAACATCCAACACAGAGCTTGACACAATAAATTCAATTAAAAAACTCTTTCAGTGGTTCCAGGAAGCTTTTGATATCCTAATACCACTAAAAGCAACAAAACAGGACAAAGGAAAATAGGCACCTTGGGTGAATGCAGAACTAAAAAAGATAAAACCAATTGCAAAACTGCAAGGCACCTGGCTCAGAACGCATAACAATGAAGAGAAACTTCACCTACATTACCCTTACAGAATGTACAATCAAAAAAGTTAAGAAAAAGGTATTATTTAAACAGAATTCAAAATGCTAAATGTGCAAATAGTGAATTGTATAACATTTTCACTGAATTTAGTAACCCTAAATGGACAGAAGGAAGTCATCCCGTTTCTCAAGAATTTACTGACAAACTGGTAAATCATTACACAACCAAAGCAGACATTTTGGACTCCTATTTAAAACCTACCCTTGGAGGGCATTCCTTCAAAAAACTGCCAGAAACTGAATTTATGGATCTTGTCAAAGCAAGTAGGTCAGCTGGCTGCTTTTCTGATCCTTGCCCACCAAAAATCTTCAAGAATATTATTTTAACTACCTCTGCTGCCACACCAGTGAGAACAATCATCAACAATTATTTAACTACAGGAGTCTTTCCAGAAGACTTAAAAAAGGCATAAACATGCCCATTATTAAAGAAAACAAACCTGGACCCACATGACCCAAACAACTACAGACTGATTACAAATGTACCTTTCCCAGGCAAACTGATAGAAAGAGCAGAATTCACTCAGATGTTAAAAATCATTGTAGGCAACTCCATACTTTCTGTCTTCCAAACAGGATTCCATCCAGGAAGAGGAACAGAATATGCCCTAATTGCCATCTGGGATGACCTTAAAAACACATAGAGCAGAACGGGGTCGCTGCACTACTTCTTTTGGATCTTTCAGCTGCCTTCGACATAGTTGCTCATGACAGTCTAATTCAAAGACTCTACGAAGTTGGCATGGAGGGAACTGCTCTCAACTGGATCACATCCTACTTTCAAAACAGAACAAATGTCATTCATACTCCGGCTTTCTCATCCAAACAGTACTTCACAAATGCAGGGGCCCCTCGAGGCTCTATTATGCTTTTCAACATATCCACTAAAGACATTGCCTGCAATGCTCAATGAATTTCAGCTCACATGCTATAACTACGCAGATGACATGCAAATACTTATTAAACTGGAATGCCCCAAAGAGACTGGAAACTCAAAAATCTTCATTTGCCTTAGAGCCGTTGATCAGTGGGTGACATGGAGCCATCTCAAATTGAATGTGTCCAGGGTTGAAATACTCACATGGG
Source organism: Calotriton arnoldi (assembly GCA_963921515.1). NCBI lineage: Eukaryota > Metazoa > Chordata > Amphibia > Caudata > Salamandridae > Calotriton > Calotriton arnoldi. The sequence continues at coordinate 140,070 of CAWUFW010016462.1, forward strand.
GCGTTTGGAAAAACTATGACCCACTCCGTACCTGGCCTGAGGATCTGGAACCACTTCCTAAAATATCCACGGAAGTAAGAAACCTTGGAATTACAATGGACTCTAAGCTACCAATAAATGCCCAAGTGGATAAGTTAGCAAGATCAAGATTCATTATTATGAAAACTTTGAGACGCATCTTCTCCCACCTAGGATTTCTAAACAAGGTCCAAGCTAGTATCTCCCTTGTGCAGTCTAAACTTGATTAGGAACAGGGGTGGGAGTAGGGTGCCAAACATTGCATCAGGTCAAGTACCTCTCACTGGCGCGCGGGTGCTTCTTCCACGAGCTCGTCAGCTCAATGACTCACGGGAGTACTTTTAAACAGGAACAGGGGTGGGAGCACACCGCTTCACCCCCAGCAAGGTTCGCCCCTGGCATTCTGGTAAATGCAGTCTCATGTTGCTTGCTTTGCTAAAGTTTTCCAAATGTTTCGCCAGAGTTGGCGCAGAATAGTGCTGATCTGTAGACACGTGTTTCTGGTTCTTTAACCATCATCAGTAGAGATTACATGCTTCAAATTTGGGGTTTGCTGAGAAGGCTGCCAAACATTGCATCAGGTCAAGTTCCTCTCACTGGCGCGCGGGTGCTTCTTCCACGAGCTCGTCAGCTCAATGACTCACGGGAGTACTTTTAAACAGGAACAGGGGTGGGAGCACACCGCTTCACCCCCCAGCAAGGTTCGCCCCTGGCATTCTGGTATATGCAGTCTCATGTTGCTTGCTTTGCTAAAGTTTTCCGAGTGTTTCGCCAGAGTTGGCACAGATACTGCTGATCTCTAGACACGTGTTTCTGATTCTTTAACCGTCATCAGTAGAGATTACAGGCTTCAAATTTGGGGTTTGCTGAGTAGGCTGCCAAACATTGCATAAGGTCAAGTACCTCTTACTGGCACTGGTGCTTCTTCCACGAGCTCGTCAGCTCAATGACTCACAGGAGTACTTTTAAACAGAGGTGGGAGCACACCGCTTCACCCCCCAGCAAGGTTCACCCCTGGCATTCTGGTAAATGTAGTCTCATGTTGCTTGCTTTACTAAAGTTTTTCGAGTGTTTCGCCAGAGTTGGCGCAGATAGTGCTGATCTCTAGACACGTGTTTCTGGTTCTTTAACCGTCATCAGTAGAGATTACATGCTTCAAATTTGGGGTTTGCTGAGAAGGCTGCCAAACATTGCATCAGGTCAAGTTCCTCTCACTGGCGCGCGGGTGCTTCTTCCACGAGCTCGTCAGCTCAATGACTCACGGGAGTACTTTTAAACAGGAACAGGGGTGGGAGCACACCGCTTCACCCCCCAGCAAGGTTTGCCCCTGGTATTCTGGTAAATGCAGTCTCATGTTGCTTGCTTTGCTAACGTTTTCCGAGTGTTTCGCCAGAGTTGGCGCAGAAAGTGCTGATCTCTAGACACGTCTTTCTGGTTCTTTAACCGTCATCAGTAGAGATTACAGGCTTCAAATTTGGGGTTTGCTGATTAGGCTGCCAAACATTGCATCAGGTCAAGTACCTCTTACTGGCGCTGGTGCTTCTTCCAGGAGCTCGTCAGCTCAATGACTCACAGGAGTACTTTTAAACAGGGGTGGGAGCACACCGCTTCACCCCCCAGCAAGGTTCGCCTTTGGCATTCTGGTAAATGCAGTCTCATGTTGCTTGCTTTGCTAAAGTTTTCCGAGTGTTTCGCCAGAGTTGGCGCAGATAGTGCTGATCTCTAGACACGTGTTTCTGGTTCTTTAACTGTCATCAGTAGAGATTACAGGCTTCAAATTTGGGGTTTGCTGAGTAGGGTGCCAAACATTGCATCAGGTCAAGTACCTCTCACTGGCGCGCGGGTGCTTCTTCCACGAGCTCGTCAGCTCAATGACTCACGGGAGTACTTTTAAACAGGAACAGGGGTGGGAGCACACCGCTTCACCCCCCAGCAAGGTTCGCCCCTGGCATTCTGGTAAATGCAGTCTCATGTTGCTTGCTTTGCTAAAGTTTTCCAAATGTTTCGCCAGAGTTGGCGCAGATAGTGCTGATCTGTAGACACGTGTTTCTGGTTCTTTAACCGTCATCAGTAGAGATTACATGCTTCAAAGTTGGGGTTTGCTCAGAAGGCTGACAAACATTGCATCAGGTCAAGTTCCTCTCACTGGCGCGCGGGTGCTTCTTCCACGAGCTCGTCAGCTCAATGACTCACGGGAGTACTTTTAAACAGGAACAGGGCTGGGAGCACACCGCTTCACCCCCCAGCAAGGTTCGCCCCTGGCATTCTGGTAAATGCAGTCTCATGTTGCTTGCTTTGCTAAAGTTTTCTGAGTGTTTCGCCAGAGTTGGTGCAGATAGTGCTGATCTCTAGACACTTCTTTCTGGTTCTTTAACCGTCATCAGTAGAGATTACAGGCTTCAAATTTGGGGTTTGCTGAGTAGGCTGCCAAACATTGCATCAGGTCAAGTACCTCTCACTGGCGCGCGGGTGCTTCTTCCACGAGCTCGTCAGCTCAATGACTCACGGGAGTACTTTTAAACAGGAACAGGGCTAGGAGCACACCGCTTCACCCCCCAGCAAGTTTCGCCCCTGTCATTCTGGTAAATGCAGTCTCATGTTGCTTGCTTTGCTAAAGTTTTCCGAGTGTTTCGCCAGAGTTGGCGCAGATAGTGCTGATCTCTAGACACGTGTTTCTGGTTCTTTAACCGTCATCAGTAGAGATTACAGGCTTCAAATTTGGGGTTTGCTGAGTAGGCTGCCAAACATTGCATCAGGTCAAGTACCTCTCACTGGCGCACGGGTGCTTCTTCCACGAGCACATCAGCTCAATGAATCACGGGAGCAGTAGCGGCCCGTGCAGGGCGTGCTGCCAGGCGGTGATGTGGGGCGGGGGAGGGGCAGGGTGGGAGGTAGTAAACACCGGAATACGGATGATTGCAGGTAAGTAGACAGTTAAATCAGTAAAACGAATTTCGTTGCGCGCTGCTTCGCCAAATGCGATGCAGCGCGTGCAACGAAATTGCTTTACTGATTTAATTGTCTACTTACCTGCAATCATCCGTATTCCGGTGTTTACTACCCCCCACCCTGCCCCTCCCCTGCCCCACGTCACAGCCCGGCAGCACGCCCTGCACCGGCCGCTACTGCACGGGAGTACTTTTAAACAGGAACAGGGGTGGGAGCACACCGCTTCACCCCCCAGCAAGGTTCGCCCCTGGCATTCTGGTAAATGCAGTCTCATGTTGCTTGCTTTGCTAAAGTTTTCCGAGTGTTTCGCCAGAGTTGGCGCAGATAGTGCTGATCTCTAGACACGTGTTTCTGGTTCTTTAACCGTCATCAGTAGAGATTACAGGCTTCAAATTTGGGGTTTGCTGAGTAGGCTGCCAAACATTGCATCAGGTCAAGTACCTCTCACTGGCGCACGGGTGCTTCTTCCACGAGCTCGTCAGTTCAATGACTCACGGGAGTACTTTTAAACAGGAACTGGGGTGGGAGCACACCGCTTCACCCCCCAGCAACGTTCGCACCTGGCATTCTGGTAAATGCAGTCTCATGTTGCTTGCTTTGCTAAAGTTTTCCGAGTGTTTCGCCAGAGTTGGCGCAGATAGTGCTGATCTCTAGACACGTGTTTCTGGTTCTTTAACCGTCATCAGTAGAGATTACAGGCTTCAAATTTGGGGTTTGCTGAGTAGGCTGCCAAACATTGCATCAGGTCAATTACCTCTCACTGGCGCGCGAGTGCTTCTTCCACGAGCTCGTCAGCTCAATGACTCATGAGAGTACTTTTAAACAGGAACAGGGGTGGGAGCACACCGCTTCACCCCCCAACAAGGTTCACCCCTGGCATTCTGGTAAATGCAGTCTCATGTTGCTTGCTTTGCTAAAGTTTTCCGAGTGTTTCGCCAGAGTTGGCGCAGATAGTGCTGATCTCTAGACACGTATTTCTGGTTCTTTAAACATCAACAGTAGAGATTACAGGCTTCAAATTTGGGGTTTGCTGAGTAGGCTGCCAAACATTGCATCAGGTCAAGTACCTCTCACTGGCGCACGGGTGCTTCTTCCACGAGCTCGTCAGCTCAATGAATCACGGGAGCAGTAGCGGCCCGTGCAGGGTGTGCTGCCAGGCGGTGACGTGGGGCGTGGGAGGGGCAGGGTGGGGGGTAGTAAACACCGGAATACGGATGATTGCAGGTAAGTAGACAGTTAAATCAGTAAAACGAATTTCGTTGCGCGCGCTGCTTCGCCAAATGCGATGCAGCGCGTGCAACGAAATTCGTTTTACTGATTTAATTGTCTACTTACCTGCAATCATCCGTATTCCGGTGTTTACTACTCCCCACCCTGCCCCTCCCCTGCCCCACGTCACCGCCCGGCAGCACGCCCTGCACCGGCCGCTATTGCACGGGAGTACTTTTAAACAGGAACAGTTTGGCAGCCTACTCAGCAAACCCCAAATTTGAAGCCTGTAATCTCTACTGATGACGGTTAAAGAACCAGAAACACGTGTCTAGAGATCAGCACTATCTGCGCCAACTCTGGCGAGACACTCGGAAAACTTTAGCAAAGCAAGCAACATGAGACTGCATTTACCAGAATGCCAGGGGCGAACCTTGCTGGGGGTGAAGCGGTGTGCTCCCACCCCTGTTCCTGTCTAAACTTGATTACACCAATGGCCTCCATCTTGGATCATCATTATCAACTAAGAAAAAGACTGCAAGGTATTCAGAAATCTGCTGCCAGACTAATCCTACATGTAAAGCCACAAGTCCACATCTTCCCTACTTTGAGGACCCTCTATTGGCTACAGGTTGACAGAAGATCCAACTTCAAGCTGCTTTGTATCACCCACAAAGTAATAAATGGAACAGGATTTGATTATATGCTTATGGGCCTCTGCTTTATTTATTTTAATCTATCACAATGTGTGATAAGTTATATGAGTTATTTGATTGGATGCTAATGGGTCTCAGTTTTATTTTATCGATCACAATGTGTAAATATGATTGTACTACTAATTTCTCCCAATAACTCTTTCTAGACCCCTCCCTTCTCTATCCCTCCTTTGACTCATTCCAAACTTACATTTACTGCTATGATCTCCCAAATAACACTTTCTAGACTCTTCCCTCTATCCCTCCTTTGACTCATCCCAGACCTCCTCTTTTCCTCGTCTATCCTACTAAATCCAATGAACAGACTCACATGTCCAGTGCTCAAATTAACAACTTATATTTCCCTAAACTAATCCACCCCATTCCATTTCGGGTTCCGGAGTAGTGTACTTTAATGCCTCGTTAGCACTTCAAAAGCGAAAAGCACTTCAATGCCTCATCAGGGGTAGTAAGTGCTATATAAATACAATTATAATACAATTACAATACAATTACAATATAGAAAATTAACTCCATTTCAGTTTGCCTCACTTCTGCTGAACAAATATGAATAGATTGACAGAGTCAAGTAAGAATCAAGGTAGGTGCTGCCCAGTTTCACAATTTCAGCTGGTGTGCACGCACTAGGAGTAGTTTACTGTATACATTCAGTTTGAGCTATGAAAAGAATGCAAGCCTCTGACCCACAAAAATTTTATTTCACTTGTGTCTCACTGGGAACTAATTTTAATCAAGTAAGACATTCTGTCCGTATGGGCCAGAAATGCAAAAATAGCATTATAATCTGTCAAATCAAGCAACAATAATCATTAAATAACAACTCTCTTGTCATGAGCCTTTGCTTTTTGTTTGAAGCCGCAACACACATTGTTAAGGGTGACAACCATTTTTGATCCTTTCCAACTACAGAGACCATTGTTTGTAACATTTTAAATATTTGTTTATATAGAAGCTTGCAGATTGACTAGTAATTTGAGGTCCTGACGAATGCCTAGGTCACCCATTACAGGGACAAGATTGGATGAAACATGTTGAGTGCACAGCACTGCCTTGTGTTATTTTGTGTCTGGTAGACATTACATGGAGGTAGCATGGTGCTAGGCAGCCTCAAGTATGCTAGCACAGGTAGAGAGCTGAACAGTGCCACATCATAACAGATATGACACTGTTTAGCTCTCTCCCATTCGTGCAACGCAGTGCAGAAACTTTGCCTGCTGACCTGTGTTGCCTGAACTTTTAATAACTATGCCCTTAGTTTCTTTCTGATTCTCATTCTCTAATATTCATTTTAATAACTTTGAATGGCGCCTTCTTCTCAATCAGTTATCATTTTCCAGTGTTATTTTTTTTCTGCGTCTTTGTTGAATCTGGTTCATGATTAGCTTGTGAAGGTATTGATACATTAGGAAATTGTACTTCTCCTAAGAGGAGTAAATGATTTCTATGCAGGTTTTTGTAATGTATCGTTTTCTGAAATACCTTTTTAGAGAGGGTTGCAAGACATTTTACCACCACAAGTGGATCAGAAGACTATTGTCTAATTAGATTTTTCCTCTATTTCCCAAACATCAAACAATTGCTATGTATAACTTACAAGTCTTATTTCTTCACTCACAGATCATACCTTTTCTTGATCCTACTGACATTCTTACCAGCTTCTGTTTCAGTTTTTGTACATACTTGTGTTATGTTATGTTTTTGGTGTGACTTCAATTCTGGACATTGGGCCAGGTCAGGACAATGGTGTGTGTGAGACTTAGGCCACCCTCATTAAAAAACAGGGTACCATATGCTTCCCTTTGTTGAGGCACCTAGTTCCACCTCAGTGTCAAAAGTACCTGTTCAATATTGGCCTCCTGTACTGTACCTTCTCCCAACTATTAACATGAAATAGGGTTGCTGCACCCCTCCCACACTCAGATTAAAACCAGCCGTTCAGGGTGGCCTATTGGCCAATTTGCCTTCCAACTTAATGATTTATGTGTCCCAAAAACATCCCACCAGCGATCTGCCCCTTTGTATGCACTGCAGGCTTTTTGCATCAGTTTCCACAATCACACATTTCTGCAAGTCCAGCAATCTGCTGAGGCATATCGGACTTCCATGAAACTGCCATCGGTCTTTTAAATTATATAAGTGCCAGATCTTCGAAGCGACACTCATACTTATTCTTCTTCACCCAAGGCATTAGACCGAGCAAGCAAATTTGAGACTCCATAATCACGTCCTGCACTATCACTTCAGATATTTCTTTCCTCACTTCCGACCATACCGAAGCTTCTACGTGCTACATGAGGGACAGACTGAAAAGGCACCTGGAAACATACGTGCTATATGTTTTGGGGACTAGGGTTTCTGGACAACTTCCAACATAGTCTGTGGCAGCGACTCACTAGTTATCTGAAAGGATAGTGACAATATCTGCCGGCCACTTGTCCCTGACATCTTGGCAATTGTGTGACAATTGTAAACCCATCTCTAGATAAAGAAACAGTATCACTCTCCTCCCATTCCTGTGTCAATACGAAATGAAGGAGATTAGATGCCCCGGGTTCCGTAAGTTCCCACAGCCCCCTCAGACTGGTAGACACAGCAAAGTGTGCAAGGAAAGTTCCCGGTCTAATCCCATAATCATCTACCAACTCCTGGAATTCCTGAATCTTGCCCTGGTCATACAGGTCGCCCAGCTCCCATATTCCCGCTTTGATCTAGGGAGGCTTATTGTAAAATTCCCCAATTTCCATAAGGGCAGGGATAGCCCACAATGGAATCTGCGGGGTATAGGGCTGAGACCTCACTTGAGGATGTGCATACGTCTGCCAACAAGCATTAGCCATTATGACTAATCTGCCCAACAGTGGGAGGGGCTGTACCGAGGACAACAGCCACTCAAGAATGGACCCAATCCCCAAGTTACTTAATAACTCAGAGCCTCCTGGGAGTTCCCTGTGCCCAACTAATTCATTGGCCATTTCAGTTGAATGGCCGCGAGGCCCCGCGGTCACCTTCTGCCACAGGCAGTTGTGCCTTTTACAGCTCCGCTCTTTTTCTACTGTGACCCCCAAATCAAGTCATATAAAATAGTATGCACATCTGTGAAAACGGACTTTTTGGAATATCAGTAGTAGGGTCAGAGAACACATACAAAAGGCAGTAGCATCAACATCTTTGCCATTGTTGCTTGTCCTATTGGTGACAAAGGCAGCGACTGATGACTCGTTGAAAGGATCTTACCCATCATAAGGCCATCTTCTGAGTGATATATTTGCAGACAAAAATATTTGAAGGTATCCCCTTTCCATGACAAACCAGGAACAGGTATGTCAATTGGCCTCTCGAGATGTTCAGGTGTGAGAGGGAACTGAGAGGATTTGGCCCAGTTTACGCTCAAGCCAGAATCGCCTCAACATCTAGTACCTTCATCAGGACAGTAAGGGACTCAGAGGGTCTACGCAGGTAAATCAGGGCATCATCTGCATAAAGTGAGACAATATGCCAAATATTGTGTGCCTTATTCCCCATTCAGTGGCTCTCTGTCACAGGAGGCATGCCAGCAGCTCCATCGCCAAGGCAAAAATGGTACCGGCAGCCCTGATGCGTGTCAAGCGGCGCACCAAGGGCATGACCAGATTCTTCGTCAGTGACGAGGGCGGCATGCGCTGTCCATAAGATGCGCGTTGTCTTGCAGGAAGCTGCTTACCGTTCTAGTCTCTTGGCTGCAGTTTCGTGGTATCGCGTCACTTCCTTCATCAGGGCACTTACCTGAACTTTCGCTCGGCGTTCTGCATCCTCATTGGTGTAGTTCCAATATTTCGGAGCACTTACCTGCTTACTTCCTGGATTTCTGCATCACCGTTGGCAGGCGCTGTGTTAGTGGCGCGTTTAGCGTCGGATCTCCTCAGCGTTTTAGAACATTTCCCCCGCAATTCTGTATAAAGCAAGAGGAAAAAACAACATCAAAGACTGGTGACCTATTTGCTCGTAAGAATTATTAAGACGCTGCGAATACTTATCTGATTTTCAGAAGTCGTGGGAATGTTATATAACCTGCAGACTCGTGAAACTCCCATTATATGGTGATTTGCAAAGCAAAAGAGAGAGAAGATAGTGTTCAACCAAAGAACTTATTGTAAAGACATACAAATTCTTATTTTGTAATAGTATATGATTCTCTTGCAACAGGGGACTAACTTGAGTTACCGCATGATGTATGTTTTTTGAGTTGTTTGTGTTATGTTATAGTTATTAATTTTACAGAGTGCTGCTATTGTTCATGAGCGTAAAAGAAGGGTTACCAGATACTTCAGTATGTTCCAGTAGATTGCATGCAGATGTGTATATGAGTGAGACCTTGATAGAAGCATTGAATGATCCCATATAATTTTAATTGTGCTTTTAGCATTCCCTGCAATGCCCAATTGATGTAACCATCTTACATTCAGGAAAAGGCGAATCAACAGGTACTCATTGTACTTATTTTATACACATTTGGAAGGAAGATTGAAAGGAAGGAATTCATGTAGTTGCTCACATTAATGATAAGTACAGTGCTCCCCTTCATGGGTCTTTTGGTGTATTCTCTGTCTCCCTTTCCAATTTACCTGTTGGTCAAATTGTGGCTTTGACCCAGTTGGGCCCTTTCGGTAGATAGGGAGGAGTTGGGAATTTGCTTTCTGTTCTCGGTCTTCGCTCCTGTGGAAAGTTAACAAGGTGAGCTTGTGTCAGTGTGTGCCTCTGCACACAGTGAAACAATCTGAGATAACCTGTCCCATGCTTGTTAGGGGTGGGTGAGATTTCACAGAGTTCTGTGAGCGGGCAGAATTTGGCATGTCACACTGATTTTAAGCACCGGGAGCTTGTTCCACAGAGCAAAATCATCACAAACGGCACCAAGAGGCATGCCAAAGGGCGCCGCTTCTTTGCTGCTGCTCGAGTAGATTTTATACTCCACCGGCAGCTTTCTCACCGGGAATGGCCGCAACTGCAGTGACCGCACGCATTGTGAAAATCACTCCAGGTGCAAAGCTAGCACACAAAAATCGTGCTACGGGATGCAAATTCTCACTCGTGCTTGCCAACTTAACAATGGCGAGCCGTGCACAAGAAAAAATTCCACCAGTGGTTGGCAGAGTTTTGCTGGAACTCCACGAACTCCAAAGGCGGAGGGGAATTTATCGCCCACCCCTAATGCTTATTCTAGCAATGAGACTAGAGTATAACAACTTCACCTAACCAATAAACTCCTAGGCCTAGATCGATCTTCTTAAGAGCTTCTGTTAACTAAGGCCAGCCTATAGTGTCAAAGACATTTTCGATGTCCAACGACACCACAAATTGTGTCTGATCAACACACATTGCCTATAGGCCCAATCAGGCAACTAAGATTAAGAAAGGTGCTCCTAGTTGGGCGAAGCCCCTTCTGGTCTGAATGGATTAACAACTAGGTCACAGGTGTGAGCCTATTGGCCAATATATGGCTCAAAATTCTAAAATTCTGGTTCAGTAATAATAGTGGTCTGTGCAAGCGTACATCTGATGGGTCTCTACCCTTATTAGGCAAGACCACTATTGTAGCTTCGCTCATTGAAACTGGGAGGCCACTTTGTCCTTTAGCCTTCAATAACGCGGAGAACAGCTGGAGTGCTTTAGTGGTGTTGAAGGGAGCATAAAACTCTATAGGAAAGCCATCTTTCCCCGACATTTTAATATGTGCCATCTGAGTGATGTTGATGCGCATCTTCTCAATTTGAATCAGCGCGTCTAGATTAAGGTATTGCAGCGGCTCTATCTGTGGGAGTGGGATCCCTTTTTGATATGTATTTATTTCAGAGGATGTTGTGCCATGGTATGCTGTGTAAAGGGTTTTATAATAGTCAGCAAATACATCATGTATCGCACCCTGAGTATTGAAAATACTCCAGTGTCATTCTTGATGGCCCCTAGTATTGACCTAAGTGCCTCATTGCTGATGAACCAAGCAAGAAGCCTCCCTGCTCTATCCACCTTGATATTTTGCCTGACCACATATTGCCTGTTATATGTTTTAGACGGCTGTCCAATATTTCTGAATGTCTCCATCTGAGAGCAGCAAGACATTGTCTTGCCTTTGGTTGAGAAGGTGTTTGAGTTTCGGCCTCTGTGATGTTCTGTTCTGTTAGGAGAAGGTCCTTGGTCAGTGTACATTTGAGGCCACAAGTAGTCTTGATGCAATGTCTACGGATGACCACCTTAAATCCTCCCACTCCACTGTGCAGTCAGAGGTAGTCCCTGTGTTTTTTGTGAAATATTGCATAATGAATGTTCCTAGCGAGTGTCTAAATGGGGGATCCTGCAGTGCCTTCAGTTGTAGTTTCCATGTGCAAATCCTAGCTTTGTATCTTTCCCAAGACAGAACCAATATAAGTGGATTATGGTCAGATAATATGCTCTTGACATATTCAGAGTCTACCAATATCAGCAACATGATATAATTAGGAAATGTCATATCTATTTGAGTGTTTAGTTGGTTCACTAGAGAGTAAAAAGAGTACTCCTTGGATTCAGGGTGCATGAGCCTCCATACCTCATAAAGGAGTCAAGACACTTACGAAAGCATTGTGTCACCTTAATCTCTAACGTATTTGGCAGTGGTGGAATGGAGTGGTCCAACCCAGTGTAATGTATACAATTGAAGTTGCCTTCCACAGAATTGGATCCTGCCAGCCTTATAAGGGCATTGGAAACAGTGTATCTAAAAATGGTATCACATAGACATTGGGCGGCATAAAGTGCTATTTTTTACTAGTGCCTTGCTATCCAGCTGCCTTTCTACAGCTACAAATTATCCCCAAGTGTCAATGGTGGTGCAAGTTGCCACAAATGGAACTCTCAAAGCAATCTATACTAACGTGCCCTTTGTGAATACAGAGTAAGTGGTGCCAAAGACCAGCCCCCTCAAATGCTTAGCTTCCTTGGAAAGCTCCAGGCTTGTGAGGTGGGTTTCCTTTACCTTCATTCAGGTCCTTGATGTGAACCAATCAGCCAATGTTCTTCTACATGCCACAACTTCGCTCTTAATTCTTTTCCGTGCCTGCCTGCATAATCGTGTGCACTACAAGGGGACAGTCATCACTCCTATGTTGCCCTACCTGCTTAATAATTCTGCAGACATCACCTGGACAGCCTTTTCTCCTCCGCCATTCGATTGGGACAATTTTTCCCACCATTCAGCACTATTACACATTCAAGTAACCTGGTCCTGATGACGACCTGAACTCAGACAGGTCGAAACGCCGTTGAACACCCAGCGTTACCTTTGGCTTTAATGTGGTCAATTTAAATAATTTAAAACGGAATACTTACCTTGTATATACCTTCTTTTTGTTCTTGACCACAAATTTTGTTGTATTTTTGCACCGTTCACGCTGTTTTCTCAACTCATTGTGTCACTGCGCTGTTCACTGTCACAAGCACGTTCAGTGCACAACCCACTTATGGTTACTTATACATACAATGTACTGTAGTGCTGTTATAACTACTTGCAAATAAGAACCTTTTGTTTTGCTATGATTTCTTTGGGTCTCCTTTTTTTCCATCTCTCCTTTTGATTAATTCTTTTTGTTTAAATTGCCTTGTGAAATAATTACCGGTTGAGACATTGTTTTTTGCATGCATACTTTACCCGGGTCTCGACTGGGTTAACAGGTGTACTCCTGTTTTTCTGTGTCTACAATTTCCTGTGGTCGGCACGCAATAGGCCAAGATCTTTGGCTGCGGGGTAAATTTTACCCTCAGGCATGGATTTGGTGTCTAGAAGGGCCTGCAATATCTTGTCAAACTTTGTAGTGTGTCTGTCCAAGGTTAACTCGATGCAACTCCAGGGGCGGCTTCTCCGCTAAGGCAGAGGAGCATCGCCCCACTGCTCTCAGAGCAGCGGAAAAAGGAAAAATAAAATGATAATAACGTTTTCATCATTGTATTTTTCGTAGCTACGGGGCTAGGTTAGGGCAGGGCTGGTGTCACAGGGAGGAGTAGTGGTTTGTGCACAATAAGTGCGCATGGCGGTTTGGCCGGCCGTCTTTGGCCGGCCAAACAGTCATGCGCACTTTGTATGTTCTCCACCGGCTGTATTGCACAGCCTGGGTGGAGAACATGCAAAGGCTCATAGTCTCCGTCTGAGCGCCGAACCACGGCGCTCAGACCAATCCAACGCTGTTGTCATGGTGACAGCAGCATCGTGATTGGCTTAGGACAGCCTGTGCGCTTCCTGCTTCTTGACTCGGAGTCAGGAAAAGAAGCGAAGAACCGACAGAGGAAAGATGGCGGAGGAGGTAAGTGTTTTAAAAAAAATATTTTGTTGTTTTCAACCCCCCTGCCCACCCGCCACACCCATTCCCTACCAGCCGCCACTGTGCAACTCAGGGAACACGTACCTTGCGGGGGGCTTCTGTGAGAGCATGGAGCACTTGGGAGGAATCAAGCATGCTGCCTTAGGCTTAACCATTTTAATTGACAGTCACCAGCTTGCACTGCCACATTTGACAGTTTTCCAAAAAAGAAAAAGACCCTGCCACTCCAGAGACAGTAGAGTACTCAACTTATTCCTTGTTGATCCCAACTGCTATGTGAACTATGATGAAGTGCACAGACCCAGTACCACCAGCCCCCCAAAAACGAAGGAGCAAATATTATATGCCTTTGCGCAAAGGGGTCCAACATACGATCAAGCCCAGGCTTGCAGATTTACAATGACCACAAGCTGTAGCTCCTCCTGTGCAGCGGACCAGTCTCTTGAACCAAGACCAAGAGCTGGCAGATAAAAGGGAGAAACAGAGAAACGGGGGAAGCTCACACTGCATTCCCCCAAGAGCCCCAGCAGTGTTTGAGGCACCTGTGGCATCACCTGGCTGCGGCTGCATCTCGGAGCACCAGCCATGTGCAGCAGTCATATTCCTGTCTAGGGGACCTCAGAATACTGCCTCGCAATCAGGTCATCTGATGCCAGATCCTCCTCAGATCCCCCTCCAGGCAGACCAAACCTGAGCGCAGTGCCTCTGCACCGGCTTCCAATCATGGACCATTTGGCAGCCTCTAGTTGCCCGTTAGGTGCATTCTAGAGGAAGCAGCATGTCGTTTCCTGGACCACCTCCACTATCTCTTGCAGTGTGGGATCCCCTCTAAGTGATCCTGGGTTGGGCCACCCCCTCATCTCCCTATCTGTTGGTTATGCTCCCACCAACAGTCTCCATCACTTCTACACCATAGGATGCACTACTGCAAAACAAAGTCTGCGCAGCGCGGCCCAGGTAAGGCATCAAGAGGACCACAAGGTCCAGTTTACCACTGAATGACCCAGAAGTAGAGTTGCTTCATCTCCCTGGGCCCCCAAGCATCACGATGGGGCAGATTGAAGAAGACAGGATAATGTGATTACAGGCGGGCCACTTTAGGAGCTCTCCACTAAGCTACTTTTCCGGCCGCCATCTTGGCTACTCCTCTCCCACGTTTTGCACATACTTGAAGTGTGCATCAGAACAATATCTGCAAAGGCTAGAAAACAAGGGCCAACTGATAGACAGGCATCCCTTACAACCATTTTAAAGTTAATATCCTGTTAAATCATCTTTGGTGCAATTATACACATGAAGCAGCGCAATCACATCCGCAAACTATTTTTAGTTCTGTTCTGCTTGTTAACACACACCATATCAAATAACGTTTGATTTAAATGTTTCACCTGAACATTAAGGATGATTTTGTGCTGTTCTTGTTTTCTTTATGCCTACTAATTTTGCCATCTGCCTCATAATTTTGGATATGAAATCGCATCATTTGTTTTTGTTAAGTTTTTTTCATTGGAGAGTCATGAAACAATATAAATATGTATAGGAAATATAGTATAATAATATAAAACAGTTTGGAATATTGTATTTGTTGAAGGAAGTTAATAAAAAGAGAAATTCATGAAGTACAACACATCTGTATAATTTTATATAAAAAAGGAACATAGAAAGAGAGATAGAAGGAAGAGGAAGTTAAGGAAAACAGCGAGAAGATAGAGGAGGAGAAAGCATAGGAAGAAACGGAGAGAAAGATAAAAATAAAACGACATTGGTGAGTGAGAGGATAAATAGGTAGTAAAGTGTAGCCAATATAGATCCAATTTGATCTTCTGGTGTAATGATAATGAAGAAACATTAGCTATTCTATGTTCATCACAAATAAAATTCCCCCATGTTGACACAGATAATTTAGAATTATCTTTCCAACAATAGAGTTTAGTCTTAAAAGCGAGTACAACGAAAAGGTTAATTAACACAGGTGTGGGTGAAATACTATCAAAATCAGGTGACATAGATCCAAAGAAAACATTTTGGATTGATAAGTTAAAATTACATTGAAAATATTTTAACCATTTGGACCAAATAACTGTCCAAAAACACATGAGAGCAATGATAGATTAAATAACTAAGGGGCCGATTATGATGGTGGGCGGATCGCCACCGTCCGCATGGCGGTGGCGATCCGCCCGCCATAATCGTCCGTCCGCCACCAAATTCCCCCCGCCATATTACTATGGCGGAGGGGACCCCGGCGGACGGAAAGACCGTCCGCATGTTTTCCGCCTGGTCGATCAGTCGACCGGGCGGAAAAGTGTTTAATATGGTGGCAGTGTCTGCGAGACACCCCCATCCATATTATGATGCCGGCGGTGATGAGCCTTTCCATGGCGGTGTCGCCGCCATGGAAAGGCTCGCAGTCTTTGCTGTTGGGGGCCCGTTGCGGGCCCCCAGGGTGTTGGGGGGGTGGGGGGTGCACATGGGGGGTACCTATGGTACCCCCCTGCATTTGCATGCACAAGGTGGCAGGCACCGCGCGGTGCCTGTCACGTTGTGCATGCAAATGCACAACATGCCTTTTTAACATTGCGGCGGGTGCTGCTTACAGCACCGCCCGCCGCAATGTTAAAAATGCGGGATGCCACCGTGGCGGTGGCATCCTAATCACATGTGCAGGACCGCCGCACACATAGCGGGCGGTCCCATTTCCCGGGGCGATGGCGGGCGGACAAAGTCCGCCCGCCATCATAATCGGCCCCTTAGAGTGCCAATGGAAGTGGAATATGACCAACATATTGGTGTAATATATTTTTTCAAAATTAGAGATACACTCAGGAGTAATAATAGCTCTATTATAAACAAAAATTAGAGATTGTGTAGCACGCACAGCTTTGGGGGTTTTAAACACTTTAAGGCATATTTTATCCCATTGATGAACAGAGAATGATACAGAAATGTCAATTTCCCATAATAATTCAATAGAATTCTTAAATCGAACAGAAGAAGGAGATGCTAAAAGTTTGTATATATGGGCGGCTTTGGGAAATAGGATCTTGAACAATAGTGTGTAATGGTGTCACGGGTGTGACTGGAGCAGGGTTAGGAGGAAAATTGTGAGATATTAAAAAGGATTGGAGAGCAGAAAATATTAGCTCACATTCCTGTAAAAAAAGAGCTTAGTAACTCATATTGTATTGGAACTGGGAAAAAGGTATAACAGAATTATGCCTTACCAGTTGTTGTACAAACATAATTCCCTTCTCTTTCCAACGTTTAAAATAAAACGATCTGCGGCAAAATTTAATAAACTTATTATACCAAATGGAAGAGTATAGAAAACACTGATGAAAATCAAAATCAACTGAGAATAGTGTATGTAACAAATGTTCAGAGTATTTTAAAATTGGGTTTTGGAAAATTAAAGTACAATTAGAACATTGGAATGCTGGGAGCTCCATTGAAAACAATGGATTGCTCCCGGCTTCTAATGACCGGTAGAAGCACGGAGCTCCAACATTCCAATGTTTGTTCACAGCTCTAGTGAGCCCTTTGTTTTACAAATTAGAACATTCTGCCCTCTAGGGGCGAATGTTCTAATAGCCTTAGAGCCCTCCGTAGTGGGCTCTACCGGCCATTAAAGGCCCGCTCCCAGGGGGCTTTAAGGTTATATTAGACATGTAAACCTCATCTTTGAATGAGAAATCCTTCAGTAAGGGCGTTTGAATACAATCCAACGTGGTATGGGAGAGTCTTGAAAATCATTAATGAAAGCATAAAATTTAAAAAGAGTGATATAACTTAAAATTGGGAAACCGGACACCCCGTTCATTCGTTGGGCGTTTAAGTTTAGATAAGGCAATGCGAGAATGTTTGTCGTTCCAGAGAAACTTGATACAAATAGAATTTAGCTGAGAAAAATAGCATTTGGGTATTTTGAAGGGTAACATAGAAAGTGTGTAAAGGACTTGTGGCACTATCATCATCTTAAGGGTATCTAATCTAATGATGGACGTAAGTAATTTCTGTATTTTAAGTTTAAATACACAAAAATTATGGCTAATTATGCTGAGAATAATAGGAGAAAACCACATACCCAAGTATTTAATTCTAGAAAAGCACCATGTAAAGTTAGTGTTTGCAAACATATATTGATAAAATAAGGAGTTCAAAGGTAAAACTTATATTTTGGAAACGTTGAGTTTATAACCAGAGATATTAGAATATAGGTTGATCTCTTGTAAAAAGGGGTTGAGGGAGGACAGGGGATTGGACATGTAAATTAAAACATCATCAGCATAAGCTGATAGCTTAGTTCAAGGTAAATATATTTGAAACCGGAGATAAGTGTGTTACAACAAATGCGTTTAAGGAAGGGTTATGAACAAAGAATAAAAAGCAAAGGGGAAAGGTGACAGCCTTGCCTGGTACCTCTATGTAGATTAAAATATGGGGCAACTTGTCCATTAACAAAAATACTAGCTTGAGGGTCAGAGTATAGTAATTTTATAAATGAGATGAATTTAGGGCCGAAGACAACCCAACAGAGAGCAATAAACACAATATGTCAATTGATGCAGTCAATTAGTTTTTCTGTGTCAAGAGATATGGCGGCAAGGGGAGACAGATATTTTTTCCCCAATGCAAGAATATTAGAGAACATTCTTGCATTATCCTCAGCAAGTCTGCCCTCAATGAAACCCAACTGATTAGGTTTAACAAGGAGAGGAACAACATTTTCAGGGTGAGATTCTAGGATTTTAGCAAATATTTTGCAATCATAGTTATGTAATTAAATAGGCCGATAGGTTTTACAAAGGGTATGATCTTTATACGGCTTAGGGATAGTAACAATCAGGGCTTCTAAAAAAAGAGTCACTAGCCTTAGAATTCAAAAGAAAAGAACTAAAAAGCTGAAGTAATATTTGGAGGCAAAAAAAGATGAAAAAGAGGATATTAGTTCAAAAGAAAATCCATCCGGGCCAGGAGTTTCAGTTTTTTAGGGATTTGATAGTATTAATAATTTCTTGAAGTGTCATGTAACCCTCTAATGTTTTGAAGGTATCAGGGATAGAAGGAGCAGTGGGAAGACCCCCAAAAAAGTTTTAATATCATGTTCTGAGGGAATGGTATCTTCTGTATATAATAATTTGTAGTAAGCTTGGGAGACATTGGAAGTATCAGAATCGGAGGTCGCAAGGTTGTTTGTAAGTTCATTATGAATGCGCCCAATATTTTTAAGTTCGGTTTTAATTGTTAAGTAATTAGCCAACATTTTACCCACTTTATTTTGACCTTGAAACTTAGATTTGACCTTAAGTAGGATATTACATGCATCAGTGGTAGCTACTTTATTAAGAGTAAATTTGGCTGAAATCAATTCAGGCAATTCAGGCAAAACTGAGGCAAATTTACAGGTGACATAAGTATGCTCAAGTGTCTTAAATTGCTTAAGCAAAGCGAGGTATTGGAAATGTTTTATTTCTTTTTCTTAGTAGCTGAATAAGATATAGTGAAGGCCCGAAGGAAGCTTTGAAAGCATCCCAATTATTAGAAATGGATGTTTCAGTAGGTTGGTTAATTTGAAAGAACTTTTTAATAAAAGCATTAGCTTCTGTGATAAAATGTTGTACAGGTAGCAGTAAGTTGTTGAATCTCCAATGACCCATTTTATAGTTATTTAAGGATAAATCAAATGAAGATAAAACAGGGGCATGATCTGAAATAAAAATGGAACCAATTTCAGAGGACTGAATAGAGGGAAGTTAGGACCAAGGCCCTCATTGTGATGTCAGCGGTTGGGCCGCCGAATAAGCAGTCGGTGGTCTGACCTCTGAATTAGGATGGGACCACCATGCTGGCAGTCGGAAAGTGCTCTTTAACACAGCGACTTGTGCTGCAGCCCAGGAAAGGGACAGCAGTACAAGTTGTCATATAAAAGAGCACTTTGTGCACATCCATGCACAGTGTGACATGCACCATGTGTACGGTGCATGGATGTGAGTGGGGGAACTACATGTGCTCCCAGGGCCAATTTGCAGTGGCCCACAAGGGATGGGTGCCCTGTTTGGGGCCCTCAAAGTCTCTTTCCGACAGCCCTTTCATGGCAGTCGGACCACTATGAAAAGGCTGTGGGAAAGGGACATCGTAATCTCGACGTCGGTGCCTGCCTCAGCACTGCCTCCATTCAGAGATTGCGATTCCGACCGCCGCCCTGTTGGGATCTATGATCAACAGTATCCATATAATGAGACTAAATATTTTTAAGAAATGCTTTTAGTTTAGCAGGATCATCAAAGGAACGCAAAGTGACTTCATGTGTAATTTTGCAGAGACATGGGAGTAGAATGCCATAACGAATATTTAATTGTCTTATTTGTGTTTGTGGGCAAAATACTCCTTTCTTGTAGCATTTGTTGCATTAGAAAGATCTTGTGTAATAAAGATGCTGTGCCAGACCAAACGAGGTGACGTTTTTCTTTGGCTGCTTTGAAGACACGTAAGAGGTCTGTAAATTCCAAAAATAGCATGTTGATACACTTGGGACTAGACGAATGAGGTTGAAGGCAACCAAGACTGTGTGCCCGCTGAATGTTAAGGGGAGGAGCATTCAGAAAACCAAGAAGATCAGGTAGAAATTTCTTGAGGAAGACAAGCAGGTCAGGACCCTGAAGGTTCTCCGGTACTCCATATAAGCGAAGATTATTTTGTCTATTTTTGTTTTCAAGTTACTCAGTGTGCAGCTTAAGCTTTTGAATTTCTTGTTCAAGAAGAGGAATTTTGGTGTCTGCATCTTGGAGACTGCTAAAGCATTGCCCCATTTCAAACATTTTACCCTCCATGATCATCCAATGGTCCTCTGTTTGTTGGAGTTAATCGGATCACTGACAGAATATCGACAGTCAGAATATCGAGGTACAAAAATATCGACGCAAAAATATTGATGTCTAGAATATCGAAGTCCTATCTACATAATAGCAAGTACAAAAATATCGAGAAAAAAATATCGTTGTTAAAAATATCTTTTTTTTAATGTTAAAAAAATAATGTAAAATAAAGTAAATGATACATATAATTAAAAAAGACATCGTTAAAATTATTAGAAAATGTTTAAAATTATAAGTAATACATATAATGTAAAAATAAAATAAACATATATATGTCTAAAATATAATATATACTTACTAAATAATATTTATAAATAATTATTTTAATAACTTATACATTTTTAAAAACATATTAAAAATTATAAATACATATATATATACACATACACCAATAATATAAATTAAAAACAAAAAACATATATAACAAATTAAGGTGTCCATCACGATGTCGGGCGGTAAAAAATCCGCCATCAACCACAGTGGTAAAAATTCGCCCGCCTACACCGTCTGAATACCGACCGAGCAATTACGATGCCGTGAACCGAAAACCGCCGGAGGCGGAAAATAAACAGAAAATACCGCCCGCCCATGTCCGAGTCTAAGTCCATCCGCCCGCCACGGACGGAAAGACGCACGACAAGCCAAAACCGCCCGCCCTGACGACCGAGACACCGCCCGTGAAATTAGGATCGTACCGACATGAGCGCGGAAAATCCACAAATACACCGCCCGCCAGCGCAAACAACAGTGACGAAAATGGACACGGCGGAAGCCCTGGCGGCCACGTCCATGCACAGAAACCATCCGCTGACGAAAACAAACACACACAACATGGATAACAAGTCCACACAGCAACCCACGCACAAAAACCCAAACACAGTACACATCCCTGAAACACCCCCCCCCCGGACAAAAAAATCAACAACAAATCCCAGAACACCAGCCACAACACACCTGAAAACAACAGACCATCATGACACACCCACATAGGTAAGTACAAAATCAGCCCCTTCACAGACCACAACCCCCTGCAACATTACAAACTGAGGACGAAAGCACACAACACAGCGAGACAGAAAGGACAGCAGCACACCACAGACACGCACCTATCACACCCATCACCACCACCACCACCAAACACCGGCAACACAAACCCCCTGCACATCACACACCACACACCGCACCAGCACCACAAACACCAAAACACACACCATGGCATCACACAGAATGCCCAAGTTCACTTCCACCGAGCTGACGGTCATGGTCGACGAGATCGTCAAGGTGCACCCACAAATCTATGGCAACCAGGTCCAACAGACACCACTATCCACCAGAAACCGGTTGTGGAGCAGGATCGTAGACCAGGTCAATGCAGTCGGGAACGTTCCACGCAACAGAGGAGAAATTAACAAAAGGTGGAATGACCTCAAAAGCGTGGTCAAGAAGAAGGAGAGCAAAAATCAAGAGCTGGCTGCCAGGACTGGCGGAGGGAATCCCGCGATATTCAAGACCTTCAAGGCGTGGGAGGAGAAGGTGCGAGTCATCATACATCCAGAGATCCTCACCGGATTACCAGGGGGAGTGGAGGCTGGTAAGTACAAACAAACGTATACCAGCACACCGCTATGTAATCACATGCACTACCACCATGCCATAGCTCCTAGGGACAAACACCCCCATGTCCAGTACACAATACACAAGACATCACCCACACATGCAACAGACACTCACACACACTCAGCCCAAAGCTACCAACCAACAAAACCATGGGGGCATGTGTACAGTCAGCCAGCACCGCAACTTCCACCAGGTCCCCTTGTACTCCAGATGCGCCAGAATGAGCACTCCCCACACCCACATCCATGTGTCCGCCATAGCTGCACTGACCGACAAGTAACAGGTAAGTAGCCGGAACACAAAGACAGTGGGTCGGAGGGGGGACAGCTGAACTAAAACACCCACCAGGCCTCCACTACCACAGACCAGCAAGGTGGAGCACACCCCACATCCATGTGTCCGCCATAGCTGCACTGACCGACAAGTAACAGGTAAGTAGCCGGAACACAAAGACAGTGGGTCGGAGGGGGGACAGCTGAAGTAAAACACCCACCAGGCTCCCACTCCCTCAGACCAGCAAGGTGGAGCACCCCTCCCTCCCAGTACCATGTGGCATCCATTGCATTGCGCACCGAGAAACAACCTGTAGGTGGGAAAATGTACAGGGCGGGGCGTCTGTAGGCATGAGGACTGTACTACGACTGACACATGGGACATGTCACGTAGCAGAGGAACACGCAGCACTGCTCCCAGTCACAATCATGAGACCAATGTGCACACGGACATGTTCAACAGAGTCAAACCCCACATGTCCCATCACAGATACAGCAACACCTAAGGAGCCACGTCTGCATGCACAAGTCCCACTGGAGCACATACCCACACGGCAGGCACTGTGCCACCCATCACACACATCAGCAACACCATCGAAGTCCTGTCCATGTAGTCCTCACTGCCTGTCACCCACACATCGTACAACAACGCCCACGTAAGACAGACCGTACTAGAAGTAACAGCTTGGAACCACAATATTGCACACAAAGACAACTGGACCCATGAAACACACAGGCACACAATGCACATTCAACATATCATCCATCTCATCTCTCAGCCACAGTGTCATGAAAGTTATGTCATCCGAACAGCTGGCCCTCATACAGTAGTCATGCAAAGATACCTGCCCATGACAAATCAAGTGCCTGCAGTGACTGAAGCGCACGTCACACTGCGAGTAACAACACACATAATATAGTCAACACCCCAAGAGCACAGCACTGATGCACATGTACCAGGGCAGCACGCACACAAAGGATTTGGCCCATCTGCAATACGTCGTGAGGCACACAACAAGCACGAACTCACAACAATGCTACCAATGTGATGTCCATGAATGATAACAGTCAGCAGATATTCCGGGCATGTGAGACAGACACACACCTTTGTCTATGCACTGTCATGTTGCCAGAACACATGTCACGTTCTGCACCCATTACCCACAGTATGTACCCCAAAAGCATATTCCAACCCAAGAGCGTTTAGGGGCTGTACCCCTTTTGGCATCAGCGTACCTAAGCGTTCCATCCTTCCCCCTAAACCATCGTTCAACCCAATATCGTCTATGGTCCTGGAGCACGCATACACCCGAGCCACAAAATGTAGGAGCATAGTAACACACACCCATCGGCATTGCTAATCCGTCCCATGCCACATGTCCACATCACACAGTCCCATTGCCTAGCCCACGCATACACACATTGTACATCCACACACACGCCACTGGGAAACCTGTGCACGACAGTGCACAAACTGTGAATGTCAGACAACCAATACATACTTTGCTAGGTACAACACAATGACCCATCTCATTCTCCCCACAGGTGCCGAACTGCTGGATGCTGGAGAGGGTGACAGCAGCCAGCACAGCCAGTCTGCAAGCCCCCCACCCGGACTCACGGATGTAGAGGAGCTGGACACCTCTCCGGACACGGACCACCCAGCAGGCCCATCTGGAGTGGCAGGGCACAACCGCTCCCCAGGGCCCCTCCTGCCCACCAACCCATCACCCAGGGCTGCTGACCAGTCACAGACCCCTGCTGCCACGGCCGGTGCGGCCACCACCACCGCCGCAACCACCACCACCACCACGCCATCCCTCGCCACAGCCCCTGTGCAAGGGTCGGCACGGCCGTCGGGCTCCACCCTGGGAGCCAGAGCGAGGACCGTGGTGAGCAATGTGGCTAGTGGGCAGGTCGGTGGCAGCAGTACTGGTAGGAGGAGCAGGGCCAGGCCAACGCCAACTGTGCCTGGGAGCCAAGCCCTGCCGCAAATCGACAGAGTCCTTGGGGCCTATCAAGAGGCCCAAGGAGAATGGGCCAGGTCGGCTAGCGACACGCGGGAGGTCCTTGCGGTGTTGAGGTCCATGGACGCCCATATGGGCCAAATCGCGGCCCTCATGGGCCAGCTGTTGGGGGGGTGGAGGGCACAAGCAAGGCCAGCAACACCACTTCCGCCACCACCTGCTGTGGCGCAGGCTCGTGCAGCATCTCGTTCCCCTGCATCCACAGCGAGTGAGCACTCCTCAACCACCACCAGCGGAACATCAACACACCCCCCCCTACCAAACGTGGAAGGGGCCGTCCGAAGAGGAAACAGGTGTCCAGAGAGGACTTCGCACGCACCAAACGCCAGTGAGTCAGCCAGCCACCTTGACCACCTACTGCATTGACTTGTAATACGATCCTACCCCACACTGCCATGTGAATGGCATGTGTCTGTTGGACTGTGGACATAGAACTCCATGGGTACACCTTGACCATCACGCAGCCATGACCGTCAACTCATTGTCACAGCATGCACCACATTTGTCATCACCTTGCACACAATCACATGTCACCGCTGTTAATAAATACACCTTGATCACAATCGGCTTAATGTGTCCTGGGTTTATTCCACGATGTGCAATCGCCACCATGAGCAGAAATGCATCTGCTGTGTGGTATGTCGATGGGACAGGAGAGGCTGTAGGGACCTAGGGGTGAAAAACAGAACAAGAGTACATTCAATGAGTGTGTCACACACTCATCACACAGTACTTGTCACCAACTACAAGCAATGCACACACATCTCACAGAGCAACAGGGCACAATGCTACAGCCACTGTCAGTGGCATACCAACCTGGACATGGACCATTGACACACAGCACTCAGTGAACAAAAGGCCCCCGTGACAGAGCACACATACACCTGCACAACTACAGCTACATCAGCCATCGTACATGGACACTCACCGTCAAGTGAAGTAGCGGGCGATGAGCTGCTGACGCACATTCACAGCTTCATCCTCTCCACTGTCCTCTTCACTAGAGCTGTCCTGGTCTGCAGGCTGGGGCCCTGGTTGATCTCCGTCATCCACAATTAGGGGGATCTGCTTGCGGATAGCCAGATTGTGCAGCATGCAGCAAGCCACAACTATCTGGCACACCTTCTGTGGGGAGTACGCCAGTGCGCCCCGGTGCGGTCCAGGCATCTGAACCTGGACTTGAGGAGGCCAAAGGTCCGCTCAACCACACGTCTGGTCCTCCCATGTGCCTCATTGTAGCGGACATCAGCTGGGCTCCCAGGACGTCGTAATGGGCTGAGCAGCCAGTGCCCATTCGGGTAAGCAGAGTCACCTGGGTGTGAGGGACACAGAGAACCGTTGCAATTCCAACTGGACACAAGACAGCATCGCACAGCCAGCACGCTACACTACTCCACATACTCACCAACAATCCAGCCACGGTCCGGTTGCAGATCGGTCATCAGACGTGGTAGGATGCTGTTGCGCATGATGTGCGTGTCATGGGCCGATCCTGGGAATTTCGCACACAAGTGTGAAATCACCATGTCTGCAAGGCACACCACTTGCACATTCAG
The DNA here is from genome assembly GCA_963921515.1 of Calotriton arnoldi. Taxonomy (NCBI): domain Eukaryota; kingdom Metazoa; phylum Chordata; class Amphibia; order Caudata; family Salamandridae; genus Calotriton; species Calotriton arnoldi. The sequence goes on from CAWUFW010016462.1 coordinate 165,636, forward strand.
GGAGTGCGTGTGCTTCCGGTTGCGGTAGAGGTGCTCAGTGGCCTGTGGTGCAACAAGGCCAACATGGGTGCAGTCTATTGCACCAACGACGTGGGGGATACGTCCAAGGGCATAGAAAGCACCCTTACCCTTCACTGCCGCCAATTCACGAGCCCTGGGGAAGCGGATGTATCTGTTCCTGTACAGCATCATGGCTGACAGTACATCCCTGAGCACCATGCTGAACATGGGTTGGGACATCCCACCTCCACTGCCCACTGTGTGCTGGAATGACCCAGTGGCGAAGAAATGCAGTGCAGCCATCACCTTAGCCGTGGGGGTGAATGCTGTTGGATACACCCTGCGAGGACGGAGGTGGGGTTCCAACAAGGCACATAGACGATGCAGGGTTGGTCAGTCCAGACGATATTTGCGGATGACCTCCACATCCACCATGTCTGACAGCAATTGGTAGGGGCGATGAATGTTTGGTCTCCGCCTAGGAAAGATGGAAGTGGACACATGTCAAAGCAACACGCCACATGGCATATTCACATACACAAAACATAAATGACTGAGCAGGCAATTGAATGACAGAACAGCTGACAAGTAGGGACAGCACAGCCACAATACACTTACACAGGTCCCCTACCAATAGCAATGGGCAGTGACACACCCCATTGCCATGAGCATGCACATGGGGATCTAGGCCTCAATAACTTGTAAGGCATGCTGATGGTAACAGACTGCATATTCGGCAAGCGGCAACACCACGGCAACATGACTAGCTGCTGTGCATCACACTGCTTCCGAGGCTGGGTGTGTAGGGCACACACCAACAACGCTATGGACACAGGCTGAGCGGCCAAAACAAGTGGGACCTGTGGCACGAGGGGATATGAGACAGTCATTGATGTCACTACTGCACCCTATGCTACAGCACTGTACGGATCACACCTCCAGAAACATTGACAGGTGTACACATTGACAGCCCCATGCCAACACGGCTGTGTGCTTGCAATTACACATCACAAGTGACACGTAACATTGCACGTGCCAAGTGGCAGATGTACATAGTGAAAGATGGCATGTGTGTGCATATGCATATCCCATGCTCCCATGCCAATGTGTACATGATGATGTGCCAACAGACATGTGGAGGCTGAGCACTGGCCGTCCCTGCCTATGCACACAGCATGTTGTGGCCCTGTCCATTGTGGACCTGCACCCACACGCAACTCATGGCCACACCTGCAGATGCATTGCGCACATTATACTGTGTGGTGCACATGGCATCAGCGGACTGTACCCGCCATGGGCCAGGCCCTTACGGCCAACTCCAATGACCCTCGCGGTTGCACCCTGCGTGTTCCACTGTGGAGGTAGGCGTCCATGGCCAGCTGGGAGCAGGCCAACGTCTGCAATTGAAGCTGCCAGACATGGTACACGAATTGCAGCAGCTTGTACCCACTGAAACTGCCCCAGGGGGTTATATGTGTGTGTGAGTGGGACAGGCATAACCACAGCTACCTGGCACTGCAGCCTGGCACCCTCGACAACACCTGCTGCTGCCACCACTCCACCTACACGTGGATGACGCTGAGGACATGTCCAGGTCCACTCACCAGCGAGGAGCTGGAGAACCTGGATTCCGAGCTCCACGCACACTGCACATGGCTATTCCTTGCGAAAGTTGTGTGTGAGAGACAACTGCAGTGTGTGTGTGGGTGTGCATGTGGGGGACACACATGTCGTTGCTCCGCAGCACTATGAGTCAGAGCCTGTGGTGTTCAAACATGCACTGCTCACCATGCTGACTGCAGGTGGCATGGGTATGTGAGCTCTCGGGCGCTTTGACCTGTCTGTCCCTCCCGAGTGGTGGTACATGGCAACTTCATGTCAGACATCCAGTGACACAGACAATTGGCAATGCAGGTCTCAGTGCACTTGTTGGTCGTGTGGAAGTCAGGCTGGGGCCATGCTGCCCTTCTCAGTCCCAGCAGGCCTGGCCTGCACATTGACTGCACAATGCCAGTAGGTGCCGACACAGACTGCCTAGTGGGTTACATGTGTCTCCTGTTCAGGACCCCCGGATGAGCGCTTACTCTGCACTGTCGATTGGACACACCATGACTCATGATAGGGATGTGTGTGAGAGATAGTGGCACTGAATGTGACCTTCGTTGCGGGGTGGGCCATGCACAGGGCGAGTACGCTGATCGTTGCGCAGTGTTGGTCACAGTGGGTACACCCACACAGATGTGTTGCCTTGTGATCTTTTTCTAGGTCCGCCTGACAATGGACAGTAGATGTGGGCAGGCTACACATTGCTCGATGTGCTGTCTATATGCATGTGCCTTCACACCAGGCACAACTGCCCCTGCACATGTGACCCCTGCTGCACTCAGTGCTGGGTCTGTTGAGCTGATGCACCATCTGTGCGTGGGGCAGACAGCTCTGCTCACTTCCGTCATTGCCCATGACATCACTTTGCCGCAGGTGACATGGATCATGGAGGGCCCACATGTACGCGTGGGTGGACTACACAAGACTGTCCAATGGTTGTCACCCCCAGTCAGTGCTTCGAATGGGTAGAATGTGGTGCTGGTACTCATTTTAATGTGTCGAGTGGGCGGGGCTGGGTGCGGGGCTACATGCAAGACATGGGAAGTTCATCGGCTGATCTACTAGTTGCAATACACACGAGACACGTCTTTTTCCGACCACATCAGGGTCATTCCTTAAACTGGCTGTAAATCAAACAGTCATCTTTTGCACTGTCCTCATGGCCTCCCCTCGCTCACCCCAATATGCGTTTGCACCTGAGCAGCTAGCGCATGCACAAGCAGCTCCAAGCTCGCCCCAGAGAGGCCAAGGAGTGTATGTGTGGGTCCAGTTGAACAAGTGGTCTGTCTCACGGTATAATAAGTGGCGGGACGCCGTCCACATGCGTGGTGCCCCGACTCGAGACACGGGCAACATTGACAATGCATGACAGGCTCCGCAGTCCGGATACACCACCTGCAACACACAGAGGCTGTAGCTGCCCTAGCGGGCCAGGCCGCGTCCAACTGGAGCTCATGGCCCCACACATTCACTCTTTGGCCTCTCTGGGGCGAGCTTGGAGCTGCTTGTGCACACGCTGGCTTCTCTGTTGCAATGGCATGTAACATGTGTGGGTGTATTGTCAATGGGTGGGATGGTGCGAGCAACCTTCCGTGACGTCACTCCTGCTTGTGATGTGTGCGTCCCCCCACTACTTCCATTTGACTTGTGCCATACTACACATTGAGGATGTGTTGCCTGCGTGATGTGACCAGGAGGAGCGCGCCATGACCTCTCACCCACCATGCTCTACTGCCATCCCGTGCCCTGGATTGCCTGTGCAAGTGGACAATGTTGGGGATACACCAGGTCGACAGGGGATGTGAGTGCCTTGGCAAGGGCCTGGCAGATGCACAGCAGTATCCATCATGTCCACGGAGGGTGGGCTGACATCTACACTTGATGCAGCATTGATCGTGTGCCCGCCTGTTGTGCACACATGAGTTCACATTCATCACCAGACAGGTGGTCTTTACAGATTCCCAGGAGAGCGCCAATGTACTGTTCCTGAGTCCTCCCAACACAGAGTGTTTCAACATTGCATGTGAGCACCTACCCGTGTCACCCACCCACCTGAGCCATGCGTAACTCCCGCTTCACATGACACATGTGTGTCTTCCACAGTTGTGCTACTCATTTGCGTTGACATCCAATGACAGTGGACTACATGGTCAACTCACGACTGCCGTGTACTTCACACACTCTCATCCTCTCTCATTCGTACTTGTGAAATGAATCAGCAGAGACACATTTTTGCTTCAAGCCATGTATTGGGACTTATGTCCTCTGTGATGCAGTATAGTGAACACTACTGGCAGCGAAATGCATGTGGAGGATATACTCAGCATGTGTACACATAGCATAGGGTGTAGGGGTACATGTGATTAGTTGTTGACTGTGGGATGTGGGCTTCAGAGTTACAACTGCTTAGCCGTTGGTGTGCTAATGTACATTTGCTAATTACTGTGGTGCTGCTGACTTTGACACAGACAGTATACATTTAGCCTACCAGTCCGCTTGTCATCATGGGCACAGTGCATCTCAGTTCCATGTTACAGGTTTGCTGCTATAGTTACTCATACACACGTGCGTGGAGGTGACATCAGGGCATGGGCTTACGTGCATGCAACGGCGTCCCACTTGTTGTTGCGATGTGGTGGGTACTGGCCATGTCACAGTCACTGGGCTCATGTTGTTGGTGGATGCACTTGGTGTCCATGCAAAGGTCCTGGCACGGACGTTCAGAGGGAGGTGAGGTGACAGCTCTCACATACTACAGCAGGACGATTACTGTCCACTGACCGGTGCATATGTTCATGGGCGCAGGATCCATATCATGGCATGGTTGTACGTGCAGTTCTGTCCATGTGGTTGCCATACACAAATCCCATGCCTCTGCCTCCCCCTGTTCATGCAGAGTTACTGGATGTGATGAGGAACAGGGTGCATGTCCCGAAAATATCAGATGTCATGGCAGTGTAGTTGATGATGTGGTGTCAGTTGCAGGTTGTATGGTATAGTTGTTGTACTGGTAACTGCCTAGTCCGTGCGGAAGCCAAGCATGGGTACGGTGTGGGACATCATTGCTCAATTGGGGGTATGGCGGTGGGGCCCGACGAATTGACAGGTTGTCAGGTATGCAATACCTTCCAGCAGGGCTTCCATGGTATTGGTGGTGGACATGGATGCCATCCAATGTAGCGGATGGTGGCTGTCAAGGTGTTGGTCATGAGTTGTCCCTTGTAGGAGCATGATGGGACATGTTGGATGACATTCGATGTAACTGTAATCCATTATCCGTCTTGTGGAGGCACAGTGGTCCCATTGCAGTGTGGGTCCGATAGTCGCCACATACGCCATGCCCCCATAGGCTGAACAGACCCTGTCGTGGACGTTCAGGGGGTTGAATAGTTGTAGCAGGTCCGCCCTTGGACATGCCGGGTTGGAGAGACATAAATCCACAGGATAGTAGAAGGGACACCTCCGACAGTAGAAGACGGGGATGACGCAGCTGAACAATGTGATGCGGTAAGTTAGTCGGTAACTTACGTTCAGCAAGGCCAGATTGTCACATCCCAATATCTGTATCAGGTTATGTTTGTACAGCTTAATCTGTCCGGCGTAGTTGGGTAGGTGTGGTGCAAGTGCCATTTTGCTGCAGGGCGCTGTGGTGGCGTGCTCCGGCTGTCTGTGCAGTCTGCAGTGTGCAACCTCCGACGTTGCTGGGAATTCTGTAATGGTCGTAGGGAGGCAGGACTTGTGTTATGTTGGCTTGTGCGGAGGACACGGGCCCTCATCCCACATGCTTCTCTGAATGGTCAAGGTCAGTGGTGTCTGACTCCTTCCAGATAACTTGCATGTGAACCACATGGGGGAGTGTTATCATTTCTTTTTCCGTTGTGAATGTTCTTTGGTGTTATGCGCTATCTGCCCTGTGGCCGCTTCCCTCTGCATGCCTGTGTTGGGCTTTTTTGGTGCAATGACTGTTGTCTCCGGCTTGTTTAGTCGGGATGTGGTTTCAGAGTGGGAATGGAAGGTCATTCAGTGCTGTCTCCTCTCCCGTGTGTGGGCAGCAGGCTGCGTTTCCGCTATACGTTGGGCCTTGTGTTATAATTGGTCCCACCTGTTGTCTGTCCCCGGTATCTTTGATGTTACGTATTGCATGTCTTGTTATTGGGTGCAGGGTGGCATCGGTGTTTCTGTGTGGTACTGGCGTACCTTTTCCCGACGGGGTCCATATTCTGCTGGGTGATGTTGCCTCCGCTGTGTGCTTCGCCGTGTTTTGCACACAGGGGTGTGTCCTAATTTGGCGTGACGTCACTGACATGTTCGGGTCACTTGTGTGACGTCAGGTTGGCAACAGTGAATTGCCAGTTGGGGACATGACTGTGGCAGGGCTATCATGTGACATGTGCGTTCTGGGTGGTGCTGGTGTGTGTGGTGTTTGGTTGTGACCCTGTGTTGTTTGTGTGCGGCGCATGCATTGCGCTGCCGTTGGCCTCTGCGTTGTGCGCATGTGTGGGTGCAGTGGTGGATGTGTCGTGTCCATGCAGGGGTGTCTGGGGGGGGCCATATACAGTTTTCCTGCCCTTGCACTGTGTGCGCTGTTTGCGTGCCCCTGTTGTGTGTCTGCCTACCTGCGTCGCCGCGGTGCGTTGACTCCTGGGTGCTGCATCAGGTAGAGCATGGGGAGGGCCTGCAGTGCTGGATTCATGCTCGGGGGTCCGCCTCTTTGCTATCCGTACTGTGCGTTCGGTTTTCCGCCTTGCTTTCACGTGCGGTGTCTCTTAGCCGGGGAACTGTTTGGTTCTGGCATCGTAATTTGTACGCCGGGCGGTACGTGATTTCGTCGGGCGTTGTGTCTCCATTAGGCCGCGCCGCTCCGTGGACGGGCGCACTTTGATGGCGGAGGGCGTAGCTGGCTTACAGGCGGTGTTTGGCTGACTTTTCGCATCCTAATTGGGCGGGCGTGTGTGCTGTGGCGGGCGGACGGTAACTGGTGCTTTTTGCATCCGCCAGCACGGCGGTGGTGCTTCCACCCGCCATCCTAATGGGCCCCTATAATATTAATTTTAAAAAAAATCTTTTTAAAATACATTTTACACTACATTAACTAAAACAGTAGAGAAAATATTGGATAGCGGAGGGGATAAAATTACTATTCCCACTCCAGAGAGTGCAACAGTAGGGAAAGTGTTGGATAGCGTAGGGGTAAAAATTACTATTCTGACTCCAGTGACTGCAACAGTAGGGAATGTGTTGGATAGCGGAGGGGATAAAATTACTATTCCCACTCCAGTGAGTGCAACAGTAGGGAAAGTTTTGGATAGCGGAGGGGAAAAATTACTATTCCCACTCCAGTGAGTGCAAAAGTAGGGAATGTTTTGGATAGCGGAGGGAAAAAAATTACTATTCCCACTCCAGTGAGTGCAAGAGTAGGGAAAGTATTTGATAGCGGAGATGTACAAATTACTATTCCCACTCCAGAGAGTGCAAGAGTAGGGAAAGAGTTGGATAGCGTAGGGGTCAAAATTACTATTCCCACTCCAGAGAGTGCAACAGTAGGGAAAGTGTTGTATAGCGGAGGGGTAAAAATTACTATTCCCACTCCAGTGAGTGCAACAGTAGGGAAAGTGTTGGATTGCGGAGGGGTAAAAATTACTATTCCCACTCCAGTGAGTGCAACAGTAGGGAAAGTGTTGGATTGCGGAGGGGTAAAAATTACTATTCCCAATCCAGTGAGTGCAACAGAAGGGAAAGTGTTGGCTAGCAGAGGGTTAAAATTAACCTACTTATCAATTGAATAATTATTATAATTAAATAACCAATTAATAATTAGTTAATAATAAATTAATTACATTAACTAAAACAGTAGAGAAAATATTGGATAGCGGAGGGGATAAAATTACTAATCCCACTCCAGAGAGTGCAACAGTAGGGAAAGTGTTGGATAGCGTAGGGGTAAAAATTACTAATCCCACTCCAGAGAGTGCAACAGTAGGGAAAGTGTTGGATAGCGTAGGGGTAAAAATTACTATTCCCACTCCAGTGAGTGCAACAGTAGGGAAAGTGTTGGATAGAGAAGGGGTAAAAATTAGTATTCCCACACCAGAGAGTGCAACAGTAGGGAAAGTGTTGGATAGCGTAGGGGTAAAATTACTATTCCCACTCCAGAGAGTGCAACAGTAGAGAAAGTGTTGGATAGTGGAGGGGAAACAAATTACTATTCCCACTCCAGTGAGTGCAAAAGTAGGGAAAGTTTTGGATAGCGGAGGGGAAAAATTACTATTCCCACTCCAGTGAGTGCAACAGTAGGGAAAGAGTTGGATAGCGTAGGGGTTAAAATTACTATTCGCACTCCAGAGACTGCAACAATAGAGAAAGTGTTGGATAGCCGAGGGGTAAAAATTACTATTCCCACTCCAGTGAGTGCAACAGTGGGGAATGTGTTGGATTGCGGAGGAGTAAAAATTACTATTCCCACTCCAGTGAGTGCAACAGTAGGGAAAGTGTTGGATAGCGGAGGGGTAAAAATTACTATTCCCACTCCAGTGAGTGCAACAGTAGGGAATGTTTTGGATAGCGGAGGGGAAAAAATTACTATTCCCACTCCAATGAGTGCAACAGTAGGGAAAGCATTTGATAGTGGAGATGTACAAATTACTATTCCCACTCCAGAGAGTGCAAGAGTAGGGTAAGAGTTGGATAGCATAGGGGTAAAAATTACTATTCCCACTCCAGAGAGTGCAACAGTAGGGAAAGTGTTGTATAGCCGAGGGTAAAAATTACTATTCTTACTCCAGTGAGTGCAACAGTGGGGAAAGTGTTGGATTGCGGAGGGGTAAAAATTACTATTCCCACTCCAGTGAGTGCAACAGTAGGGAAAGTGTTGGATTGCGGAGGGGTAAAAATTACTATTCCCACTCCAGTGAGTGCAACAGAAGGGAAAGTGTTGGATAGCAGAGGGTTAAAATTAACTTACTTATCAATTGAATAATTATTATAATTAAATAACCAATTAATAATTAGTTAATAATAAATTAATTACAGTAACTAAAACAGTAGAGAAAATATTGGATAGCGGAGGGGATAAAATTACTATTCCCACTCCAGAGAGTGCAACAGTAGGGAAAGTGTTGGATAGCGTAGGGGTAAAAATGACTATTCCCACTCCAGAGAGTGCAACAGTAGGGACAGTGTTGGATAGCGTAGGGGTAAAAATTACTATTCCCACTCTAGTGAGTGCAACAGTAGGGAAAGTGTTGGATAGCGAAGGGGTAAAAATGACTATTCCCACACCAGAGAGTGCAACAGTGGGGAAAGTGTTGGATAGCGTAGGGGTAAAAATTACTATTCCCACTCCAGAGAGTGCAACAGTAGGGAAAGTGTTGGATAGTGGAGGGAAAAAATTACTAGTCTCACTCCAGTGAGTGCAACAGTAGGGAATGTTTTGGATAGCGGAGGGGAAAAAATTACTATTCCCACTCCAGTGAGTGCAACAGTAGGGAAAGAGTTGGATAGCGTAGGGGTTAAAATTACTATTCCCACTCCAGAGACTGCAACAATAGAGAAAGTGTTGGATAGCGGAGGGGTAAAAATTACTATTCCCACTTCAGTGAGTGCAACAGTAGGGAATGTGTTGGATTGCGGAGGGGTAAAAATTACTATTCCCACTCCAGTGAGTGCAACAGTAGGGAAAGTGTTGGATAGCGGAGGGGTATAAATTACTATTCCCACTCCAGTGAGTGCAACAGTAGGGAATGTTTTGGGTAGCGGAGGGGAAAAAATTACTATTCCCACTCCAGTGAGTGCAACAGTAGGGAAAGTATTTGATAGTGGAGATGTACAAATTACTATTCCCACTCCAGAGAGTGCAAGAGTAGGGAAAGAGTTGGATAGCGTAGGGGTAAAAATTACTATTCCCACTCCAGAGAGTGCAACAGTAGGGAAAGTGTTGTATAGCCGAGGGGTAAAAATTACTATTCCCACTCCAGTGAGTGCAACAGTGGGGAAAGTATTGGATTGCGGAGGGGTAAAAATTACTATTCCCACTCCAGTGAGTGCAACAGTAGGGAAAGTGTTGGATTGCGGAGGGGTAAAAATTACTATTCCCACTCCAGTGAGTGCAACAGAAGGGAAAGTGTTGGATAGCAGAGGGTTAAAATTAACCTACTTATCAATTGAATAATTATTATAATTAAATAACCAATTAATAATTAGTTAATAATAAATTAATTACATTAACTAAAACAGTAGAGAAAATATTGGATAGCGGAGGGGATAAAATTACTATTCCCACTGCAAAGAGTGCAACAGTAGGGAAAGTGTTGGATAGCTTAGGGGTAAAAATTTCTATTCCCACTCCAGAGGGTGCAACAGTAGGGAAAGTGTTGGATAGCGTAGGCGTAAAAATTACTATTCCCACTCCAGTGAGTGCAACAGTAGGGAAAGTGTTGGATAGAGAAGGGGTAAAAATTAGTATTCCCACACCAGAGAGTGCAACAGTAGGGAAAGTGTTGGATAGAGTAGGGGTAAAAATTACTATTCCCACTCCAGAGAGTGCAACAGTAGAGAAAGTGTTGGATAGTGGAGGGGAAACAAATTACTATTCCCACTCCAGTGAGTGCAAAAGTAGGGAAAGTTTTGGATAGCGGAGGGGAAAAAATTACTATTCCCACTCCAGTGAGTGCAACAGTAGGGAAAGAGTTGGATAGCGTAGGGGTTAAAATTACTATTCGCACTCCAGAGACTGCAACAATAGAGAAAGTGTTGGATAGCCGAGGGGTAAAAATTACTATTCCCACTCCAGTGAGTGCAACAGTGGGGAATGTGTTGGATTGCGGAGGGGTAAAAATTACTATTCCCACTCCAGTGAGTGCAACAGTAGGGAAAGTGTTGGATAGCGGAGGGGTAAAAATTACTATTCCCACTCCAGTGAGTGCAACAGTAGGGAATGTTTTGGATAGCGGAGGGGAAAAAATTACTATTCCCACTCCAATGAGTGCAACAGTAGGGAAAGCATTTGATAGTGGAGATGTACAAATTACTATTCCCACTCCAGAGAGTGCAACAGTAGGGAAAGTGTTGTATAGCCGAGGGGTAAAAATTACTATTCTTACTCCAGTGAGTGCAACAGTGGGGAAAGTGTTGGATTGCGGAGGGGTAAAAATTACTATTCCCACTCCAGTGAGTGCAACAGTAGGGAAAGTGTTGGATTGCGGAGGGGTAAAAATTACTATTCCCACTCCAGTGAGTGCAACAGAAGGGAAAGTGTTGGATAGCAGAGGGTTAAAATTAACCTACTTATCAATTGAATAATTATTATAATTAAATAACCAATTAATAATTAGTTAATAATAAATTAATTACAGTAACTAAAACAGTAGAGAAAATATTGGATAGCGGAGGGGATAAAATTACTATTCCCACTCCAGAGAGTGCAACAGTAGGGAAAGTGTTGGATAGCGTAGGGGTAAAAATGACTATTCCCACTCCAGAGAGTGCAACAGTAGGGACAGTGTTGGATAGCGTAGGGGTAAAAATTACTATTCCCACTCTAGTGAGTGCAACAGTAGGGAAAGTGTTGGATAGCGAAGGGGTAAAAATGACTATTCCCACACCAGAGAGTGCAACAGTAGGGAAAGTGTTGGATAGCGTAGGGGTAAAAATTACTATTCCCACTCCAGAGAGTGCAACAGTAGGGAAAGTGTTGGATAGTGGAGGGGAAAAAAATTACTAGTCTCACTCCAGTGAGTGCAACAGTAGGGAATGTTTTGGATAGCGGAGGGGAAAAAATTACTATTCCCACTCCAGTGAGTGCAACAGTAGGGAAAGAGTTGGATAGCGTAGGGGTTAAAATTACTATTCCCACTCCAGAGACTGCAACAATAGAGAAAGTGTTGAATAGCGGAGGGGTAAAAATTACTATTCCCACTTCAGTGAGTGCAACAGTAGGGAATGTGTTGGATTGCGGAGGGGTAAAAATTACTATTCCCACTCCAGTGAGTGCAACAGTAGGGAAAGTGTTGGATAGCGGAGGGGTATAAATTACTATTCCCACTCCAGTGAGTGCAACAGTAGGGAATGTTTTGGATAGCGGAGGGGAAAAATTTACTATTCCCACTCCAGTGAGTGCAACAGTAGGGAAAGTATTTGATAGTGGAGATGTACAAATTACTATTCCCACTCCAGAGAGTGCAAGAGTAGGGAAAGAGTTGGATAGCGTAGGGGTAAAAATTACTATTCCCACTCCAGAGAGTGCAACAGTAGGGAAAGTGTTGTATAGCCGAGGGGTAAAAATTACTATTCCCACTCCAGTGAGTGCAACAGTGGGGAAAGTGTTGGATTGCGGAGGGGTAAAAATTACTATTCCCACTCCAGTGAGTGCAACAGAAGGGAAAGTGTTGGATAGCAGAGGGTTAAAATTAACCTACTTATCAATTGAATAATTATTATAATTAAATAACCAATTAATAATTAGTTAATAATAAATTAATTACATTAACTAAAACAGTAGAGAAAATATTGGATAGCGGAGGGGATAAAATTACTATTCCCACTGCAAAGAGTGCAACAGTAGGGAAAGTGTTGGATAGCTTAGGGGTAAAAATTTCTATTCCCACTCCAGAGGGTGCAACAGTAGGGAAAGTGTTGGATAGCGTAGGCGTAAAAATTACTATTCCCACTCCAGTGAGTGCAACAGTAGGGAAAGTGTTGGATAGCGAAGGGGTAAAAATTACTATTCCCACACTAGAGAGTGCAACAGTAGGGAAAGTGTTGGATAGCGTAGGAGTAAAAATTACTATTCCCACTCCAGTGAGTGCAACAGTAGGGAAAGTGTTGGCGAGCGGAGGGGTAAAAATTACTATTCCCACTCCAGTGAGTGCAACAGTAGGGAATGTTTTGGATAGCGGAGGGGAAAAAATTACTATTGCCACTCCAGTGAGTCCAACAGTAGGGAAAGTATTTGATAGTGGAGTTGTACAAATTACTATTTCCACTCCAGAGTGTGCAAGAGTAGGGAAAGAGTTGGATAGCGTAGGGCTAAAAATTACTATTCCCACTCCAGAGAGTGCAACAGTAGGGAAAGTGTTGTATAGCGGAGGGGTAAAAATGACTATTCCCACTCCAGTGAGTGCAACAGTGGGGAAAGTGTTGGATTGCGGAGGGGTAAAAATTACTATTCCCACTCCAGAGAGTGCAACAGTAGGGAAAGTGTTGGATAGTGGAGGGGAAACAAATTACTATTCCCACTCCAGTGAGTGCAACAGTAGGGAAAGTTTTGGATAGCGGAGGGGAAAAAATTACTATTCCCACTCAAGTGAGTGCAACAGTAGGGAAAGAGTTGGATAGCGTAGGGATTAAAATTACTATTCGCACTCCAGAGACTGCAACAATAGAGAAAGTGTTGGATAGCCGAGGGGTAAAAATTACTATTCCCACTCCAGTGAGTGCAACAGTAGGGAATGTGTTGGATTGCGGAGGGGTAAACATTACTATTCCCACTCCAGTGAGTGCAACAGTAGGGAAAGTGTTGGATAGCGGAGGGGTAAAAATTACTATTCCCACTCCAGTGAGTGCAACAGTAGGGATTGTTTTGGATAGCGGAGGGAAAACAATTACTATTCCCACTCCAGTGAGTGCAACAGTAGGGAAAGTATTTGATAGTGGAGATGTACAAATTACTATTCCCACTCCAGAGAGTGCAAGAGTAGGGAAAGAGTTGGATAGCGTAGGGGTAAAAATTACTATTCCCACTCCAGAGAGTGCAACAGTAGGGAAAGTGTTGTATAGCCGAGGGGTAAAAATTACTATTCTTACTCCAGTGAGTGCAACAGTGGGGAAAGTGTTGGATTGTGGAGGGGTAAAATTACTATTTCCACTCCAGTGAGTGCAACAGTAGGGAAAGTGTTGGATTGCGGAGGGGTAAAAATTACTATTCCCACTCCAGTGAGTGCAACAGAAGGGAAAGTGTTGGATAGCAGAGGGTTGAAATTAACCTACTTATCAATTGAATAATTATTATAATTAAATAACCAATTAATAATTAGTTAATAATAAATTAATTACAGTAACTAAAACAGTAAAGAAAATATTGGATAGCGGAGGGGATAAAATTACTATTCCCACTCCAGAGAGTGCAACAGCAGGGAAAGTGTTGGATAGCGTAGGGGTAAAAATTACTATTCCCACTCCAGAGAGTGCAACAGTAGGGACAGTGTTGGATAGCATAGGGGTAAAAATTACTATTCCCACTCCAGTTAGTGCAACAGTAGGGAAAGTATTTGATAGTGGAGTTGTACAAATTACTATTCCCACTCCAGAGTGTGCAAGAGTAGGGAAAGAGTTGGATAGCGTAGGGGTAAAAAATTACTATTCCCACTCCAGAGAGTGCAACAGTAGGGAAAGTGTTGTATAGCGGAGGGGTAAAAATGACTATTCCCACTCCAGTGAGTGCAACAGTGGGGAAAGTGTTGGATTGCGGAGGGGTAAAAATTACTATTCCCACTCCAGAGAGTGCAACAGTAGGGAAAGTGTTGGATAGTGGAGGGGAAACAAATTACTATTCCCACTCCAGTGAGCCCAACAGTAGGGAAAGTTTTGGATAGAGGAGGGGAAAAAATTACTATTCCCACTCAAGTGAGTGCAACAGTAGGGAAAGAGTTGGATAGCGTAGGGGTTAAAATTACTATTCGCACTCCAGAGACTGCAACAATAGAGAAAGTGTTGGATAGCCGAGGGGTAAAAATTACTATTCCCACTCCAGTGAGTGCAACAGTAGGGAATGTGTTGGATTGCGGAGGGGTAAAAATTACTATTCCCACTCCAGTGAGTGCAACAGTAGGGAAAGTGTTGGATAGCGGAGGGGTAAAAATTACTATTCCCACTCCAGTGAGTGCAACAGTAGGGATTGTTTTGGATAGCGGAGGGAAAAAAATTACTATTCCCACTCCAGTGAGTGCAACAGTAGGGAAAGTATTTGATAGTGGAGATGTACAAATTACTATTCCCACTCCAGAGAGTGCAAGAGTAGGGAAAGAGTTGGATAGCGTAGGGGTAAAAATTACTATTCCCACTTCAGAGAGTGCAACAGTAGGGAAAGTGTTGTATAGCCGAGGGGTAAAAATTACTATTCTTACTCCAGTGAGTGCAACAGTGGGGAAAGTGTTGGATTGTGGAGGGGTAAAAATTACTATTCCCACTCCAGTGTGTGCAACAGTAGGGAAAGTGTTGGATTGCGGAGGGGTAAAAATTACTATTCCCACTCCAGTGAGTGCAACAGAAGGGAAAGTGTTGGATAGCAGAGGGTTGAAATTAACCTACTTATCAATTGAATAATTATTATAATTAAATAACCAATTAATAATTAGTTAATAATAAATTAATTACAGTAACTAAAACAATAGAGAAAATATTGGATAGCGGAGGGGATAAAATTACTATTCCCACTCCAGAGAGTGCAACAGTAGGGAAAGTGTTGGATAGCGTAGGGGTAAAAATTACTATTCCCACTCCAGAGAGTGCAACAGTAGGGACAGTGTTGGATAGCATAGGGGTAAAAATACTATTCCCACTCCAGTTAGTGCAACAGTAGGGAAAGTGTTGGATAGCGAAGGGGTAAAAATGACTATTCCCACACCAGAGAGTGCAACAGTAGGGAAAGTGTTGGATAGCGTAGGGGTAAACATTACTATTCCCACTCCAGAGAGTGCAACAGTAGGGAAAGTGTTGGATAGTGTAGGGGCAAAAATTACTATTCCCACTCCAGAGAGTGCAACAGTAGGGAAAGTGTTGGATAGTGGAGGGGGAAAAAATTACTATTCTCACTCCAGTGAGTGCAACAATAGGGAAAGTTTTGGATAGCGGAGGGGAAAAAATTACTATTCCCACTCCAGTGAGTGCAACAGTAGGGAAAGAGTTGGATAGCGTAGGGGTAAAAATTACTATTCCCACTCCAGTGAGTGCAACAGTAGGGAATGTGTTGGATTGCGGAGGGGTAAAAATTACTATTCCCACTCCAGTGAGTGCAACAGTAGGGAAAGTGTTGGATAGCGGAGGAGTAAAAATTACTATTCCCACTCCAGTGAGTGCAACAGTAGGGAATGTTTTGGATAGCGGAGGGGAAAAATTACTATTCCCACTCCAGTGAGTGCAACAGTAGGGAAAGTATTTGATAGTGGAGATGTACAAATTACTATTCCCACTGCAGAGAGTGCAAGAGTAGGGAAAGAGTTGGATAGCGTAGGGGTAAAAATTACTATTCCCACTCCAGAGAGTGCAACAGTAGGGAAAGTGTTGTATAGCCGAGGGGTAAAAATTACTATTCCCACTCCAGTGGGGAAAGTGTTGGATTGCGGAGGGGTAAAAATTACTATTCCCACTCCAGTGAGTGCAACAGTAGGGAAAGTGTTGGATTGCGGAGGGGTAAAAATTACTATTCCCACTCCAGTGAGTGCAACAGTAGGGAAAGTGTTGGATAGCAGAGGGTTAAAATTAACATACTTATCAATTAAATAATTATTATAATTAAATAACCAATTAATAATTAGTTAATAATAAATTAATTATAAATACTAATAAATAAATATTAATAATTACTTTATTATAATTAAATTACTTCCCACCCTATTCCCCTAAAAACCCACAACCCGCTCTTAAAAAAACACAATTAATATAGTTATCAATTAATTGGTTAATAAAAATTAATAACCAATTAATAATTAATTAATAATAAATTAATTATATAAATACAAATTAATATTTACATTTTTTATAATTAAATTACTTCCCACCCTATTCCCCTATAAACCCACAACCCACTCCTAAAAAATAACACAATTAATATAATTATCTATTAATTAATTAATATTAATTAATAACCAATAAATAATTAATTAATAATAAATTAATTATAAATACTAATGAATAAATATTAATAATTACTTTATTATAATTAAATTACTTCCCACCCTATTCCCCTAGAAACCCAGAACCCGCTCCTTAAAAAACACAATTAATATAATTATCAATTAATTAATTAATAACAATTAATAACCAATTAATAATTAATTAATAATACATTAATTATATAAATACAAATTAATATTTACCCTTTTTATAATTAAATTACTTCCCACTCTATTCCCCTATAAACCCACAACCCGCTCCTAAAAAAATAACACAATTAATATAATTATCTATTAATTAATTAATATTAATTAATTACCAATTAATAATTAATTAATAATAAATTAATTATAAATAATAATAAAGAAAAATTAATAATTACTTTATTATAATTAAATTACTTCCCACCCTATTCCCCTATAAACCCACAACCCGCTACAGAACTAAAATACGCAAAAATTAATTTTCATAAAAGTAATTACTGCTAAAAATGTAACACATACATTAAAAAAAAACTACACTTATACCAAAAAATTTCATCACATACTTTTAACACACATAATAAAATACAGAACACTAATATAAATATCGATATTATTAACAACGATATTTTTACAAACGATATTACTGTCTTCGATATTAAAAAAAACAATATTTCTTACCTTACTGTCGATGTTCTGTGCTACGATATACTTGCTGTCGATATTCTTGTACCTCGATATTTCAAACGCGATATTGTTGTAGTTCGAAATAAACAACTCCATATTCTGTCTGTACACCGAGTTTATCATTAGTATCACACATGAAAGGTTTGAGACCCCTTATCTCATGTCTAAACAGGATTATGAGATGACATAATGGGTAATGGAGGGTCATTTTTTACCATTTTAGATTTTGTGCTAGAAGAAGCAGGTTTAGTTGAGGTAAGTATATCACTAGCCATTGTGACACAGTATGAAGATTGAAGCTGAGACCTTTGGAAGGACCCCTTCCTGCCCATACAGGGTGATAATGCCTTTAGTAGAAAGTACAGCCAGTAAAATCATGGTGCAACAACTTTAAGAAATATATTATAGCAGTAAAACTGAAATTAATTAGTGTCACATCTAGAAAATTCAAAGACTTGGCATTCTCAGGACCACAATATAATTTTATGTTACATCTGAAAGATAAATTACTCATGTGAGATATATCACACAACATTGTGCTGGAAAAAAAGAAGCAGTTCATTATACATAGCAACATTGAGGCTTCAGAATCAAAAAGTGACGCTGTTGAAGAGCTTCTTCCAAACTGTGCTTACAGAGAGTTTTGACGAACAAATTGTGTGCAGAGCTTTTGTCCCTATTCCTCTCAAATAAATACATACAGTGGGCCTCAGAATAGGCTTCTTCTCTCATCTTACGCTACTGGCAGTTAGGTGAATCATTTTTCCTCTGAGGAAGTGCTCCTTTTGCAATGCATGAATTGCAATATTTTAAGCATGTGTTTAGTAAATACAGACATCATCTTGAAAATAATGCCTCCCTCTTTAAAAGCAGCATGTTATGTATTTTGAGCACATGCTAACTCAAAGTATAATCTAAAAATTAAATATGTAAATGTTTTAAATTATGATATAATTGTAAAATGTTTATTGCAGATTCACTGTGAATTACTGAAAAAAATAAATCACATTGATCCTTGAATACTTTTCCAGTCTTTTTAAATATTCCTTTCATATCAGTATCCAAATGTACTGTTATCTGAATCATTGATATGTATAATGTTGATTCATCAAATAATTTCTCATTGGTTTTCCGTGGCTAATCATGTATCATATACAGTCCATTCTTTTAAACAAAACATTTTTGACAATAGGTCTTGCATTGGCCGTCAGCATTTTGGCAATTTTTGTTTTGTTTTTTTCATGGATTTTGCAAAACCTTATTATTCAGGAAGCTGCTGGGCCTTCAGCAATCTACAAAATAAAAATTGGCTGAACACAAAAAAAATTTTGGGTCTCAAAAAAGCACACATTATCATAGCACTGCGTGGCACTGAAGGGAACTACTCGGTGTGTGGATCCACTCTTTGTGAAAGGGCAACATGCCTTCATGCATAGAGAAATCAGTCAATGGCAGAAGTGAGCTGATGCTGTGCCCATTGATGCCTGCTCAAGTGGGTGGAGGCACAACTGCAGATAAATGGATGATGTGTGACTGAAAACCCCTATAGGTAATTATGTTATACACATAATTTTAATAAAATCAAAAAGTCTTGACTAGCAAAGACCTAAAATAAATTGTTTGGCCAGCCTCTTGAAAGAAGGCAAGAAAGGATGAATGAAAGTAAGAAAGATATAAAGAATGCAAGAAAGAGAGAACGATGGTAAGAAAGAAAAAAGAAGGTAAGAAACAAAGAAAAAAGGAGGCACGAGGAAGATGGTAAGAAATAAGGACAGAAAAAAAAGAAAAAAGTGGAAGAAACAAAAATGAAAGAAATAAATCAAGAAGGAAAGAAAGAAGACAAGAAAGAAGGAAAGAAAGAAAGAAAGAAAGAAGACAAGAAAGAAAGAAGGCAAGAAAGAAAAAAGAAAAGAAAAGAAAGATTGAAAAAGAAAGAAACCAAAAAACTAAAGAATGGAAGAGAGAAAGAAAGAAAGTAAGAAAGAAAGAAAGAAAAAAAGAAAGAAAGAGGGAAGCAAGCAAGAAAAAAAGAAAGAAAGCAAATAAGAAAGAAGGCATGAAAGTAAAAAAGAAAGATGTAAGAAAGAAAAAAGGGAAGGAAGAAAAAATAGAAGTGAGAAAAATGAATATTAGAAAGAAAAGATAAAAGGGAGAGTGAAAAGAAACAATGAAAAAAGAAAGAGAAGGCAAGGAAGCAAGGAAGCAAGGAAAAAGAAAGAAGGCAAGAAAGCAAGAATGGAAAATGAAAAAGTGAAGGAAGAGGAGAGAAGAAAGAAGGCAAGAAAGAAAGAATACAAGAAATAATAAAACAAAAAAAAGAAGGAAAGAAATAAAGACTGAAGGAAAAAGAAAGAAAGAAAAAAGAGAAAAAAAGAAAAAGGAGAATGGAGGTGAAAAAAGAAAGGATGAAAGACAGAAAAAAGAAGGACAGAAAAAAGAAAGAAGGACCAGTAAGAAAAAAAGAATGGAAAAGGAAAGAAGAAGAAACAAACAAAATACAATGAAACAAAAAAGAAACAAGGAAACAAAAAAGAAAGAAGGAACATTAAAAGGAAGGGAGGTAAGAGAGAAAGAAAGCAGGAAAGAGAAAGAAATAAGCAAAGAAGGGAAAACGAAAGACGGAAGGAATGAAACAAAGAAGAAAGGAAGGAGAGAAAACTCCATTACAAGTGCTGCAAATTTAACACAATAAAGGCCAATTTTCTCCCTGGGAAAAGTTTATTAAAGGACAATTGGTGAAACTGAGTCCTGAATAAACATGTTCTGAAGAATTGTGTACTTATGAGTTTAATCATAATATTGAAGCTTTCGACTTGTGTACTGCATGCATTGTAAAAGAGGATAATTTAATACAGAATGGTTTTAATTGAACATAATTAATCAAATAAACAAAGGACACCCCAAAAGGAATTTACAACACCATTGGCAGGAGACAGGAACTGATAAAGCAGGATTGTGCCCTGTGCTAGAAGCCATCCTGCTATCACATCAAGCTCTAAACACAAAGCAGTACTAAAGTAATTATAAACTAAAAACTAAAAAACTGGCACTTGGGGGACTACTTAGTCTGCATATGTCCTCATTGTGAGAGATCCTATTGCCCCATGCTGTACACTGTAGTGTGCGGAACCAAAAGTAAATGACACAACAACAGACCAATGGATGAAGAGAGGTGGCTGAAAAGCCCCTTTAAGTATGTGTAGTATACATATCATTTTATTACAATCAAAAGTTCTTGGCAAGCAGAGACCTAAAAAGAGTGTCTTTCAAAATAGCACCTGACAAATATTAACCAGCATTCACATAATCTTCTTGATGTATTATGTTGTGACATTATTTAGTCTCCCGACTCATCCCTGATGTTGTATCAGTTAGTTTGTTTTCCTCTGTTACTTTGTAGTGGTATTGTAAAATATAGCACCTGCTCATTTTTAATCTCAGGGCACTTCATAACACCCTTTAGAGCTGGAGGTTCATGCCAGCCACTTCTAGGACACCTAGTAACAGTCTGTTTTGCTGCAGACTTGTTTTAGTCATTGCTGTGATACCTAATAACAATTGTAGGTACTGTAGGATTGTGTGGCTCACTCCCAACACACCTAGTACCAGTCTATGGGACTGTAGACATGTGCTGCTCACTCTTGGAACACAGTATTGGCAAAGCCTATAGTTCTTGCCTTAGTATGCTAATGCATGAACATTAAAGCCAGAACTATTGACTTCCTAAAGTTTGCTTCCACATCTCTTTCTGGGTATGGTCAATTACATTTTCTTCTCACCAGTTCAAGAGTTTGATGATCCTGATCATAGAGTATGTACAGCAGTTATTTTCTGTATTTTTAAGGCAATATCAATCTTGAACTTGGTCTTTATTTGTTGATGGATGTGCAAGATTACTTCTAGCATAATCAATTTGTTCCGGTCTCAAAGCAGTATATATACTTATATATATTTCTGGATTGCCACACTTCACTATGTTTGCAGGATGTCCATTCTTCTTGACAAACGTATGTATTTGTTTTATATCTTCATTTGTCATTCTGGGCAATTTGTGATTCCCAAATTTACAAAACATTGTAATTTATGTTTGGTACGGCTTAGACATTATGCCTTAGAGTAGATGAACCTCAGACAATTATAGATTTCGGTCTCGGGTTGATTGATTAGATATATTACCGGCAGCTATTAATCCCGATTCTGACAAGTAGGCCCCATAATCTGTTAACAAAGATACACGTTGTCTTCTGAAAAAATCATCAGCATCAATTTTAGACTGCCAATGTGATACTGAGTCTGTAAATCATACAAAAATAAACCAATGAGCCATCTGTGTCAGGGAGCATCAAACACTCAATAGCATGAATGTCACCGCCTTGGTGTCAGTTCTCTCTGTAAATCAGGATTCATAGAAAAAATAATGGACTTTCACTTTTAAGGTTCACTTGAGTACTAGAAACTCCAGTTTGTGAGTTGGATAGTTCTCTGAGAGCCAAACTGTGCTAGCAAAAGGGGCTAGCCTTGGTTCTTTTCCTTGATACATTACTAATGATATGGAATAGAATGCATAGTATCTGTGAATCAGCGTAAGCCAACACCTCCACTGTCATAAGTTTCTTGATAAGCATTTTGAATGCTTGTTGACATTGTACAGTCCATGTGAAACCTAAACCTTTGTGCACTTTGTAAAAAGGTGTTTTCAGTGTTTTTTCACATTTTTTATGGTAGGTGCATATCCCTTTTTCATGTCTGTCGGTGGTCTGCATATTATTGTGAATATTGGTACAAATCTCTTATGACCTAATTACGAGTCTGGCGGTCCGAGGACCACCAGACTCATGGTGGCGCAGCTGCGGCGGTCCAGCCACTGCCGCAATGGCGGTCCGACTGCCCTATTACGAGTTGGGTGGTCGGGCCGTAATTGGACCACTGGCTCCGCCAGGGAACCGCCATTCCCTGGAGGTGGCACAGTAATCAGGACCATTGTAAGATGCAGGTGGTGCCGCTGCGGCACCACCATGCATATTGCAAGTTTCAGGACCTGCAGCATTTTCATGGAGGTCTTTCCTCCATGAAAAGGCTAGTGGTGCTGAAACAAAGGGGGCCCTACAGGGCCCCCTGTGTCTCCTCAGCCGGGGGATGCATGCAGGGGGGCACAACATATGTCCCCCTGTGTGCATGACCCTAGTTCCTGCTCGGCATGGACATTATAGTCCGTGTTGTGCAGGAACCTGTGTGGCGTACCCATGCGATGCCTTTTTATAAGGCACTGCCACCTTTAAAAGAGACACCGCTGCGGGAACCGCCATGCCGCCCTCCCGCCAGACCACAAGCTTACTTGTAATCTGGCAGGTGGCCAGCAGTGACTCTTAGCGGTGCGGGGGTGTGGCGGTGGTGGGCCGCCCATCCCTGCACTGCCAAAAGTCGCAATCAGGTCCTGAGCATTTGATACAATATGAGTGTATTTGTTTCCGTGGTTTGTACTCCTTTTTGGAATAAGTCATTTGTGGTATGCTTCCTTCTCTTTTCCCATAAGAAGGCATCTGCTCTCCTTTCTTCATGTTGGTTGTCTGAAATCAGATTAACACTTTCATTCCTGATCCAGCACTCCCAAATTTGAACTTGAAAAAAACCTCTTTATTTAGTTAATTAAATCCATAAAGGAGCTTCATTCACCTTACGAAAGCCGCCTTTCAGTAAGCTCGATCTTAACCATTTAATTCTCCCACCTAACAACTGGGGTAAAATATATACAATGTGCACTAGCGATCCAGACTTATACCCACATAAGTGGCAGCTAATGTTGGAATGGTTGTGTTTGGCCCACCCATGTCGAACTTCTAGAAGAGGAATTAGGAAGAGCCACAGGCGTAAGAAAGTGTGCCTAACTGACCTGAATATGCTGGGGTCCTAATATGCCTGGGTTACATTTTCTGTATAGGAAGCAGCCATATAAGAGGACATATTTTGTCAATTGAAAGCATCCAGATCTAGTGTGTAAGTGATAGCTTTCACTCGTATCTTGAACAGCTTCTTAAGCTGTACCACTGACGTGGGGAAACTCCAAAGAGTTTCTGTCTGCAGGGTAATCATTGCTGTTTTAAAATAATTTTTCCAGGGAACAATGCTGGCAGAATCTGATGACATAGCAGCCCAAATTGCTGCCTTCAAATGAGAGGTGATAGTGTGTCTTAGGCTGTGACAAGTATTAAGAAACTGTACCATAAGATTTAATGATGGCTGTACCTGGTTAAATTCTAGCCTGATGTGACATTGACTAGTAGAATTAGGGAGCTGAAAGATATTGAATAGCTTGGAAAGAACCTATTAATCCACAAACTGGCTAAACCCGGAAAAGCTGGGAGTCCATACACCAAGGAAGGCAGAAACTGCATGAATGACTGTGAATAAAGGGGCTAAAGTGGGGCTTCTAGGTTCTTGTAGAGTCGCTTGATGGCAAACATAATCGAAGTGGCTTTTGAATTTAAGAAATTGGGATATTCTCTAGAGGAGTGTGTTGTGGTCTATTTCACATCCTTGTGACCTGTCTTCTTTCCTTCCTATCTCTGTTGCTGGGCTGCGTCCCTAGATTCTATGTGTCATTGCTTGACAACAGAATGCTCTCTTGTTGAGACTTCTGTTGGTGGACAGTTGAAGCTTGGCTGCTGCCTGGGCTGGTGGTCTTACATCTGTTGTACGAAATAAAACTCCCTAAAACTTCCAGTGTGCCCCTTGGACTTCTTTACACTGGCGACGAGGATGGGATTGTGAAATAGACCACAACACATCTCCCTCCCATATAATGAACATGGAATAATAATTATGAATTACAAAAACAACATTACAACAATATGAGTTTAAAACATTTCATAGTCTTTGTGCCAGGATGGTCTGAATCTCAACCTCCTGTAATTTCCCCGATTAAGCTCGTTAGGAGCACAATTACCCCTTGCGGTCCCAGAATTATCACACAGGCCAGAACGTTCAGGTTCTATTGGAGAAGTGAAACCTCTGTCACGCCCATGAGCATTGGAACCAGGGTGCCATTTAACTAATCTGGACATGCTCCACACACCACCAGAATTGAGAACAACAACATTCTTCCTCACTTCTTTGATGATGAAAGGTCCCATGAATCGCGAACAACCCTTCTTCAACAAACCAGGATTTCTAATCAACACCTCATCCCCAACATTCCAGTGCTTGAGAAACGAAGAATTCTTGAAGTCAAACCTGTTCTTGTATCTTTCTTGGTGAAGTTTCCGTCTAAAAGCAACTTGCTCATCCACACCCATATCACTCACATCCAACCTCAACCAAGCAGGGCTCAATTTGTCATGTGGTTTTCTGCCTCTCAGAATAGAGAAAGGAGAAACAGACGTTATACAATTTGGAGTGTTACGGTGAGCCCACCAAGTTTCCCTAAGCATTTTCTTGAGTGAAGACTTAGTTTGTAAAGCCCTCTGGGCACAACATTTGACCAACTTATTCATGCTTTCCGCCAGACCATTGGCTTGCGGCGAGTATAGAGCCGTTTTGAAATGAGTAATAGATAATTCTTTCAGAAACCTGTTCATCTCCTGTGAGACAAATTGAACTCCGTTATCGGTGATAAGATGTTTAGGAATACCTTCCTGGAAAACTCTATCATATGCCTATCATCAGGTTCTACTCCATCCGAATTCTCGACATTTGACATCATTTGTGACGCCTCTGGGGGCTTTCAGGTTCATTCGTTTGCCCTTTGGCCTAGCTTCCGCTGCGGCCTGTTTCCAGAGGGTCATGAATAAGGTGCTTGAGGGTTTGTCTAAGGTCCTCATTTTTCAAGATGATATTCTTGTCTACGGGAAGGACCAACAAGAACATGATAAGGGTTTGTGGAAAGTTTTACAACGGCTTCAAGATGCTGGTCTAGTTATTAAAAAGGAGAAGTGCAAATTTCGTGTGTCATCTGTGAACTACCTAGGACATACTATCTCTGGTGAAGGGATTAGCCCCAAGTTGGATCTTGCAGAGAGCATTGTGAAAGCCCCAGTACCTGTTAACAAGGATCAAGTTCGATCTTTCCTGGGGTTGGCTGAATTTTGTTCGAAGTTTGTTCCAAACTTTGCTTGTGTTTCCTCTCCTCTCAGGATGCTGCTCAAAAAGGGAGTCCAGTTCTCATGGTCTGATGACTGCTCCTCTGCTTTTAATTCTATCAAATGTGTAATTGGTCGCATGCCTACATTGGGGCATTTTGATGCTTGCAAAAAACCATATTGTCCACTGATGCCAGCATGCTTGGTTTGGGGCGGTTTTATCGCAGGTTGTAGATAGTGAGTCCAGAATTGTCGCTTTTGCCTCCCGCTCACTCAGGGGTGCTGAGGAACGCTACTCGGTGATTGAGAGAGAGGCGTTGGCGGTTTTCTGGGCTATTCGCCATTTCAAGTTTTACCTTTGGGGTTTACCTGTGGTTGTCCGGACTGATCATCGTCCTCTGTGCCAAATTTTCACTTGCAGAGAGGTTGACAATATTTCTCCCAGAATCAAACGGTGGATGGAAGGGTTATCTGAATTTAACTTTGTGGTTGAGTATGTCCCTGGACCTAAAAATGTGGTGGCAGATTGTCTTTCAAGGTTGCCTTTGAATCAGTCAGGTGTGGAAGTGGAAAACTCACTTGTCGGGTGGGTGCATGAATCTGCTGTCAATTCTAGTGAGTGGTCTTCTGCTTCCCGCGGTGACAGTGATTTGGAAATGGCCAAGGAGTTTTCAATTAAAGGTTGGCCAGCAGACAAAGATGTGCCAGAATCTTTGAAAGGTTTCATTAATATCAAGGACGAGTTGTGTGTTTTTGATGAGAAGTTGCTGAGGGGTGATCGAGTGATACCTCCTCATGATCTTAGATGCAAGCTTATAAATTTAGCACATGAAGGACATTTGGGGAGGAACTTGACGAAGGCCAGGGTTCGGGAGTGGTACTGGTGGCCGACGATGGATAGACAGATAGAGGAGGTTGTCAAAGACTGTTGGGAATGTGCCAACAGTGATAAAAGTAAAAAGACTTGTACTGCACCACTCTCACCCGTGGAAGTTCCTTTGGAACCTTGGTCCAAGTTGGGTTTGGACATTGCTGGACCTTTTGAATTGTTTGCTCATGATGAGCGTTATGTGTTGTTGTTAGTAGACTACACCTCCAAGTGGGTAGTTACAAAATGTGTACCTGTAGTGAACACTAAGACTGTTATTGAATTTCTTTCTGAGGAGTTTTCCAGGGAAGGTATTCCTAAACATCTTATCACCGATAACGGAGTTCAATTTGTCTCACAGGAGATGAACAGGTTTCTGAAAGAATTATCTATTACTCATTTCAAAACGGCTCTATACTCGCCGCAAGCCAATGGTCTGGCGGAAAGCATGAATAAGTTGGTCAAATGTTGTGCCCAGAGGGCTTTACAAACTAAGTCTTCACTCAAGAAAATGCTTAGGGAAACTTGGTGGGCTCACCGTAACACTCCAAATTGTATAACGTCTGTTTCTCCTTTCTCTATTCTGAGAGGCAGAAAACCACATGACAAATTGAGCCCTGCTTGGTTGAGGTTGGATGTGAGTGATATGGGTGTGGATGAGCAAGTTGCTTTTAGACGGAAACTTCACCAAGAAAGATACAAGAACAGGTTTGACTTCAAGAATTCTTCGTTTCTCAAGCACTGGAATGTTGGGGATGAGGTGTTGATTAGAAATCCTGGTTTGTTGAAGAAGGGTTGTTCGCGATTCATGGGACCTTTCATCATCAAAGAAGTGAGGAAGAATGTTGTTGTTCTCAATTCTGGTGGTGTGTGGAGCATGTCCAGATTAGTTAAATGGCACCCTGGTTCCAATGCTCATGGGCGTGACAGAGGTTTCACTTCTCCAATAGAACCTGAACGTTCTGGCCTGTGTGATAATTCTGGGACCGCAAGGGGTAATTGTGCTCCTAACGAGCTTAATCGGGGAAATTACAGGAGGTTGAGATTCAGACCATCCTGGCACAAAGACTATGAAATGTTTTAAACTCATATTGTTGTAATGTTGTTTTTGTAATTCATAATTATTATTCCATGTTCATTATATGGGAGGGAGATGTGTTGTGGTCTATTTCACATCCTTGTGACCTGTCTTCTTTCCTTCCTATCTCTGTTGCTGGGCTGCGTCCCTAGATTCTATGTGTCATTGCTTGACAACAGAATGCTCTCTTGTTGAGACTTCTGTTGGTGGACAGTTGAAGCTTGGCTGCTGCCTGGGCTGGTGGTCTTACATCTGTTGTACGAAATAAAACTCCCTAAAACTTCCAGTGTGCCCCTTGGACTTCTTTACAGAGCCTTTATCATGAAGCCAAACACCAAAATAACAGTACTTTCTTTGTCTCACAGCATACTCGTCTCCAATTAGCCACAGATACAGCTTACAGTGCTTGCTAATGAACAGTAAGACAACACACTTATTGATGTTCAGTCTTAAATTATTGATTACATTGCCAGGGTTCAAAGATTTAAGAGCTTTTTGAAGACCTGCTGCAGAGTGCTCCAAAATGACTGTGTCATCTGCATATTGCAGAGACTTTAATTGTAGGGAATCTAGTTTAGGGGGACAAGTCCGATAAACTTTGATGGCGGTTGGCAAATCTGCTGTGTATAGATTAAAAAGTTGTAAAGCCAACACGAACCCGTTTCAACCCTCTGTTTTAATTTGTTTCAATAAGTGCACATTGTGTGCGGTTTCACTTGCACCCAGGTGTTTCCAGTATAAAAGATTGAATGGCTCTCAGTAACGGGGGGCGGAATCCCCCATTTTTGGAGTTTAGTCCACAGAACTGACCAGTCCACTCCGTCAAAGGCCATTCTATAATCTATAAAGCAAGCATACAGGCTTCTCCTTTTCACTTTCAGCATCTCCTGAATTATTAGGGCGAAACTGCGAATATTATCGGAGGTGCTACTGGCGCCCTTAAAACCAGTTTGTGTAGGGAGGATTACATTAGTGAACTCGGGCCAGGTTTCAAATTCTTTTTAAAGGATTTTGCATAGTATATAGCCTCTACGTCAAGCAAAGCAGTCATCTGTTAGTTAGCAGGTATGGAGGGGTCACCTTTCTTAAAAATCAGATGATGGATGGACCCCTGCCACGATGTAGGGGCACCCTGTATTTCAAATGTGTATGAAGCTAAATTTAAGTAGTGTGAGCCAATGATCCAAATTTGAGTTAAAGGGATTGTTCAGAAGACTGTTAGGTCCCAGGGCACTGTCCAATTTGGAGCCCTTAATTATCTACCACATTGCATTGTCCTCCACAAAGGAGGGGGCATAGACTTGTGTACATAGGCAGTCCCACCACTTTTCCTGGTAGATATTAAATGATTCTATATGAAAGATCCAAACCAGCTCTGAAATGATGTTACTGTGGTTTTCTGTGTACCAAGCCTGTTTATGAATTGCCAGAAATCTTTTATTGAGCCTGATGTACGGATTTCAACTATGTCTGCCCACTGAGGTGAGCTCTCTTTGCCTACCATATCTTCTGGTTATACTGCTTATTTAGGGTTTGAATCCTTCTAATGGTTTCCAATTCGAAAGGTAAAGCTCTGACTTGTTTAACCACCTTATATTTCATTAATGCTCTAATTTCCTGATTAAACCATGTTGCCAAGGGTTTGATTTCTTGGAAAGAATGAGGCCTGGTTCTTGTATTATGTGGTTAGGAGTAGTTCAAGTTCATGTGTTTTATTATTATGATTTGGAACTCAAAGAGGTCCACATAAATACAAGCAAAAATTATGCAGGGAGCAATACATACAATAAAAAATATACAAATGTTTAAAATACAAGAGGAATCCGTTCGGCTCAGTACCATGCTCTACTTTTAAATAAAACCCCAAAGACAGATAATGCGCAAATGCGCAATAGTATCAGCTAGGCATTACACTGCAATTCTTGACCAATACAGGAAACTATACATTCTTAGAACAGTAGAACAGATAAATAGCGCAAAATGGCAGAGAGAAGGCTAAACAAATGAAAAAAAACAATTCATTCAACTTTACAGAGCAATACTAATGCAATACTTATACTATGGAATACGTAATCTTTAAGGAAACCTGTAATGCCGTATTCCACAGGTGCAAAGCTGAATACAGTTAATCAATCCTTTTGTGATGCTCGGGGATTAGTTATCAATACTACGAAGACAAAGCTTATGGCTTTCAACCCTCCTAAATCCTTCAGGAACAACTTCTTACTTAATGGTACCCCCTTGAGAGAGTCGGGAATTTTGAATATTTGGGCATGCGACTCTCGGACAAAATGCTCTGGAGGCCCCATATAGCTAAAATGCTATTGAATCATAGACGCGTGACTGGGGCAATAAGCAAAGAACATCGCTCCTCATATAGTAGGCCTGTTGCCCCAGCGCTCGCAGTCTATGAAGCAAAAGCAGTTAGCTCGGCTCTGTATGGAGCCGAGCTATGGGGGTTTGAAAATGTGGATGAAATAAGCAGGTCAGAGCACAAATTTCTGAGGGATCTGGTGATGCTCCCACGAAACACTCCTTTAATACCATTAATGCACGACATGGGTAGGCGTCCATTTGGAGCTATAGCCAGGCTACGACCTTTGCTCTTCTGGGCTCGCATACGGCGTACCGAAGAGCTCACTAATTATGCTTTAGCTCTAACGGAGATAATGAATTTGGATGTGAACCACAAGGTCA
Organism: Calotriton arnoldi; assembly: GCA_963921515.1. NCBI lineage: Eukaryota > Metazoa > Chordata > Amphibia > Caudata > Salamandridae > Calotriton > Calotriton arnoldi. The sequence goes on from CAWUFW010016462.1 coordinate 195,513, forward strand.
AGTGGCTATCATATGTGAAGAAAACAATGATGCAACTTGGCCTTAAAGATTCATGGGATACCCAGATACCGCCGTGTAAAGCGGAACTTAAGAGATGTTATTGGGACTGGTTTGACAGGCAAGAAGTATGCAAGCCAATGTTGGGTAGATTGTCAGAAGAGTTCCTCTTGTTTAAGCAAGCCAGATGTTTGGAGCCTTACCTAGATGTGATCCAGGTCCCAAGAGATAGGACCTTGTACATTCAGTTTAGGTTCGGCACGCTCCCCGTTAATACCTATATTACTAAGTGGCATACAGCCGAGAACAAGACAGAGCACTGTCCGTGCTGCGGAGCGTTGGTCGAATGCATTGCCCATGTCCTCTTTGCTTGCCCTGCATATGCTACACCTAGGAGCAAGTGGATAAAACCAATATGTAGTGGCATGGGCACTCGTGACTTCCGGTCTGCTCTGCGTATTCTAAAATCTGATCCCAGCGTCCTTTTTTCATGTGGAGTGGCCAAGTTCTTAGGCCGGGCCTGGCTAATAAGAATTAGAGCCATACAAAGTGTGACCCCAATGTAGACACACGATCTATTATGGGTGTTTAAATCACATACTATATTGGTCTGCAATGTAATTTTTAAAGTATTAATCATGATATAGATAGCATTAGCATTTTATTTATACGTTGTTATATAATGCTCACTATAACTGATTTGTCCCCTATATGTATATAGTGTTCTAGAATGAAATCTCTTTTATGACATTTGTCTAATGATTTTAACAAAATATGCTGCTATTAATTTTAGGGATAGCATTAGCACTTTACATATATATTGTCATATACTGCTCACCATAACTGACCTGCCCTTTATATCTACACAGTGTCCCAGAATGGAATCTTTTTATGTTATTTGTTTAATGGTTTTAACCAAATATGCTGCTATTAATTTTAAGGATAGCACTAGTACCTTATACATACATTGTTATATGCTGCTCATCATAATTGACTTGTCCCTTATATGTACACAGTGCCCCTGAATGAATTCTCTTTTATGATATTTGTTTAATGGTTTTAACCAAATATGCTGCTATTAACTATATCTTATGAGACTGCTAAACAACCCTCTGTATTATATGATTCCTCTCTCTTTTTTATTGTACAGAAGCTATTTTTAATGTATATATGCTATTCGATGCTTTTATGACATATGCTGTCGAATAAAGCTATTTGAAATGAAATGAAAAAAATGAATACAGTTAATATTAAAATTACAGTACACAAACATATTTAAAAGATATTTTAAAAGGGTTTAAAGAATTTAAACATTTTTATGCAATTTATTTCTGATTGAGGGGAAAAGAGACATTGAAGAGCTTTTGCTGCAGAAGTTATATTGTACTTTATGAACTATGGTCTTAACAATTGATATGGCAATGAATATAGGAAAGGACAAACACATATCACAAACTTGAATCTTGAACATAGTTCAAACAAAGGTCACAGAGCCTCTCATCCCTAGGTATACCTTCCCAGGATCCAGTAACAATTTGAAACAGAAGTAAGTTCAACTTGAGCAATACGATGGTTCTACGCATACCAGGGGAAGGTTCCATAAAACATACAGTTGAGTTTTTTTACAGATGCTGCTCTCTACTACAATTTCATTCCCAGCATGCTGATTACTAAGTATAATGTCCCTTTTCTGGCTTACTTCATATATAGATTTTTTAATCAGATTTTTTAAAAGAAGCGTGGGGAGAGGTGCACCTCATTCAGACCTATTTCAAACATATCCAGAACTCTCATATAATTTGAAAAGAGAGCACTTCTTCCCTTCAAGCTATAAAATATTTCATGTTTGGAGCACGGATAGAGCCCGAGTCACTATTTAATAAATTGTTCCCCCACCTGAAAACAGCTGCCATAGCAAACACATGTGTAGAGAGGAGCCAGAATTCAAGCCGGAGGGCAGAAGGAACAGCTGAATGATTCAAATTACAAATTTGGCTCTAAATACGCTCTTCGGCCTTCTCAAAAAAGGACCAATACCGCTCCTCCATTACTTCACAGGCAGAACTCAGTGAAGGGAGTATAATAAAGTGTTTACCAAATGAGACCAAATATTGGACATAGTTTGCTGTAAACCTCTAGGGTTATGTAAGGCCTGTGTAAGGCTCTGAATACGCTCATTGTCAAGCCAAGAATTTATCTATGTACTATCAATAAAAGACCATCCAGTTCGCCTTAGGTACTGTGAGCCAGTTGAAGCTCCAGTTGATTGAAAAGTTGAGTGCCTTATTGGAGAGTAAACAATACAAGCCCATTGGGCAGCATGGTCACTCTCCGATCAAGGAATAACGATAAAAGAGGAAAAAGAATGGAGAAATTCTACAGTGACAAAGGTGTAATCTAAGACTGCATTTTGATATCTGGAAAAATGAGTGCACTTCATTAAAACATGCCAGTTAAAGAGTGCAAATTATAGGCATGTAGCATCCTACTGAGCTGGCGACACATCGGGTCTACGTTGAGCAGGTGGGTACACCAGGGAACGTCCTACAGTTGATCAATCTGGCTAAATGTTGGATCATCTGAAAGATCATATGCAAGATTTAAATTAAAATCACCTGCTAATATAATACATGCATCAGGGTGCCCAGAAGTATATTTGCTTAAAGTTGCAAGCAAGTGTTTAATAGACATGTGTTTACACTTTGCATTAGGATGCAAATGCATGTTAATAAGGGCCACAGAAACAACTGTCCTCCTGACAACTTTTAAAGTAATTGAAATGACCTGAATATTCTCATTACCAGTGTTGTTGTTAGTGGAAATACAATCCAGAGTGTTGGAAATAAAGATACATAGGCCCCCCATGCCCTGCATACACGGCTCTCCTTAATGGCGTTTACATGAAATCAATCAATCAATCAATCACAGAATTTGTAGAGCGCACTACTTACCCGCGAGGGTCTCAAGGCGCTGGGGAGAAAAAAAGGGGGTGCTGCTACTGGTCGAACAACCAGGTCTTGAGTAGCCTCCTGAAGGTCAGCAGGTCTTGGGTCTGTCGTAGGCTTAGTGGAAGGGTGTTCCAGGTCTTGGCGGCGAGGTGGGAGAAGGATCTGCCGCCGGTGGTAGTTCTTCGAATGCGAGGGACGGTGGCGAGGGAGAGGTCGGCGGAGCGGAGCTGGCGGTTGGGGACGTAGGAGAGGAGTCGTCTGTTGAGGTAGGCTGGGCCAGTCTTGTGGAGTGCCTTGTGTGCGTGGATGAGGAGTTTGAAGGAGATTCTCCTGTCGACGGGGAGCCAGTGCAGGTTCCTCAGGTGGGGGGTGATGTGGCTGTGGCGTGGTACATCGAGGATCAGGCGTGCGGAGGCGTTTTGTATGCGTTGCAGTCGCTTGATGAGCTTGGCCGGGGCTCCGGCGTAGAGGGCGTTCCCATAGTCAAGTCTGCTACTGATGAGGGCCTGGGTGACTGTTCTTATTGTATCTGTCGGGATCCATCTGTAGATCTTGCGAAGCATGCGGAGGGTGTTGAAGCAGGAGGAGGAGACTGCGTTGACTTGCTTGGCCATGGAGAGCGTTGAGTCGAGGATGACTCCCAGGTTGCGTGCGTGGTCGGTGGGTGTCGGGGCTGCTCCTAGTGTCGTTGGTCACCAGGAGTCGTCCCAGGCTGAGGGGTTGGAGCCGAGGATGAGGACCTCTGTCTTGTCCGTGTTCAGTTTTAGTCGGCTGATCTTCATCCAATCGGCGACGGCCTTCATTCCTTCATGGAGGTTGGATTTGGCGGCGAGGGGTCCTTGGTGAGGGAGAGGATCAGTTGAGTGTCGTCGGCGTAGGAGATTATGTTGAGGTCGTGCTGTCTGGCGATGCGTGCGAGCGGGGCCATGTAGATGTTGAACAGTGTTGGGCTGAGGGATGATCCCTGGGGTACGCCGCAGATGATCTCGGAGGCTTCGGATCGGAATGGTGGGAGGCGGACTCTCTGGGTTCTGCCGGCGAGGAAGGAGGTGGCCCATTCCAGGGCCTTGTCTCGGATCCCTGCGTCGTGGAGGCGTGCGCGTAGGGTGCGGTGGCAGACAGTGTCGAAGGCGGCGGAGAGGTCCAGCAGGATGAGGGCTGCGGTCTCACCGTTGTCCAGCAGGATCCTGATGTCGTCGGTGGCAGCGATGAGGGCAGTCTCAGTGCTGTGGTTGCTGCGGAACCCCGATTGGGATGGGTCCAGGATGCTGTTTTCTTCGAGGTATCGGGTTAGCTGTTTGTTGACGATCTTCTCGATGACCTTGGCTGGGAACGGAAGCAGGGAGATGGGCCGGACGTTCTTGAGGTCTCTCGGGTCCGCCTTGGGTTTTTTGAGTAGGGCGTTGATCTCTGCGTGTTTCCAGCTCTCTGGGAAGGTCGCAGTCTCGAAGGAGATATTGATGACGTTGCACAGGTGGGGTGCGATGGAGCTGCTGGCTTTGTTGAAGATGTGGTGCGGGAAAGGGTCTGACGGGGAGCCGGAGTGTATTGTGCTCATGGTCTTGATGGTGTCATCGATGTTCACGCTGGCCCAGGCTGGCAGGGGGTCGTGGTCGATGGTGTGCGGCGGGTCTGGTGCATCGATCTTAGTTGGGGCTGTCTGGGTGTTGAAGCTGTCGTGGATGTCGGCGATCTTGCGGTGGAAGAAGGTGGCGAGGGAATCGCACAGGGCTTGCGACGGCGGGATGTCGTTGGTGTTGGAGCTGGGGTTGGAGAGTTCCTTCACGATGTTGAAGAGCTCCTTGCTGTTGTGTGCGTTGTTGTCGAGGCGGTCTTTGAAGGAAATTCTCTTGGCGGACTTGATGAGGTGGTGGTGGTTACGGATGGCGTCTTTGTGGGCTGCGTGGCTGTCCGGTGTCTTATCACTGTGCCATTTCTTCTCTAGTTTCCGGCAGGTACGCTTGGAAACTAGGAGTTCCGAGGTGAACCAGCTGGCTCTTTTGGTGGTGTCACTGTAGGTGAGTTTTTTCAGCGGGGCGAGGGTGTTGGCACAGTCGTCCATCCATCGTCTGAGGTTGCAGGCAGCGTCGTCGGTGTTGGATGGGTCGGAGGGAGGGCTGAGAGCGAGGTTTGCCCGTAGTTGGTCTTCGGTGACTTTGCTCCAGTAGCGGCGTGGGATCTGTTGGGTGCGGTGGTGTGTGGTGGGTTTCTGGAAGATGAAATGGATGCAGCGGTGGTCGGTCCAGAGGAGTTCCGTGGTGTGGCTGAAGGAGACGTGGGAGCTTGAGGAGAAGATGGGGTCAAGCGTGTGGCCGGCGGAATGGGTCGGTGTTGTGACGAGCTGGCTCAGACCGAGGTTGGCGAGGTTGTCGATCAGGGTGGTGGAGTTGCTGTCGTTGTTGTTCTCCAGGTGAAAGTTCAGGTCTCCGAGTGTGTGGTAGCCTGGAGATGCAGGCGGCTCACAAAGCCAGGTTTCTTGAATGCAAATAATATCATTCTGTGCAAGAAATGTGCAGGAGTCTGCATCTTGTAATATCTTAGAGAGACCTGCATCATTCCAGGATAATAGAGAATTGGTTTGACGGTTAGTGTGAGATAAGGTAACCCTGGCCGGTGAAGGAGCCTTAGTAGACCTCTGAGCAGACGTAATTTCATTGCTATCTAGGTATTGCGGAACGTTGGCTAAGGGTTGATGCTACCCAGCCCCAGTCCTCCCTTTTCTGCTCATATTGAGACCGATTTTGAAGAACGGAAATGAGGCTCTCTGACTCTCTGGTACAGTTTATTACTAAGTCACTGAATAAATGTGGTGGCTCAGATGCACCTATATGATTTTTTTAAACGGATGTGACCGACTTACTTGCGTGAGCGATTACTATAGATGTATTTCTAAAAGGGTTGAGATACCTGACCAGAGTGGCACAGATAGAATAATTACCCAGAACTGTAATGTGTCCTTATATTTCATGACCTTCTCTAGTTCAGTTTTACTTCTCCAAGCAACACAAATTCAATGGACACAATATCCTCTGCAGTAAATGATTGAGAGTCTGGTAAATGATTTAACAGTTTAAGAATATTTCCTCTATTTAGTACGTCCCGTTGCCCCCTTGACTTATACTCCAGTGTCAAATAAAGAATATGGGGCTGAACCTCTATAGGACGATATATATCTTGCTGGGTAGTAGCTGCTCTTCTAGGCGAGCGAGAGGTACCCAAACAAGAGCATGACCCCAAAGGGGGCACGGCTGTCAGTGTTACCACCGCGTGCTTAACTCCCCCAGTTTGCATAGGGTTTGCCACCTCAATGGCTACATTTTCCTTGTGTGAGAGACCTGCAGTTCCCCCCTGTATGGTCTTATTTTTTTAAATTACAGGGGCTTGCCAGTTCACCAGTAGATTGCAGTAGTGTGATCGCTTGCAAAGTTGGTAAGACGACTACTGTCTGAGGTTCCTGGATATTTATTAGCTGAGCATTGCCATCTTTGCCTGCAGCATTTGACTGTAAGGCCGATCCAGCCTGTAATACAGCTATTGCTGGGACAGTATAGGATTTATCAGTATATATGGCCGGATGGCTTATGGAATGAGGCTGTAATGGTTGAAAAGTTGGGGAAGTAGGAGGGAAGTCAGTGATCACTGTACTGGAGGACTGCACATTAAGGCCCGTTTTCCTGCATCTGAAGATAGGATAAACTTTGATGTTTGATCTAGAGGCTATAGAGCAACTTAAGAACGACTTCTGGCACTATGCCTTTGAGCTTTTGAGCTCCCTCCCATATTCACTATGAAGCATGTCCATGACATCTGAGGATATCTAGTTTGGTAGACCTCAGTGCTCGCATGGCACACCCTTGCAGATTCTCCATCATTCACTCTGGTTTCCCTGTTTCAGAAAGGCTCAATTCAACTAGCATTTGGTTTGTCAAATCATACTATGTTTCAAAACCACTTTCACTCTAAGGAACATGTCCACTGAGAAAATGTGTCTGACTTTCCTTTTGCTTCATTTATTTTATTCAAGCACTTAATAATGTAGGACCATCATTTGTCCCCTTATTTTTGTAAGGGATGATCATCTATAACAATATAGGTTATTGCACCAATGTAACACCGAGTTGGGTAACACCTAATATTCAGAAACCAGATGCAGCACAGGATGAATGTGCAATTTACAAATACACGTTATTGTATGTTTTATATTATGATATGTTTTATCCTTTGTTATTGTGCATCCTAAGTTAATTTTAAGAAGCTTGCTATAGCACTGAAATATGATGGAGGATTGAAAGTGACCTCAATACTATGCTGATCAACATATATCTGAGGCATGTTGGCCCAGGAGCCACACCCCCATGTCCAGCGGGCTGACTTCCAATAGGACATTGAATCCTTTGGAGTGGGAATGTGTTGAATTAGAATAGTTGTCTAGCGAATGAGAGCCTTATTCACTCTAGCTTTACAACAGCACGACACAGGATCTGTTGTTGGTAAAATGACATAGTATGAGCAAATAGCGAACAAATTAGTGCAATGGACTTCAATGAAACCCCACACTTTCATCTTCAAAACAAAGGGATCTGTACCACAACAAAAAAACAGATGTATGGTTTGACTATATTTATAGCTACAAAATAAGTGAATGTTCAAGGAACAACCAATGGTTAACCAAAGGCTAATGAAAATAAAAAAGTATTAAAAGAATGAAGAGGTTAACTTAAAAAGAGGCAGCAATATATTTTGAGATGGAAACTAGAGAGAGGAATAACACTATCTGGTAACATGCTACCTCCAAAGCTGCATTGGTTTGATTACACCCATGAACATTTGGGTCAACCATCCTAAGAATCTATTTATTCAGATCACTGAGAATGAAATGGGCTCCTCTGTAAAACTGAAGAATAACAATGCAATTGCAAATTCTAGCCTGATAGTTATTCATCAGAATCTAGCTGAGGATGAGAAATAAGAAGACCCGGACTGTTTTACTACTGATAACTTTGAAATGGTCTTAAGCTTACTGCTGAATGATAAAGCTTCTATCCAAAGTATTGCCAAACGAAAGTTTCAAGCAAGTTTAAGAGTGTTGGATACCGGCCCTACAAATCCTGTTTCCAATTTGAAAAGAATTCATTTAGATCTCAACCTATGGCCAGGAAAATGTGTAATTACTCCTGTATAGCTGATCAAAATCTGGGAACTTTGCACTTTGTGTAGAAGTGTGAAGGTTTCTGAGATTATTCCCTGAAGCATAGTGAAAAATTGCCAAGCCTCTGCAAAACGATGTCCCTTCCAGCATGCATGTGGCATCATTCTGCATGGATGGCTTTTGCCCACACCACAATCCCACTTTGTTTACCAAACCTGTGAGACTTCACCAGTCCCCTGAGGGACTTCTTTGACTCTGGAAGTCCCCCATGGGGAGATTGGCAGCACGTCAAGATTAGGGAATTGGAAAGGCACGTGGCACAGCCATAGCAAGGTAAGAGGTTCAAACCTCTGGTCCTTTGAAGAAGCAGGAAAGTTCCCACTGCAGTGCAGGGCCCCTTTTAGCAATGTATTGTTCCACTTTAAAAATGTTCGCTATCATGGTGTTTGGTAAATTTTACAATTTTTTAAAAAACTGTCCAAGTTGAAAGCCACCGGGGTCCACAACATGGCACAGCCTTACAAAATATAATCCAAGATTATTCTAATTGATTTTTAAGCCTGGCTGTAAGACGAAGAGCTCACACCTTTCCTATGAGACTCTTGTTTGAGCCTATCAACTGTAGACAGAGTTGTCATCCTCCATCACTTAGTTGCAAAGTAATATGCAAAGCTGACCGAACCATTCTTGCATTCTTAGATTCAACTTCAGTTTGTGACTTTACCAAATGAAGAAATATTTGAGAAATTTTGAATAAGCTTTCATCAACCGTCATCTGGCCACTCATGCCAAATATCAGTGTACATGGTTCACCCACAAGTAAGAGATTGATCAGCTTTGAAAACATTTTAAACCACCAAAGGTATCAAACAGGCATGCCAAGTAACTTTCCTGAGATATGCTGCAGGAATACATTTCTTAAACTGGGTTAAACACATCAAGGGTGGTATGATAAATTTCCATTACATTTTGTTGTTAGGAATTTCGATACACAGGCAAATACCTATACCTACAGGAGAGTCGGAATAACTATGAAATGGAGAGTCTCTCGAAGACATATTAGCAGGGTCATTGGAATTATGCAGTGAGGGACTAAATTATGCAAATTATGCAGCAGGGTTGACTAAATTATGTGAGAAGAAAAGGCAAATTATGCAGTGTTAGACCTGGCATCCTTGGCGTGGGTCTCCCTTCCATTTTTTCATAATGCCTCCACTGTTGTCGATATGTTTTTGCTGGACTAGATGCTCATGGGCACTTTGCCACTGCTAATCAGTGCCAAAGTGCAAGTGCTCCCTATTGTAAATTGTGATGTGAATTAGTGACTCCATGTTTGGCTTATTTGAATTACTATAAACAATAAGAGAGAGAGGGAATTTTAGAAGGAACACTCTTGATCCCCCAAATAGTAGTCAAAACAACAAAAGAGTATGCCTTCTCAGGAGAAGAGCTGGCGTAGAGAATCAAATTTGATTCTTATAAAGCCCTCACTCACCAACCTAGTTGGTGACATGCTTCATCATCGGGCCCCACCAGGAAGGTCGAGTACCTCCCCGGTGTGCTTCAACGCCAGAATTACTGCGGAGCGGGTTGAAGTGACAAGTGCACGTGATTGTGAAGTGATTTAAAAATGACTAGGCTGTATCCGAAAATGATTTTATTCGCCGGTCAGTCAGGCACAAAATAAAAACAATGTGAGTGATGTGATCGCTGAAGAAATTGGTCAGCTAAATCTCACTATGTGTGGTCAACATGTTTCTGCCTCTATGATGCTACTAGCTAGGCATTCGTCAGGACCAAAGTGAAGACCCCGGCGGTATGAGCACGCTAAGGCTCACCCTAACCTGGAGGTCAAATGCGTGAAAAAGTAGGAAAAAGAGTCTTTAAAAACCTACTATCATTGCGGGATCCTTCTTACTTATTGGGACCCTGCAGATCTCTGAAATGAAAGAACAAGAACGAACAAACACACAGACATAAGTATATTCAGTAAGCATGTGGTTATAGGACGTTCATTGTTCCAGTTTCAGCATACAAAAGTGCTCTTCTCGGAGTGCACCGGAACTGTATCTCAAGGAGCTATCGTGCAGTAGTGAGATATGAATGTGCACATATTTTTAGAAAGTTATTGAAAGTGGCAAAAGCTAGAACCACTATAAACATAGGTGGTATCACATTAAGCGCTATTTTTACCTACACGCCTATTGTGACACAGAGCGTCAAAATCAGAAAACGCTAAAGTGACTACAACGGGCTCATCCAAGCGGTGTTGTCAACGGAAAAAGAAGAATTATTTGAATTACTGTCAGACCCTAGTACAGTGCACTGAGTGTGCCCAGGGCTTGTAAATCAAATGCTGCTGGTGGGCTTGCAGCACTGGTTGTGCCACCCACAGAAGTAGCTTGTAAAGTGTGTCGCAGGCCTGCCATTGCAGAGCCTGTGTGCAGTCTGTGACTGCCATGTCGACTTGGTAAGTGCACCCACCTACCAGTCCCCAAACCTTCCCTTTTCTTCATATCAGACACCCCTATGGTAGGCCTACGGGCAGGGTGCATTGTAAGGATAAGGTGGGACATGCCTGGTGTGTGTGGCATGTCCTAATAGTGAATTACAGCCATTTTCGTTTTTTACTATTGCAAGGCTACCTGTTCCCCATAGGCCAGAATGGGCAGTTTGATTATAACATCTTATAATCCTAAACTGACTCAGGGAACTAGGTAGAAATTCGAGTTTAGTATGCCTGAACTCAGAATGATAAAATACATCTTTTAGTGAAGTTGGTTTTATCATTCTGTGTTTGAAAATACCACTTTCAGAAAGTGGGTATTTTCTTGCCTAACCATCCAGCCTGCCTCTGCCAGCTTGTGTATTGTGTGTCTGGTTTGTGCGTGACAGGGGCTGGGGGTGGCCACAGGAGACAGGGTGAGGCAGCCCAGGGCTGAATAGAGAGATCTGCATCCAGAGTGGAGGGAGGAGTTGCATCTGGGTCTGAATAGGGCTGTGCCTGCCTGGCACAATGCTGGCTCCACCCCCTGCCGGGCATCTGAGTACCCTGCCCCACATTCTGAAAGGAAAAGAAGGAGACATGTACACAGAGTGCTCCAAAGCTGCACAGAACTGGTTTAAACTAGGCAAAGGCCTCTCTGCCTTCAGAGAACAAAGAGAAAAGGAGTATAAGTACTGGGGCCCAAACCCAGGAACTTTAGATCACTTTTGGGAACAAGAAGAAGCCTTTGCTGAGGAGCGGAACCAAGAAGAAACTGAGGAGAGACTATCCCTAAGCCTGAAGTGCTTCTTGGGGGATTGGCCTGCAGTGGTTTGCCTGACTGCCAAAGAAAGGAGAAAGGAACTTTTGCTTTGCTGTGACTTTCAACAACTTGTGAAGGATCTCCAAGGGCTTGGAAGAGAGCTTGCCCCCTTATCGAAGTCCGAGGACCATTGGACTTCACCCCCTTTGTGAAATGCTGCTGGAAACTCTGTTTCAGTGGCTACAGAGGTAGGGAGCTGTGACCGACTCTCCCGACCGGCTCGGTGTCCTGTTGGCACCGCATCGAGTAATGCCTGCATCTTGCAATGCACGGCCTTGGTCTCACCGACTCCGTCAACGAGCCGCTGCCTGCACCGTAACCTGTGAGCACCGCACCTTGCAACGCCTCGCTACACCGAATCCATCTGGTCCGACCGACACGGTCACTGTTGCTGAGTTCGAGTCCTGTGACCGCACCGGAGTTGGGCACCGCTCGCACGCTTCGCAACGCACCGCCCGACTCGCACCGCTGTCCGGACTGATCAACGCCAGCTCCTGAATCCGGCTCCGTCGCTGCACCGCAACCTGCCAGCACCACATCGAAGCACCGTCTCGCCCTGCAACGCACGGCCCTGGTCTCACCTACTCCGTCTCGACGACGTCAACGAGCCGCTGCCTGCACCGCCTCGAGGGACAACGCGTCCTGCAACGCTTCCATTTTGCAACGCAACCGCGACGAACAGCCATCCGGCTCGCACGCCCGTGCCTGCCGCTTCAAGTAAAAGGTACTGTGACCGAGTCCGTCTACGCTGTGTTGGCCCGTATCGAAGCGGTCAGCTGGATTTGATAGACTCTGTTTGTTCTTTACATCGCAGTAGCCGGAGAAGGCTACCGACTAGCACAGAACCTTGAATTAAGCCTTTTTGATCAGAACTAAGCATCCTTGACAGTATTGTGGATTATTTTTGTTGTTTATGGTCTTGTGATAAATCTATATAAAGTATACCTATTTTTATAAATATATAACCTGTGTGGTGTCCGTTTGTAGTGTTGTCACTTGATTACTGTATGTGTTCACAAATGCTTTACACACTGCCTCTGAGATAAGCCTGTCTGCTCGTGCCAAGCTACCAAGAGGGTGAGCAGGGGTTATTTTAGGAGTGTACCTACTTTCCCTGACTAGACTCAAGGGTCCCTATTTGGACAAAGGTACCTACCTCTGTCAACTAGAGACCCCCAAATCTAACATTGGTGGGCAGCGGTGGGGATTCTGGACTTGCATTTGTGACTCATGTACAGTAATTGGTGAACACTACTTATTGAGTGCAGACCAAAACGCAACCACATACTTTTTGATAGCATTTTTTCTGGGATTTTCTATTTTTGCAACTGCCAAGTTTAATCACCATGGAGAAACCAGCATCAGTAGCCTCTGTTGAGTGTGATTGGGAAGAGGAGAGGCTAGAATGCTACACCCTCAAGCAGCTCAAGCATTTCTGCAAAAAGTTTAAAGTGTCCATGACCGGGGCTCTCCAGGAAGGAGGACCTCCAAAAGGCGCTGAGGGCCTGGGTCGAATCAAGGAGTGCCCCTGTGGAGGGGGCTGAGAATGCAGAAGGGCAGCTGGAGGGGCTATTGGGTCTAGGGGCTGGAAGACCACCTTGCCCAGTAGGTAGCAGTGTTTCTGCCAGAGGACTGTCTCCAGAAGAGTTAGAGGACAGGAAAGAGAGTAGGATGCACGAAATGGAGCTGACCAAGCTCAAGCTGAATGGGCAGTTAGAATTTGAATTGCAAACTAGGAAATTAGCCCTAGAAGAAAAGAAAATGCAGTTTGAACATGAGAAGGTTTTGAGGGAGTTGGAATTGAAGGCCAAAAGTTTAGAGATTACTCCCTCTGGTGGCAGTGTACCGCCTGTGCCTGTTGAAGCTAGGGTGTATATTCCAAAAGATGTGGTTAAGGAATTTTTTTAAATGATGACATTGGGCAGTGGTTCAAAGCCTATGAGGTAGCCATGTCTTCCCACCGGGTCCCTGAGAAGGATTGGGGAGCGGGGTTGTGAGGACGGTTCCTTAGTGAGGGCGGGATACCTTGTTGGATTTGCCCTCTGAAGTCTATAATTCATACAGCCACATGAAAGATGCATTGATGACTAGATATGGTTTAACCCCTGAGCTTTATAGGCAGAGGTTCAGGAACTGTAAGAAGATTGAAGGCAGTACCTGGGTTGAATATGTGACCTTCTTTTGCAGAGCCTTGGATGGTTGGGTAAAGGGTAGCAAAGCGACTGATTTTCAGGCGCTCTTTGATTTGATTGCCTGGGAGCACTTGTCCAGTAATTGTTTTCCTGAGCTACGCCAGCACCTGATTGATAGTAAGCTGACTAACCCTAGGCAGCTTGCTGAGGAGAGCGGACCGCTGGGTGAGTACCCGGGTCCACAAGGGTCACGTGGGAGACTCCGCCAAGGGTGGGCAGGGTCCCCAGCAGAAGAGTGGGGGGACAAGGGTAAACAGAGGGAGTTCCAGAAAGGGCCCCAAAGTAGACCCCAAGGGAACCAAGGGAAAGGTTCCCAGCCTCCCCCTGAGAAGAAGCCAGTGGCCCTGACAGGCCCCCATGTTCACCAGGGACCACTGGTGTGTTACAAGTGTGGCACCCCTGGCCACAAGGCAAATGATCCTCGTTGCCCTTTGCATGGAAAACAAGCACCCACTGGTGCAGTCCCCCGGCAGTTGGCTAGTGTAGCCCTGGGGGAGGAGTGGGGTGCCCAAGGTGGGGGGGATCCCACAGTGTTTTCCCTTGTCTCCTTAGGAGACTCTGAGATGGTCCCTAGGACCCAGCTGCCTGAGAACACTAAAAAATATAGGCAGTGGGTGACCATCAATGGCCATAGGGTGGAGGCTCTGAGAGACACAGGAGCTAGTGTGACAGCTGTCAAGTGTCACCTGGTGTCTAAAGAGCAGGTTATCCCTGATGCATTCTATCCAGTTGTTGCCGCTGACAACACAGAGAGTCACTGCAAGGTGGCTCAGGTTCCCTTTGAGTGGGGGGGGGTCTCGGGTACTCTTCAAGTAGCTGTGAGGCCAGCCATGCCTGTTGACTGTTTGTTAGGGAACAACTTGGAGAGCTCACCTTGGGCTAAGGTGGAGCGGAGTGCGCATTTAGAAATGTTGGGCTTGCCTGATTGGGCATGTGTGACCACCCGGTCAATGGCAGCTAGAGGTGTTCAAGAGGACCTGGAGCCTGAGAGGGAGGCCCAGGTGCCTGCCGGAGAGAGAGGAGGCAGGGGGCGCGGGAAACCGGCCCGCGAAGTTCCCACGGTCCAGGAGGAGGCAAACCCTGATGGGGATGCCCTGGAGCCTACAGGGGAACAGGTAGCTGAACTGGGAGACCTACCTGAGCTGACCCATTGGCAGCAAGAAGGAGGACCCTCCAGGGATGAGTTCTGCGAGGAGCAGAACACATGCCCTTCTCTCGTGGGTCTGAGGCAACAGGCCGCAGACCAGGCAGCAGGTGATCAGTCTGGATCACATTGGATTTACTGGGAGAATGGTCTCCTGTATTCAGAGCCTAAGGTTGCTGAGCCTGGGTCAGCCCGTGTGCTGGTGGTACCCCAGCGCTTCAGAGCCTTCCTACTGGGGTTGGCTCATGATGTACCGTTAGCAGGACATCTGGGGCAGGACAAGACCTTTGAAAGGCTTGTCACCCATTTCTATTGGCCCCAGATGCGCAGGAGTGCCGCCACTCACTGCAGGACATGTCAGACTTGCCAGGCAAGTGGAAAGAGTGGGAGGAAGCACAAGGCTCCTCTCCAGCCATTCCCTGTGGTCAGCACCCCCTTTGAACGGGTGGGTATTGACATTGTGGGGCCACTGGACCCCAAGACTGCCATGGGCAACATGTTTATCCTGGTCTTGGTGGACCATGCCACCCGGTACCCTGAAGCCATCCCTCTGAGGACAGTGATGGCCCCCGTGGTGGGACGGGCACTGATGGGAATTTTCTCACGTGTAGGATTCCCTCAAGAGGTGGTGTCTGACAGAGGTACCAACTTCGTGTCCAAGTACATGAAGTCCCTGTGGCAGGAGTGCGGTGTAACTTACAAGTTCACCACTCCTTACCACCCTCAAGGAAATGGGCTGGTTGAGAGATTCAACCGGACCCTAAAAGGCATGATTATGGGTCTGGAAGAACCCATGAGGCGTAAATGGGACGTCCTCTTACCTTGCCTGTTGTTTGCATACCGGGAGGTGCCACAGAAGTCTCTAGGGTTCAGCCCCTTTGAGCTCCTCTATGGACACCCGGTGCGAGGACCTCTGAGTTTGGTCAAGGAAGGCTGGGAGCAATCTCCCAGGAAACCTCCCCAGGATGTATACAGTTACATGCTGGCCTTCAGGAACCAGACTAGGCGTTTCAGAGAACTTGCTGAGGCAGATCTGGAAGCCAGCCAGGAGGAGATGAAGCGGTGGTATGACCAGAATGCCACTCGGGTCGAGCTTCAGCCTGGTCAGAAAGTGTGGGTCATGGCCCCTGTGGAGCCTTGTGCGCTCCAGGACAGGTGGACCGGCCCTTTCACGGTGGTGGAGCGCAAGAGTCCAGTTACCTACTTGGTGGACTTGCAGTCTCCCAGGAACCCCTTGCGGGTCCTGCATGTGAACAGCCTAAAGCCCCACTTGGAGAGGTCCCAAGTGGGTATGCTCTTAGCTACAGATGATGGGATGGAGGAGGAGACCGAGCCTCTTCCTGACCTCCTGTCAGCCCGAGAGCAAGATGGATCAGTGGAGGGAGTAAACCTCACTACCTCCCTCACACCTGAGCAGCAGGGTGACTGTCGCCAGCTGTTGGGACAGTTCCCTGACCTGTTCTCCCTGGTTCCCAGTGTCACTCATTGGTGCGTCCATGATGTGGACACTGGGGACAGTCTTCCTGTGAAGCACAAGGCTGACAGGGTGACCGACAGGGTCAGAGCCTGCATCAAGGAGGAGGTCTCCAAGATGTTTGCGCTAGGGGTGATTGAGTCCTCTAACAGCCCTTGGGCCAGTCCAGTGGTCTTGGTTCCAAAGGCTGCCGCGCCTGGTGCCACACCAGAACTCCGGTTCTGTGTGGACTACAGGAGACTCAATTCCGTCACCAGGACTGACGCCCACCCCATCCCCAGAGCTGATGAGCTCATAGATCAGTTAGGGGCTGCGCGGTACCTCAGCACGTTTGACTTAACGTCTGGGTACTGGCAGATCGCCTTGACTGATGGGGCAAAAGAGAGGTCAGCATTCTCCACACCAGATGGGCACTACCAGTTCCGGGTGATGCCCTTTGGGATGAAGAATGCCCCTGCCACCTTTCAGAGGTTGGTCAACTAGGTGTTGGTTGGACTGGAGGATTTCAGTGCCGCCTACCTGGATGACATCGCAGTGTTCAGTGCCAGTTGGGAGGCACATCTGCGCCACATCTGGGAAGTGTTGATGGCGCTGCGGAGGGCAGGCCTCACAATCAAGGCAAGTAAGTGCCAGATTGGGCAGGGTTCTGTGGTGTACTTGGGACACCAGGTTGGGAGCAGCCAGGTGGCGCCCCTCCAACCGAAAATTGATACCATTCTGGCTTGGGAGCCCCCCAAGACCCAGACAGAGGTGAGAGCCTTCCTAGGACTCACCGAGTATTTCAGGAGATTCGTCAAGGGGTATGGCAGCATTGTTGCCCCCTTGACAGAGCTGACTTCCAAGAAGCAGCCCAGGAAAGTGATTTGGACTGATGCCTGTCAAAAAACTTTTGACACCTTGAAGACTGCCATGTGCACAGAGCCTGTGCTCCAAGCACCCAACTTCTCCAATGAGTTCATTGTTCAGACGGACGTTTCAGAGCATGGTGTAGGGGCTGTTCTATCACAGATCAATGAGGAGGGCCTAGACCAACCTGTAGCCTTCATCAGTAGGAGGTTACTTCCCCGGGAACAGAGATGGAGTGCTATTGAGCGTGAGACATTTGCTGTGGTCTGGGCACTGAAGAAGCTGAGACCATACCTGTTTGGGACTCACTTCCGGGTTCAGACAGACCACATGCCCCTCAGATGGTTGATGCAGATGAGGGGTGAGAATCCAAAGCTGTTGAGGTGGTCCATTTCCCTACAGGGGATGGACTTTACGGTGGAACACCGCCGTGGTACAGAACACGCCAATGCTGATGGTCTGTCCAGATTTTTCCGCCTTAGTGATGAGAACTCCCTAGGGGTAGGATAGTTCTCCCCACATTTCAGCTGGAGGGGACACGTGTTAGACCTGGCATCCTTGGCGTGGGTCTCCCTTCCATTTTTCATAATGCCTCCACTGTTGTCGATATGTTTTTGCTGGACTAGATGCTCATGGGCACTTTGCCACTGCTAATCAGTGCCAAAGTGCAAGTGCTCCCTATTGTAAATTGTGATGTGAATTAGTGACTCCATGTTTGGCTTATTTGAATTACTGTCAGACCCTAGTACAGTGCACCGAGTGTGCCCAGGGCTTGTAAATCAAATGCTGCTGGTGGGCTTGCAGCACTGGTTGTGCCACCCACAGAATTAGCTTGTAAAGTGTGTCTCAGGCCTGCCATTGCAGAGCCTGTGTGCAGTCTGTGACTGCCATGTCGACTTGGTAAGTGCACCCACCTACCAGTCCCCAAACCTTCCCTTTTCTTCATATCAGACACCCCTATGGTAGGCCTACGGGCAGGGTGCATTGTAAGGATAAGGTGGGACATGCCTGGTGTGTGTGGCATGTCCTAATAGTGAATTACAGCCATTTTCGTTTTCACTATTGCAAGGCTACCTGTTCCCCATAGGCCAGAATGGGCAGTTTGATTATAACATCTTATAATCCTAGACTGACTCAGGGAACTAGGTAGAAATTCGAGTTTAGTATGCCTGAACTCAGAATGATAAAATACATCTTTTAGTGAAGTTGGTTTTAACATTCTGTGTTTGAAAATACCACTTTCAGAAAGTGGGTATTTTCTTGCCTAACCCTCCAGCCTGCCTCTGCCAGCTTGTGTATTGTGTGTCTGGTTTGTGCGTGACAGGGGCTGGGGGTGGCCACAGGAGACAGGGTGAGGCAGCCCAGGGCTAAATAGAGAGATCTGCATCCAGAGTGGAGGGAGGAGTTGCATCTGGGTCCGAATAGGGCTGTGCCTGCCTGCCACAATGCTGGCTCCACCCCCTGCCGGGCGTCTGAGTACCCTGCCCCACATTCTGAAAGGAAAAGAAGGAGACATGTACACAGAGTGCTCCAAAGCTGCACAGAACTGGTTTAAACTAGGCAAAGGCCTCTCTGCCTTCAGAGAACAAAGAGAAAAGGAGTATAAGTACTGGGGCCCAAACCCAGGAACTTTAGATCACTATTGGGAACAATAAGAAACCTTTGCTGAGGAGCGGAACCAAGAAGAAACTGAGGAAGCCTGAAGTGCTGCTTGGGGGATTGGCCTGCAGTGGTTTGCCTGACTGCCAAAGAAAGGAGAAAGGAACTTTTGCTTTGCTGTGACTTTCAACAACTTGTGAAGGATCTCCAAGGGCTTGGAAGAGAGCTTGCCCCCTGATCGAAGTCCCAGGACCATTGGACTTCACCCCCTTTGTGAATTGCTGCTGGAAACTCTGTTTCAGTGGGTACAGAGGTAGGGAGCTGTGACCGACTCTCCCGACCGGCTCGGTGTCCTGTTGGCACCGCATCGAGCAACGCCTGCATCTTGCAACGCACGGCCTTGGTATCACCGACTCCGTCAACGAGCCGCTGCCTGCACCGTAACCTGTGAGCACCGCACCTTGCAACGCCTCGCTACACCGAATCCATCTGGTCCGACCGACACGGTCACTGTTGCTGAGTTCGAGTCCTGTGACCGCACCGGAGTTGGGCACCGCTCGCACGCTTCGCGACGCACCGCCCGACCCGCACCGCTGTCCGGACTGATCAACGCCAGCTCCTGAATCTGGCTCCGTTGCCGCACTGCAACCTGCCAGCACCGCATCGAAGCACCGTCTCGCCCTGCAACGCACGGCCCTGGTCTCACCGACTCCGTCTCGACGACGTCAATGAGCCGCTGCCTGCACCGCCTCGAGGGACAACACGTCCTGCAACGCTTCCATTTTGCAACGCAACCGCGACGAACAGCCATCCGGCACGCACGCCCGTGCCTGCCGCTTCAAGTAAAAGGTACTGTGACCGAGTCCGTCTACGCTGTGTTGGCCCGTATCGTCGCGGTCAGCTGGATTTGATAGACTCTGTTTGTTCTTTACATCGCAGTAGCCGGAGAAGGCTACCGACTCGCACAGAATCTTGAATTAAGCCTTTTTGATCAGAACTAAGCATCCTTGACAGTATTGTGGATTATTTTTGTCGTTTATGGTCTTGTGATAACTCTATATAAAGTATACCTATTTTTATAAATATATAACCTGTGTGGTGTCCGTTTGTAGTGTTGTCACTTGATTACTGTATGTGTTCACAAATGCTTTACACACTGCCTCTGAGATAAGCCTGTCTGCTCGTGCCAAGCTACCAAGAGGGTGAGCAGGGGTTATTTTAGGAGTGTACCTACTTTCCCTGACTAGACTCAAGGGTCCCTATTTAAACAAAGGTACCTACCTCTGCCAACTAGAGACCCCCAAATCTAACATGCAGTATAAATCGGCACAATTCTTGTAAGTATTACTTCACTATATTAACACTGTATGGGCAGAGGTTTCACTTTATTAGTACCAGTTTTACACCTAAATACAGCAATTGGCAACTGAATTGTGATCTGGTACTGGATACAAGGCTTGCTACTGTGTGGCAACACAAACAGCAGTGTTTAGTAACTTTTGGTCTGTTTGAGCTTGAAATAAACTTTTTGTTAAAATCTGCATATCATGCAGAAGATGATGGGTGTTGTGGCAAATGCATCAAATCCATAACTATGCGAAAAACGTCGCAGCTGCAAAATTGCATACTTCTAGTGGCCCTGCATATACGTATGTGAACTCCTTAAACTTAGAAGGCCCAACTTTTTTACCCAAGTGCACTTATTTTATTTATTTATTTTGAAAGTTTTATATAGCGCGAACATGACCACCGAGGGTATCAGAGCGCTTTACAAATTATGCATCATAAGGGTATAATACAGATTATGCATCAGATGGTATAAACATACAAAGCAAAATAGACAGGCGACAAAATCAAAGTCTAAAATAGTCCATCAATCTCGTGAGGGAAGTAAACACACCCACAGGCAGAGTCAGAGTCTAGCATTGTCCGATCTAATCGTGAACCCGGTGGCAGAGCCAGGGACAGCGTGTATGGACCCGAATCCGATGCAGGTGGCATGCTAAGGCAGAAATTTCTTCATCAGGAGCCCTTTGACCTCTTTTTGAAGAGGACAGTAGAAGGGTTCACCCTGACTGCAGGGGGAAGGGAGTTCCAGATCCTCGGAGCCAACCCTGAGAAGGCTCAGTTATAGGTCTTTTTTTCTTAAATTTTTGAGGCTTAAGCAAAAGGGTCCTGGCGCTTCTGGAAGCTCTAGACCCACAAGAGAGTTCCAATTTCTGCGCTAGGTACAGCGGGGTCTTGAAGTGGATGGCTTTGTGAGCCATGCATGCAATTTTTAACTGAATCCGAGCTTCATAGGGAAGCCAATTCAGTTCACGCAAGTCAGGAGAGATGTGGTGGCATTTTTTAGTACCAGTTAAAAGCCTAGCAGCGGAATTGAGGGTAGCCCTAAGAGGAGCCATCCTCACTCTAGGCAGGCCACAGAGTGTTGCACTGCCATAGTCCAGCTTTGAGATCACTAATGCTTGAACTGCAGTCTTGAGGTCATGAGCCAGGAGGGAAGGGTTTGAGTTTCCTAAGTAAGCTGAGTTGAAAGTTTGCTCCTTTGGTGAGGGAACTGATGTGCTTCTGCATGTTCAGGCTTTTGTCTAGAATGATACCCAGAGATGATGCCGAGTCCACGAGGTGTGGACTGCAGTTAAGAGCAGTTAGCTGATTCAGCCATTGATCCATGACGAGGGATTGGTTGTGGGGTGAGATCAGTAGGAATTCCGTTTAAGAGCATTAAGCTTCAGGTGATTGCGTGTCAGCCAGCTTTGTGTTTCCAGCAGGACTGAGTTGAGGGACTGGATGTCTTCAGGGGAGGTGATCTTCAGGTATAGTTGGGTATCATCCGCATACATATGATAGCGAATGCTGGATGATTTTAAAATTTCCGTCAGAGGCTCCATGAACAGGTTAAAGAGCGTGGGGGACAAAGCTGAACCTTGTGGAACACCCAGGGTGACTGGTGCAGGGTGGGACAAGGATTGGTCCACCTTGAAACATTGGGATCTGTTCTGAAGGAACGAAGAGAACCAGCATAAAACCGGCCCCGATAGCCCCATCCTGTGTTCTAGGAGATGAATTAAGTGATCATGTTTGACAGTGTCAAAAGCTGACGAAAGGTCAAGAAGGATCAGTATGCACGACTCATTGTGATCCAGCAATCTGAGCGCATCGTCCACGATGTGCGTGAGCGCCGACTCTGTGCTATGACCTGGGCGGATGCCAGATTGGCATTGGTCCAGGAGTTGGAAATGGTCAATGTGATGACAAAGTTGGGCGAGCACACATTTCTCCAAAAGTTTAGCCAAGGTGGGGATGTTAGTGATTGGTCGAAAGTTAAGAAGGTCCGTGGGATCCGCATTTGGTATCTTTAGGATCGGGGTAACCTGACCTGATTTAAGGCAATCTAGGATAGCACCTTGCAAAAGCGAGGCATTGACAATCGTCGTCCAGAGAGTTAGTAAGGCGGATCTCACTTCAGGGAAAAGGTTCGATGGCAGAGGATCGTTGTAGTGATTGGAAGGTTTCAAGGTCCACAACATTTTGCGAATAGTGGGTTCATCCACAGTTTGGAACAAACTCCACGAGGCATTGTTTTTAGGGCTGGGGGGCTGTGAATGTTCCGAGATATTCAACTCTGAGGAGCATAGAGTGTTCAGCGGACCCCTCGAGAGGTGATCACATGCCGAGCGTAGTTCAGACTCGATCTTGGTGGTCTTATCCATGAAGAAGACAGCAAATTCTTCACAGTTCGGCAGTGTCCCTTGACCCGGAGCCGAGACGTTGGGATGGTTACTGGATTGGGACTTGATGAGTTCTAATAGCTTTTTCGGACGTTTTTTTGCTTGATCTAGTTGTGTTCTAAAGAAGGTGGCCTTCGCGCATCTAATGCGTCTGTTGTATAAGCTTCGCAAGGATCTCAGGTGACAAAGATGTTCCAAGGAGGGATGGGCTCGCCACTTCCTTTCTGCAAGTCTTAAGTTTCTTTTTTTGGCATTAAGACTATCATTGAACCATGGTTTGGAGATTTTAGCAGAAACTCTTTTAAGTTGAAGTGGTGCCACTGAGTCAAGAACATTGAGCATTGCATGGTTATAGTGGGCCGCCAGGTCGTGGACATCAGACATGTTCAAGGGGGGGGGGGGCAAGATGTTATCACAAAGCTCCGTCAGGTCTTGCGAGTTGATGTTCCGTAGGCATCTTTTCAACTTTTATTGGGTTCTTAGGTTGGGATCTGCTTGCTCTTATCGATTCATGGACGAGGAAAGTGATGCAATAGTGATCTGTCCAGTCACAAGGGAGGATCGACTCCAGGTGGAAAGAGTCTGGCTTACCAATGACCAGATCTAACGTGGCTCCTTTGGTATGCGTAGGGCTGTCACATATTTGGATAAGGTTGAGGTCAAGTAGGAAGGATTTAAGGCTATTAACTAGCACATCGTTTACATCGTTCCAGTGGAGGTTGAAGTCACCCAGGAAGAACTGCGTGCCTTGGAAATCACTGTTGGCCGAAATAATGTCCATGATCTGTTCTGTGAAGGGAAGGTTGTCTCGAGGGGGGTGGTAGAACGTGTGCAGTTTACATGAGTGATTGTTGCCCCCCGTCACATCAATGCATAGGTATTCACACGAGGGCAGGAGGTCGTTATGAATGATTTTCACTATTAAATTACTACGATGTAAGCAAGCAATGCCTCCCCCATGACCGCTAGTTCTGTCCAACCTAATGATATCAAAGTTGGGAGGCATTAGAAGGTCCAGGATGAGAGCGGCTGAGTCATTTATCCATGTTTCGGTCAACATTACAAGGTCCAAATCCTGGACAAGGATGAGATCGGCAATATCCGCTGCGTGTTTAACAGCCGATATGCAGTTTAGATGTGCGCATTTGAGACTAACAGGGGTGTCCGGTGGTGGAGGTAGAGTGGGGGTGACTATCGTGAGGTTGTTCACATTTAAAGTTCTTAAGTTTGGCCTAGGTTCCCTGAAGGGATCAGGAGGGATAGATTCAATTATATGGACGTTAGATGGGGAGGAGGGAAGAGCCAGCTCATATGAGAGTAGGAGAGATCGAATATCACTATCCTACAGTGAGGCTCTACACCTAGAGGGTCGAGAGGGGTCATTAGGATGCGGAGCGGAGGGCCACCTTTGGGGTACGCGGGTGGAGTGGGAAGAGTTTCCCCACGGATGGGGGAGGGAAGGGCGCCGGGTACAGTCACAGTCTGGGAGCGAGCGTAGATGGAGATTGGTCATAATGGAGCAGCTTAATCCGGAGTTAACTAACAGATCCTCAGTAATGCGAGAAAGGCTACGTACATCAGCCATGAGCTGTTGCAGGCAGAGTGAGATCTCATTAAGACGGGCTTCCAAGGAAGTGTGTGATTAGGGATGAGAGGCTAGGTCCTGGGAGCCCTGTGGCAGAGGATAGCTAGTGGGGGAAGGGAAAGATGGGGCAGGTGGCGCGTGAGTGGGCCCAGGGGCAGGGAAATCAGTGAGATGGAGCTGTGTGCATGGGGGGATGTGTGGGATGGGGGAGGAGGGGACGGACAGCCGGTGACCCATGAGCTCCTGTCGGACCTGGTCGGGATTGCTGGTTGGACTGGGGGCAGGGATCCTGGGGCGAAACCGAACAGCGTTATGGCCAGTGGCCCTAGGAGATTTAGAACCAGCTAACCGTGAGTGGTGGGGAGAATGTAGACTGTCGAGCAGAGTGTGCTGTCGCGGCTCGTTGACAACGTGTAATGCAGTGGAATTGTTAATCTGAGTGGGGGTAGCTAGAGGGGGGCCTTCAGAATCACTTGTTATAATATTAAAGAAAAAAGTCAACCCAGTAACCCAGGGACCTGGGCCGGACAATTATTATCAAGGAAAGGTGGTTCCTATGGTGGAAGTGTGACCTTAGACTCCCACGATAATGGTAACGTTAAGAAACTTCGCAAGTTATTTCTGTTATGCGATAAGTACATTTATTTTGTTAAGCATATTTATATAATGTAATGAGGGTCCATAATCATATGGCACAGCATATGTATCACTTCAAAGATAAGGTGCTCCTATGTAGCGACGGCGCAGTGAAGGTAAGTAAAGTGACTAAAAAAGTGCACTTGTACTATATACAGAAATAAATACATGTGACTGATTGGGACAGTTTGTTGTTACAAATGGCACTCATGACATGAGTGTCAGAAACCATAATCTAATTTAAAAATCAGTCCACATATGTTGTTGATGTTTCGACCCCTTGGCACAATTATTTAGATTGGGGTCATCATCTGGACAGACTTAAGGTATTAGACATCAAAGATTTGGGGCAAAGAGTCCCACAAATGTAGATGTATCAAAATCAACTTCAAGGGAACATCTCTGCAAATTGTATTAGTTAAGCATGTAACAGTGCCGCTCATGTCTCATCTGAGCACCAAATATGAATTTCGTGTTCAATAAGTATTTAAGCGCCCAACAGTTTGGGGAAAAGACACCCCAATACGAACTTTGTCACTTGTAGGTGATATTGGAGCTGAACAGCGCGCTGGCCGGATCAAACTGCTTAGTCACAGCCTGTGAGAAATAACCTGCAGAAGATTTTCTTCACGTCACCATTGCTGTGGCAGTCTAAGGCCACACCTACCCCATAGGGACCAACTTTTCTTGATAACAAGGGCACTCGTTAGCACATTCTTGCCCTTGGTCACTGACAATGATTTGTTGATAATCTTATATGTGCCTCTTTGAATGAAAGTCTACTGATGCAGGTTAAAGGAGTTAGGATAAAGAAATCGGACGGCTAAAACAAATCTCTTTCTCATTTTCCAAAGCTTCCTGACTGTGTTTACCTTATATGCCTAAAAGTCTTACTTTCGAAATCCGTTTCGCTGTCTCCAGTATCTCGACCCTTTCTCATTTTCATCTCCTCTCTGCCACTTTCCTTTCTTTGCTTTGCCAAATCGCAATGTTTTTTATAGATCGCTGTTTTAACTGTTTATACGCTGAAAATAATACTGACTGTGTGCAGATACACTAAATATATTTTTCTATTAGGGGTGGGATTTGCGTAGCGATGGTGGTAATAGTAGAAGTCATACCTCCAGTTCAGGAAGGACCTCAAGACCTGGGTCTTCAGATGACCCCAGCACCCTACGGAGCCACTCCCCCCAGCGCCTTGAGGCCCTCACGGGTGAGTAGCTGTGCTTTAAAAACCCCTGATTGATTGATTGATAATAAGGTTATTAAAAGACCGCTCTATAAAGATCGTAAAAAAACGTAGCAACACGGTGGCAGATTTACAAGCCCCTTGCGCCACTTTTGTGTCACTTTTCCCATGTTAAAAGTGACCAAAAGTGGCGCAAGGGGCTTGTAAATCTGCCCCACGGTGTTACTCTTTGAAACGTGGATACCGGGGCGCAACTATGTATTGTGCAGCAGGTGCAGTGCAGTGGCACCAGTGTCCAGGAGTGTGAGGGGTCCCTTGAAGCACATTTTGGCTTATTTCACTACCAAGCTGTAGATGGGGGGGGGCTTTTATTTCCTAGCCACTGCATGGAAACTATGTCAAAGTACATAGTGAAGAAAATTGGAAAAACACAGCAGTTGTTTTGCTGTTGAATGTTAAGATGAAATTTCTTAATGAACAGGCTGCGTGTAGTGAGGTAGGCGTTCTCTCTTCCTTTATAGATTAAACTGTTTTTAAATTAAATTGCTAACGGGGTTCCTTCCTGCACCCTGCCGAGAAAGGACATTCCCTTCATACAGATTTATTTGTATGCTGCCTGACCAGACAGGCAACACACTCGCCACAGCTAAAAGAACCTCACCGTTCTATTTTTCACGAAGGACATGATTTACTGAATCCATTTTTTGCTTAAATTGTTAGGGCCAAAAGTTCACCTGATTAAATTTCTTTCCCTTGACGTCATTCGGGAAAGGCTTCAGCGAGAAAAAAAAGAAGAAGTTCCGGCTGAAAATAAGTTGGAACCGTACATTCTTTATTAGAGCTGAGCGGAGCACAGGTTGTCTGAGTAAGTGCGCCATCAATCTTGCCATCTTTAAATGACACCGCGGATACAACGGCGGGTCATTCTTCATGACCATACTTAAATAAATCATGGGGCCAAGTCTACCTCACTCAAACAATTTAATCGAATGACCACGACCTGAAATGGGGTATCTGTTAGTCACAAAACTGCGCAGTATGTTGTCACTCGCTGGTTTATAGTAATTCAAAGAGAGACGGAATGAATGCGCGCGCTCGTCCTCCAGAGGTAGACTCCATTAATCAGCAGCAACTCGTTTTTTATTCATAGAATACACTCTGGCAATTATTCTAAGTGCAATACCGCTGCGGATCTTGGGATATATTCCAGCAGCTACAATATGCGCTGGCTGATTTAGATTGGCTACACCCACTATGCATGCGTCATATGTTTGTTGTGAGACTATTGTAGTGGGTATGGTTCCTGCTGCATCTTTCCCAAGATTCAACAGATCACTGAGTCATTTCCAAAAAAGCGGGCAGGACATCACACCCATAGTCCACAACACCACAATGAGGAACTACAGATAAAGTGATACATAGCTCCGACGGGGGCGTGGCTGACCGCCAAACATGGCGGCCGCAAATTGACGGAGCTCCACTACAGGACCCATTTATCCTGCTGTAACCACTGGAACCGGGGGCCATCTAACCCCGATTTCCCCTGCTACCGGCACGAGAATACAGCGGTGTCGTGCTGTGCCAGTAGAGACGCTGGGAAAACAGTCCCCACAGAGGAACACCGTCTGAAAGGGTGGCCCTGTGCTGCGGGGCCTGCCTGGGACTGGTGCGGGTGATCGGGCCTGTAGGCCGCTGTACCGGACTGAAGTGCGGCGAATCGGGGTCTCCCAAAGAACATACCGCCAGCACGTGAAAACGGCGGTGTAGTGCCGTGCCAACAGAGAAGCTGGAAAAAATAGTCCCAGCGGAGAAACATCACCTGAAAGAGTGACTCCGTACTGCGAGGCCTGCCCGGGACTGGTGCGGGTGACGGAGCCTGTGAGCCGCCGCGCTGGAACTCGGAGCGCGCCGAATCGGGGTCTCCCGAATAACATACCGCCAGCTGTGACCGGGTAAGGAGATCCCGCCGATTTCGGCAGAGTGAACCGGGCCCGTACAGGAGGGCCGGTCGCGCCTTACCGATCTGGCGAAGAACACTGGGCGGGGCTGAGGCGGGCCCAAGGGCTGTGGCGAGGGAGACCCGGGGGACTGCTAATGCCCTGTCGGGGGCGCCCCTGGAGTGCTGAAATCCGCAACGACTGGGCTTCGGAGTGGCCCAGTGAGATCGGCGCCTTGGTGCGCGACGACTGCAACCGGGGCGCTCAGCGGGCTGCACACTACTGAGAAGCACTGAGCAGCCGGCGTGAAGAGATCCTCATTGACGGGGAGGACGACTGCAGCAAATCAATACTGGCCCTGGGTCCCTTACAACAGCACACTTATAGGGAGCTGTTACCCCTCTGAAGCGGGCTCATTCCCACAAGTACTGGCAGCACTCTCCCTAGGCCAGGAAGGGACGACGAGGGAGCTGCGGTGAGTGCGAGTGAGCGCCACATCTCTGAGTGTCTATCAGGCCTGCGGTAAATGCGCTTCACCCGCGTGTTAAATAATACATGCGCTATCCCTGTTACGCCTCAGGCACTTGTTGTGATTCATGATTGGAGTCCCTACAGGGACACGCACAAAGACTGCCATCACCGTGGTGAGCATTGGAGAGGGCACAACTGTGAATAAGAGCGCACACACAGGGCACAGCGCAAGAGAGCAGCCCATGAGACATACCGACTGCCCCTATTGATGCCACAAGCCTGAAACCATATAAGACCACCTGAGACTGGTGAGCGCAAAGAGATAGTTGCTAAATAAGGCCTGTTGAAAACAAATATGGAGAGCAGTTGAGTGGAGGCCTAACCCCCAAACTGCAAGAGTGCATTGGCAACGGGAATCTGTGATATTTCAGTGCTGTTGAGAATTGGGAACCCGCGTATTTACATGGAGAATCTTGCCTGTTTCAGTCTTGAGTGGGCTGACTAACTGGTTGAATGAGTAGTGGGTAGCATGATTGAAATGTGAAGCTCTGAGCCCGACTCCACTGCACAGCAGAGCGCAAATGTTCTGTGGTGTGAGCTGTGGCTCGGACTGAACTTGTTCCCCTGGGCCAGCGCTGGACGGACGGAGTTCTTCTGCCTCCTCTATCTCCTCCCTTCAAGTAATTTGGCAGTATAAAGCATACTTTGCGGACATTACAGTCTGGGCGGCACAACCTCCAGTGAATAACATCCACGCCACCATGGGGCGTACAAAAGGCAAGACATCAGAGATGCTGCCGGTTGATCAATAGATGCAGGGGGAATCAGACATAGCCTCGCAAACATCCTCGATCAGCTGTGTCCCGCCGACAAACGAAGAACCCGCCCCAGACAAACTAGACTTAATTTTACAGGAGATATGAGACTCACGCAAATCTAATGAACAACTAATAGGTACTCTGACCACTGGCTTTACCCTTCTAAAGGCCGATCACGAGAAACTGTCGGATATAGTTAAAAGTAACAAACAGACTCTGACGGAGCTACTGGCACAACATAAAGAACATACCAAGCGCATAACTCAAATACAAAAACAATTGTCTAATCTACAGGACAGGCCGGAGGACACTGAAGGCAGGGCGCGCCGCAATAATGTCTGCGTGCTGGGATTGCCGGAATGAGCGGAAGGCCCAAATGCGACACAATTCCTGGAGCAGTGGCTGCGGGACCAATTAGCCCCGGAAGGATTATCGCCCTTCTTTTGCATGGAAAGAGCACACCGGATACCACCGGGTAGACCAACAGCCGGAGCACCGCCAAGAACAATGATCGCCCGTATCCTAAACTACAAAGACCATGATCTCCTCCTCCAGAAGGCCAGGGAGAAGGCGCCCATCCAATATGAGAACCAACGGATCTCCCTATATCCAGACTACACAGTTATGGTTCAAAGACAACGTGCTTCGTACCTACCCTTGAAGAAGAAACTCCAGGTATTAAACCGTAAGTACGCCCTACTGTTTCCTGCTCGCTTGCAAATTCTACATGAACAAAAATCCCACTTTTTCGACAGCCCGGAGGCAGCAAATGACTGGCTGGAAATCACCCTTTCTCCCCAAGCTCTGGCCAACCTTGATCAGAAGACATGACAAGCCCCACAACGATCTTCGGGGCAGAGACCGTGCCGAAACAGATCGACGCGCAGGATCACAGCGAAGAACCCTTCCCCAGAGCAGGCCCTGCAGAGTCAGGAGTCAGCGCTAGTCACAGCAGCTGCCATGCGGGAAGCCAATCCGCCATCCACATCGGAGCACTCGGATGATAATTTGATGCATTCCGACTCTGATAGCAACGACCCGATGTTTCCATCGATCACCCCGCAAATAGTGCAGACATTATTTGGTTAATAATGTGCAAAACCAGACGGCGACACCCAGTGTAGCTCAACAAGAGTACATGATGGAGGGAAGTAAGATCTTTGATAAATCTGCAATGTATTGTTCTTCTTTCCCCAGGTGTCCTATATCTTCACATATAGAACAAGGGTCTTGGCATATGTGTAGCTCTGTCTTGTAAGGAGGTACTATGTATCGTACAGGAACCACCCCCCTGCAGTTTCTGCAATAGCTAACCGATTGGACATTCAAACTGTTTTGATTAATGTTTGGACCATCAAAGTTCTGGCGCTAGTCCTAGAATTGGGAGTTTTAGATGAGTTGGTTTTTCCGGGGTCATGGCTCACTCCATGTTATGAAACATACACTATATGTTGTACATACCTGGGTCAATGTAACAAAAACAGACAAATCTATGTATGGCTGTGTTAGGCAAATATAAAGTAATAACTTGGAATGTTAGAGGGATGGGCTCAGTACACAAATGTCTCCGGATCCATGCCCAATTAAATAGAAGGAAAGTGCAGATAGCCCTTCTACAGGAAACCCACCTTACTGACTGTGAAGTAGTTAAACTACGTAAGAAATGGAGAGGCCAGATATTCACTACATCATATTCTGCATTTGCGAGAGGGACACTTATATTCAGTCACGGGGTACCGTTTGCGAACATAGAGCAGCGTATAGACGCACAGGGAAGATATACTGTTGGAAGCCGGAGTCCCCGTCCCGCACCACTGTCACCAAATGCGAGACCCGGGACTCCTCACTCAACGTTAGGCCAAGTAAGGACACCGTTTGAGATAGCCCTGCTCACCCCCTTAGTAGCTTGGCACGAGCAGCCAGGCCTATCTCCAAGGCACGAGTGTACAGTATGTGCAACCACGCTCACAACAACCCACTGGTGACACCACAAATGGACTCCACATGAGTTTGATAAAAACGAGTATAAACTTTATGTAAAAAGATATACGATCAGACCACACGATACATAAGCCAACATGTAATAAAAGGTAATATTCGTTCCGGCTGGCTGGTAGGTTCAAATCCCAACCACCGCTTTCAAAATGCTATGCTGGTCGCAATGCTCGAATCACACACGTTGCAATGGACAAACAATAGTGCGTTGCGTAACGATACAATCCTGTGCTGGGCAAAGGATAAATAATACAATGTGTAACGATACACCCCGGTACCTGCAATGGGAGAAATAATGCAATGCGTACCGCTACAATCATGTACTGCGCAATGAAGGAATATTGCAATGCGTCACACCCCAATCACGTACTTTGCAATGAAGAAATAATGCAATGCGCGCCGCTACAATCATGTACTTTGCAATGAAGGAATAATGCAATGCGTAGCTACAATCATGTACTTTGCAATGAAGAAATAATGCAATGCGGGCCGCTACAATCCTGTACTTTGCAATTGAGAAATAATGCAATGCGTAGCGCAACAATCGTGTACTTCGTTATGCAGAAATAATGTCAGGCGTCATAGGACAGTCGGCAGTTCGTTAGCAGCAATATTGGCAATGTGTATTACGACAGTCAGCCTCTTCGATAACAGTTGCCCCCCCACACGTATCAACGATGACACAAAGTACAGCTTCTCACTCTGGCCCCAGTACTGCCACTCCTGAACACAGTACGGGCCCCAATCTGAGCCGAAGCAAAGGCTCACGACGCCAGAGGGACTGAAAGGCCGAGAGAGTGTCCCTCCAAGCCTGCGCCCCGCCGAGGCAGTGATTCACGTTACCTGGGGGCGCGACCCCACTCTCCTCTCCTCCTTCAGCGAACTGGGCCTTCCGTGTAGAACTTTCTCAATGGGCCTCAGCGGCTCGGCCTGGCAGCTCAGCTCCTCCGGAGCTGCCGGTCCGGGCCGCGACTGTTAGGAAGGTCTCAGGCAGCCGCAGGGCACATGTACCCCATGCCCCTGAGATTACGTTACTCCGGGTGCACGTTCACCACAGCACCCTCCGGGTCTCGCCTGGCATGGAGCCACACACACAATGCTGATGGGACTTCACGTCGACTCCGAGTGCACGTTCACCAGGCACTCCTTCCTGCGGTCTCAGTTGGCACCAAGACACGCACACCGCGCTGCAGAGACTCACTTTCTTCCGGTGCACACGATGATCAGCCGATCACCTCCACAGTCCCAGGTTGCACCAAAGCACGCACACTGCTTCACCGAGACTTACTCCAACTCCGGTGCCCCGATATCCAGGCGCTCTTCACCAATGCCTTCGGCCGCACCCCGACACGCTCACCGTGTCCGAGCCTCACTTTTCCTCCGGTGCACTCAATGACCAGGCGCACTTCACCAGCGCCTCCAGTGCACCCCGACACGCACCCTGCGCGTCCGAGACTCACTCCACTTTCGATGCATACGTTGACCAGACGCTCCTCACCAATGCCTCCTGTGCACCACGACACGCACCCTGCGCGTCCGAGACTCCCGTCACCTCCGATGCACCCGCTGACCAGGCGCTCTTCACCAGCGCCTGCGGTGCACCACGACACGCACCCAGCGCATCCGAGTCTCACGTCACCTCCGATGCACAAGTTGACCAGGTGCTCTTCACCAACGCCTCCTGTGCACCACGACACGCACCCTGCCCGTCCGAGTCTCACTTCTCCTCCGTGTGTCCAAGATCACAGGGCACACCTTCCGAGGGTCTCAAGCTGCCACAACACGCGCCCACCGCGTCGCTTGAAACTTCTCCAGAAACTTTTATGTTCCTGTGTTTCCAAACAGGGAGCCAGCTCACCTCGGGCCCTTGGGGTAACAAGACATAACACAAAGCACAGTCTTCTTCAAGCAGGGGGACCCAGCGCACCAAGCACAGTCCCAACAGCCTCTTCCTTGGTTAAAACAGCAAACTGCAGACCAGCCCCAGATCACGAAGCAAGGGTTGGTACTTCCCAGCAGTCTCTTCAGTTGTTCCTTCCTTAGCAGAGGTTCCTCTTGACCACGAAATGGGTCCAAGCCTTTTCAGTCTCAATCCATTTCTATTCCAACGTTCAGGGGTCTCAGCTCTCATAGTTATACCCCTAAATGTCTTTGAAGTTCGGTGTGCTCAGGGGTCCCTGACCCCTGCCTAAATCAGTTCTGGGTGTCTCCCTCCCAGTGTCACCTTTCTCCCTTTGATACTGGGGGTCTGGATCCTTAATCACTCAGCAGGAGATGGGTCAATTGTTTTATAGCCGCAACCCAGGCCTCTTCACCTCCCGGTGCTTTTCCTCGCCTGCTCTCCAGATGCAGGTCAGCCTGGTGCCATCTCAACCCCTCCCTGGGTCAAGACCTCCCCAGCTCCTCTCCCCTCTCAGATCCAGACAGTCAATCCACATTCAGCAAAGACACACAGAAATGCTTAAAGCACAAAACTCAGCCACTTTCTAAAGAGTGGCTTCTGAACACACAGTGACAAAACCACTTTCATAGAAAGATGTGTTATGACGCTGTGAGTTCATACATACTAAACTTCACCTCTCCATTTTAAACTTATGGGAAACTAGGCTAACAAACACAATACCCAGCCTCCCCCATTCTGTCCTATGGGCAGGATGGCTTTTCACCAGTAAAAAACGAAATGGAGTGTTTTTCACTGTCAGGGCATAACACACACCTCAGTATATGTCCTGCCTTTAACTTACACCTCACCCTGCCCAGGGGTTACCCGGGACCTACCACAGGGGTGCCCACTGTGTACGCAAAAGGGAAAGTAAGGCCTGACAAGTGGTTGCACTTGTCAGGACAATATGCTAACTTAGCAAACTGCGCGCAGGTCCTACACTGCAGGCCTGAGTTCCCTTCTCCGCACACCTTTGCATTACTAGCCCTGGCACACACAGTGCACATCACTAGGGACTTTACTAGTAAGGCAACATACCAATCATGGCCAACCAATTACCATTACACTTTACACAGGGAACACTTGTACTTTGACACTGATCAGCAGTGGCAAAGTACCCAAAGCATCTAAATTGGCAACTCTATGTCAGGAAAACGGTCTAGGGGGAAAGCAAAAAGTTTAGGGAACTTTAGCCAAAAAGGCCAAGTCCTACACATACGATATTGCATGGGACACTTGACGGTGTACACATAGTTATAGGTAGTGTATATGCTCCAAATTATGAGCAGGATAAATTCCTTACCAATCTGAATACAATATTAGCGGACTGGGCTGATATTCCATGGACACTGGGTGGGGACTATAATTCCATCCTCGATATACATCTTGACCGCTCGCATCCCCGGTTCGAGGAGCCGCTTCCATTAAACATGCAGAGTTCCTGAGGTCATGGGCGGAGGGGTGGGCGATTAAAGACGTGTGGCGCCTCCAAAACCCTACTAACCGTGAATACTCTTACTATTCTCCACCACACCAGCTGCACACTAGGCTGGACAGAATATTCTGTTCCTCAGCCATTACATCTCAAGTGTCCCAAACTACATACCTGGGTAAAACCCTATCTGATCACAACCCACTCGAAATTACTCTAGAATGGGGGAAAATACCCACCCGGTCCCAACTTGGAGACTATGGCCACAGATGTTAGAAGATGCAGTCTTTCGAGATAAATTAGGCACAACTATTACCAATTACTTTAATGAAAATGCGAACTCGGCCTTCTCTCGCCTAATAGAGTGGGATGCATTTAAGTCAGTGATACGCGCTGCATCCATAGGAGCGACGGTGGGGGCTCGCCAGGAAATTAATAAAAAGCTTGCAACACTTGAGGCCTCTTTACAGGAGCTGGAATGGGAAACGAGTACCGATCCCTCCAAACAAGAAAACTTGCAAAAGGGGAGAATTCGCCATGCCGAACTCCTTGAGGACCTACGCCTCATTGATTACCGAGCATACACCCAACACGCACACGCAGAAGCGGACAAGTCGGGCACTGTGCTGGCCCGCCTTCTACGGGACACCCCCCCCCCTGTACCAATACCGGCAGTGGCACTACCAGATGGTACTGTGGTGTATATTCAGGCAGAAATCAACACTGCATTTAGTAGATACTATGAGATGCTGTACAGCGCCCCAATAGATGTGATACCGGAGCATATAGCAGCGTTCATGGAAGGCTTGACATACCCTAAATTAACAGAGAACGCCCAGGAGGAGTTGGAAGGCCCCATCACTAGGGCCGAAATTAAAGAGGCCAAGGGGGAACTCCCGCATAATAAGACCCCAGGTTTAGACGGGTTGCCAGCGGAATTCTATTCTACTTTTGCAGACAAGCTCAATACACAACTCAAGCGTTTATATAACTCGGCGCAAGAGGCCCGATCCCTTCCATTAACTACCATGCAAGCATTAGTCATATCCCTTCCCAAACCAAACAGGGACCCGCGAGATATGTCTGGATATCGCCCTCTCTCCTTCTTGTCTACCGAATATAAGATACTTTGCAAAATTTTGGCCCGTCGGCTCCTGCCCTACCTTCCTAAACTCATACACATAGATCAGTGCGGCTTTGTTCCGGGTCGTAACACGTCCCTAAATATAAGACGCCTGCACTACGTCATGGAAGCAGCCTCCAAGATTTCCTGTAGGACTGGCTGTATCTCTCTTGACCTACAACAGGCGTATGATACACTGAATTGGGATTATATGTTCGCAATTATGGAAAGATTTGGCATGCCGCCTGGCTATGTGAAGTGGGTCAAACTTTTATACACCGCTCCTACAGTCCGGGTCCGTACTGGATCCCACATACCTCACCCCTATCCGGTGGCAAGGGGAACAAGGCAAGGCTGTCCCCTGTCGCCAATACTATTTGTAATGGCACTAGAACCTCTACTCATTAAACTTCGGAGGGACGCTGTAAACAAAGGGATCCCACTGGGAGAGACAACACACATAGTATCGGCATATGCCGATGACCTTATACTATATATTAAAGACCTAACAGAAGAACTGGAGCCCATTCCAACTATATTCAGACAATTTGAATGTATTTCGGGGCTGGCAATTAATGCTACAAAATCACACGCATTTTCTATGCAACATAGAGTAGATCCAGAACCCATTCACTTTGGCCAAGTTGCCCTGGAGGTTACACCACAAACCTTCAAATATTTGGGTATACAAATATATAGAACACCCCAGGACCTTCTAGAAGGGAACCTGATGAAAACTATTAGATCACAAAAGGCCCAGGTCGCCTTCTGGACATCATTACCGCTGTCGGTAATGGGCAGAATAGCCATATCTAAGATGGTATTACTCCCAAGATTATTATACTACTTTACTAATATGCCGATCCTGATACCTACCAGTGTCTTCCGAACATTAGATACCCTTCTCACAGAGCTGATATGGGGTAGGGGACGCAGGAGGGTGAGTCTGGCAAAACTACAACTGAAACCAGAGGAGGGGGGACTAGGGGTTCCCGACTTTCGCGCGTACTGCATGGCTAGCCAACTGCAATGGCTGTCGTACTGGCTGGTTGGTCGCAATTTACACGAAATTGGATACAAGACACAAAAATTAGATCAAGGAACACTACACACACTACTGCTGCCTGACTCCAGAATACCACTTGCAACTCCCCCTTTGCTCAAGACAGCCCTCCTATATTGGAGACGGTCACTACAATACACTAAACGGACTTCCCCATATTCATCCAATGTTCCATTACTTGGAATCTCCACCACCACAGGACTAATGACCAAATGCAGAATTTCCCAATGGACACAAGAGGGAGTGGCAACGGTAGGAACCTTCTTTATAGACGGCATGTTAGCAGACCATGACAATTTTGCTCAAGCTCAGGGAGTTCCCAAACACTATTCATAATACACGCTATCATAGTTCATTATATCAAGAAACACTGGTCCCCAGACAGGAATGAACTCTCTGTACATGGATTGGTGCATGCAGTTTATTTGATGGGAACGGGACGGCACTTAATCCGCCGGCTATACAGAGGTACAAGAGCACATGCGGGAACCTCTCTTGTGCCATTACGTGAAAAATGGGCGAGGGATTTCGGTAAAGACCTCACAGATAAGGAGTGGGTCTACGTCCTAGAGTTCCCTAAAAAAGTGTCCCGAAATGCTAAATTTAAGTATATCCAATATATGATCCTACATAGGGCATACCTTACTCCACACTGTCTCAATTGTATATACCCAGATGCACAAGTCTGCTGCCCTAGGTGTAAGACGTTGGATGTGGATTTACTACACATGTTATGGGAATGCCCAAGCCTGACAGGATTCTGGTTAAAGATAGGTGGTGTAATTCAGGAAACGACAGGCACCTCCGTCTGGGATACAGCGGATAGCTGCCTACTAGGGCTACACCCTCGACCGAAAAGTCAGAATACAGTATAAATTCACAGATATGGCTACCCTCATGGCGAAACGTGCCATCACAATGAGGTGGAAATCAGCGTTTCCCCCTCCATTGCACACTTGGCACACGGAGATGGTCTGTTGGGGAGGGGCGGAGAGTTCCATCATTAGAAGGGAAGAACAACGGGGGATGCGTAAAACACCCATCTCCATGGATTGGGACCAGATGTTGGAAACACTGAAGGCTACAGATCTGGCAGAGCCCTCTGGGCCCAAGTGAGGGTAGGCCCCTGCCCCACAAAACACCGAATCCATGTAGTTCCACCCATCCGTATAATAGTGTCCAAGAAAGAAACGTTTAATATACCTACCAGTTAAGACGATATACCCCAAAGTAAAGATGTGCAACTAGACCCTAAGGCATTACATAAGAGAGTGAGCCAGTTAGGGGGGTGGTATAATGGGGAGTTGGGATAGGTTACCGAGTTCTGAAATAGATTGCTATACTACAGAGTCACCAAAATATGTATATAGATACAACAGCCATAAGAATGCAACTAAATGTACATTTAAACATTGGAGCTTTATAGCAAATATAATGAAAATTTGTTAAACTACGAATATATTATTAGAAGGAAAAAATGTACTGCTGGATGACTATTGTAGTGTAAAATAATGCCGTAATTGACCGTGTTGTTTGTGAAAATAAAACCAATAAAACTGTGTTTTAAAAAAAGTGATACATAGCCCCTATGGAAGGCTATGTAGGATTGTTTAAAAACAAGCATTGGCAAAGCCATGAGGCCTGTCTGTAATGTCCTTAGGCACACACAAATGCACAAAGACAACTTGTGCTGTCTCTATACCCTTACTTCATTGGGTGTCCCCATAGAGAGCTGGCAGCTGCAAAAATGGTCAACATCCTGGGATGTATTGTGGGAAATTGTTTATAGATAATATAGGTGTAGAAATGGCTGGTACCGAACCTCACTCCTGAAAGCCTTCCAAAAATCCAGAAACCTAACGGTTCTCCACCATGGCACCTGCACCTGAAACAAATTATTCTACGCCACAAAGACTTTTAATTTTAGCACATAGGTAAGAATACATTTTCTTCGCATTTGGGGAAAGCGTACTACCCACAGGCTCAATTGAAGCACAAATGTGAACTTTCCCAAGATGCTCCAAAACGTTATTTGGTTAAGCCTTGATGTTCTCAGTGCCTAAAGGGTGATAATATCGCCAATGGTTGTGACCGTCTGACGGGACACGTTACCCCCACCCTCTCTTCACGCTCATGACGCAGGTTCCCTTCTCTGAGGTACAGCTGCCTGGAGGCGGTGAAAAGGCCGAGTCTGGTTTTATTAGATCACTGTGTGAATGGGCACTTCCTGGTCACTGCATCTTTGCCCTATAATAGGCTACAGTGCAGCACTCCTTTACCAATAAATCTCTGCAGCAGTGGAAAGTAAAGGCCGAAGGTTCAGCTGCTTCCTACAGTGGGAGAAAGTAGCAAAAGGCTTCAGCCACCCCCGCACACCCCCACACTGCTCTGACATAAGCCACAGTGCCATGATTCTAAAATCAATGTCGATCAATGAAAATGCAGTGCTAGTGACGTGTGTGGAAAAACAAGCCTGCCCTTCTGCTTAGAGAGGCAATGGGTCCAGCGGGCCCCATCCTACCAAGTTGCTTTACATCTCTCAGTGATGTTTGCTCTATCTTAGGCATGATTGCACTTTTCAATGTTGCTATTATACCGATTTGCACTAGGTAGAAATCCGAGAACGGCACGAAAGCACTTTACTACGTGTATGTATAAAACACGGATGCAAGTTTGGCCATGTCTGAATGGTAAAGGGTCTTAAACCAAGTTGAAGAAGCTGGACGTCGTATGCCT
The DNA here is from genome assembly GCA_963921515.1 of Calotriton arnoldi. Classification (NCBI taxonomy): domain Eukaryota; kingdom Metazoa; phylum Chordata; class Amphibia; order Caudata; family Salamandridae; genus Calotriton; species Calotriton arnoldi. The sequence goes on from CAWUFW010016462.1 coordinate 234,831, forward strand.
GAATTTTGCCAATAGCACTTACTTAAATCTTGAATATGTAATATCGTCAGAATGTGGTCATATGGCCTTTCTCTCGCCTTTGGTTGTGTGATCAGGTAGACCCAAAGAGCTTCCAATGATTCCCAGTCAAGGAGCATTTAAGCTATAAATTGTTGAGATTGTTCATAATACCATTAGGTCGAGGGGCCTGCCTATTTATAACACAGGTGTTAAGAATGGGCTCACAGCATGAGGATTGAGGTAAATTATTTTATTACCACTAAATAATGTTCAAGCGGTAAAAAGCGGTGCAAGCTAGCTCCCAGTTCAACCACTGCTCCTGCACAACTATCTTTCGAAGAATCCCCCCAACGTTCACATTCATTGCCCACATTCTGCCCCACAGAACCATTCCATTCCTAACATTCCTAATATCCCACACACCTTCCCCCAATAACAATAACAAAAACCAACAAAATACCATGGAATACATATTACCTGCTCATAAGTAAAGACACAAAAATTATACATGACCCATGTTATAAGAACAAGCGTGAATACGAATATTATAAGAATACAAAGTAAATATGAACAAGAATGGACACTTCATCCCATCATAAACTCCTTAAGATGACCTGGTATTTTTCTTATCATAAACTCCGTAAGATGGCCGAGTAATCTTTTCTCCCTTGCAGGCCAACTCACATGTACCTCTGGATTTCCTTGAACTCCACCCCATCTGCAACACAATCCTCAATCCTCTCACTCACTCTGGAGCTAGGTTCAATCCTTGGATACACATCTTTTCACATCAAGTACCCACTCACATCATCATGCGCACCACACATCACTCCCTGTACCAACACCATTGAACAAACTCACATGACGCAAATTCCACACCCTTCCATCCTCAAGTTTAACAGCACCTCCAAAAACTCTCACAATCCTCAATTGATCAGGCCAACGAAATGCATATTTCTCCACGTAACAAGGTTTCCTAACACGCACATACTGACCAACAGATATATCAGGTATCTTCTTACTGTTGCTAAACCTGTTCCTAACCTGCTCCTGATAACCTCCCACTTTTTTTCTCATTTGTAGTTCAATCTCCGACCTGCCCCTTACTTTCTTTTTATTCCTCAACCACCATGGTACAAGTTTTGAGGAGGGCTTTCTACCCCTCTGGCTCTGGAGCTAAGTTCAGTCCTTGGATGCACATCTTTCCCCATCAAGTACCCACTCACATCATCATGCGCACCACACGTATTCACTCCCGGTACCAATGCCATTGCACAAACTCACATGATGCAAATTCCACACCCTTCCATCCTCAAGTTCAACAGCACCTCCAAAAACTCTCACAATCCTCGACAGCAAGTTTTAAAGGCCGACCCAGTCTAAGAATCTGCATTCCACTAATTTATTGTTGCTCAAAATTCCAAAGTTTAAACAAGATAAGTGTGGCGGTAGAGCCTTCTCAGTGAGAGCAGCCAAACTTTGCAACTTATTCCCTTGCCTCCTGTAAATGTTAGATGAATTATAGAAAGTATTTTTGGCCAGATGCCCTAAGCCTTTTTGCATTCGCAATTGACCTGTTTTGCTGAATCAGATCATTTGCGACCGCAAAAAGGCATTTTGGTATGTAAAAAACTCAAACGATTCTGTAACATGTCACCGAATCACAATTTGGGTTTGAGACTACACACCTGTAAGAAAACACAGCTTTTTGAAGATGTCCTCCAACTTTTTGCCCCCATTTGTACTACTAGATGCTGGTTTTTGACTCTGACAGTGCACTGAAGCCTGCTAACCAGGCCTCAGTGCCAGTGCTCTCTCCCTAAAAATGTTATGGGACCCCAATTGACAAGGATGTTGCCCCCCTTATAAGTCCCTAGTAAATGGTACCAGTGCTACCCATGGAATGGGTGGTAAAAGGGTCCACAGAGCTTGCAACACTGTTTGTGCCACTATGAGTGACCCAAGTAAACTACTGACAGCAGGCCTGCCATTGCAGACTGCAGGAACAATGTAAACTGCTCCACTTCAACTTTGCCCTCACCATGTGTGGCAAAGTCAATGGACTGCTTTTAATATATGTCAGTCACCCCTAAGGAAGGCCCCCCTAAGACCAGGAGGCAGGGTGCAGTATATTAAATATGTGGACATGTAAGGGCATGGCCTTTCACCATTAAAGAACACTATAAGTGATAAGCGACCTATAGGATAACATGGGATAGCACCTGGGCAAACCCAGAGTCGCTAGCTCCATTATGGTGCCATCTAAATATGTTGAGTTTAGTGTCAAACAATATGCCTCAACACCCCTGACATGAATCTTGTGCGTGAGGTGGCATGCACCCAGGTGGCTACATTAGAAGTTGCCCACCTGGTTGCCCCAGCTTCTCTGTGCTCTGGCTGACAGCCCGTGCTGGCTGCCATCAAGACAAGATTCTGACCTCCTGCCAGGCAGTGTGATCACTCCCAGGAGTCAGGAACAAAGAAGCGGGCATGAAGGAGGTCACCTCTCCTCCTTACCAGGAAGGCTAGTAAAGTGGCACATCAAGGTGGTGAGCTTCAAAGGCTGCACCGCCTCTTATAAGCATCAGGGCTGTCTCTAAAAAGAGTAAATAGCCCTCCCCCTGCCCCAGGCACATTTGCTCCTGAACAGGAGGGAAATTAGGTATGCAGGAGGGGTACACTCCAGAAGGCTAGCCACACCTCGAGTGTGAGCTGCCTTGTCTGTACCCCTAAGGAAGACCAGTGCCATTTTTAAAAGGGGTAGAAATAGTGGGTTCTGGGTAGAAAAGTTGACCCACACCCACGGATGTGGTCACCTCAGGGGCGGATTAGCTGCAAGGACTAGCAGCCCATTGGCTACTTGCTCCCACACCCCTAATTCCCCTAAATCTAGGATTTAAGGACCACCCTGACACCAGAACCTCAGTTCTGATCCAACTTGCATCAAAGAGGACAAATAAGAGACCTGTGTCTGTGACAACAGGACTTGCAAAAGCAAAATAGGGATACTCTTGCAACTGTGGCAACACTCTTGGAACTGCATGGACTAGACACGTCCTAGGATAAAAGTCAGTTTCCCTAGACAGTGGGACCCCTGTGAGAGCCAGAAGCAACCTCAGACTCCCTTGGACTACTGGGACTAGTTCCCTGCTAATTTCAGGTAAATCAATGCTTTGGATCCAAAGAATCACTGGCCATCGGGCTCTCCGAGGGATCGCCCAAAAGCAGATAGTCCAGTACATTGTGGGAACTGTAGTACTGCCTTCCACAAAGTTACAGGCAGCTACTGCATTGACCCGGACCTCTGGATGTCGAAGAAGCTCCCTGCTGAGCTTACCCCTCCCAAGGCTTGTTGGTCGTCAGACCGGCAACTGACCACTGCACTCAATGCTGCTTTAAGAGAGAACTCCGCAGTACCTTCAACCGCTGTCAGCAGTGGCCTTGTTGTCAATATTTAGCATCTGTTGTCCTCCCAGCACTGTCTAAGCAGTAAAAGCAGCACCCCGTGGCTCCCGGTCAGCACCAAAGACAGCCAGGACAACTCTGCACCCTGGCTCTACAGGCCAGGTAAAATTGAACTGACTGTCGTGACCTGATCTTGGGACCCGCATCACCTTTACTCTGCAAGGGTACCATGCAACTCGACCTTCAAGTGACCGTTTGTCACTGCTATTTTCTACCATTGACCGAAATGCAAAAGTTCTGCAGTATATAATTGCTGTGATTTATGTTTCCTTGTAAAATCCATAACTCTGGTTATATGTATGCTATTTCATTCTTTTTGGTGTCTAAATCAAGAGAAAAATGCACTCTATTTTTATAAATTGGTGTCACATTTCTCTCGAGTCATATCAATTACTTAACGTCCATGTTGGTACTCTGAAAAGTTTAACACATGTTCCTCCAGTAAAGCCTGACTGCTCTTTACCACTCTACCTGGAATTGGCTAATAATTTATTAGTGTAAATCCAAGGACCATCTTTGGCGTTTGTGATAGTATTACATGGTGAAGTCTGACCAACATCACCACATACTACTCCACCTTCCTACAATACCGATTCGGTATTTGGAAGGGGCTTGTTTGAGGTGTCCCTTCTAACCATAAAATCGCAGTGGGATGTATTAATGTTTTGCAACCAAAATCTGGTTGCAAAACCTTGTTTTATAGACTACTGAAGGGTAGTGGGTAAGGCATTGACCGACTGAAAAGTGATCCTTCCCCTTTGTGAATGTTAAAAAAATCTTTTTTAAGAGTAGGCAGAGTGACTCCATGGACCACTGTCAACCTATATTCAGGGTTGGATTGGGGTCAAAAATCGACCCGGGCGCACCAAAAAAAAGTGGCCCACATTTGCATATTGCCTTTCCACAAAACACTGCTTCAGCGAAGTTTTATGAAAAGAAAGGGGGGTGGGGACATGTTTTATTAACTTCAACTAGATAAAAAAAAATGCACAGATTCGTTCACACTGCTGAGCCACACATGAATGCAAGTGAGACCACTTCTGCTCAGGCCCCCTGCCCCCGCTCAATCAGCATACATTAATGGGCCGGCCCAGCGAGAGAAAGGGAGTGATACCTCCGCCCATCTGGCTCTAGAAAGGCCACTCAGGCACCCACTGGGCCACTGGCAGCATCCTAACAGCACAGACAGCCCCCAGGCTGTCCAAAAAAGCAGCCCACAGCTAGAACGCGTTACCAATCCGAACCTGCCTATATTCCCTCTAAGATGCACGCATGGGAGTCAGCACAGGATGTAGTTTTCGCCGCACAGAGAGCTTTAAAGTGTACGCACTACAAAGGGCTCCCATAATGATAGCAGAAAAGCTCATGAATATAAACTCACAGCGGGTAGGGAAATACAAAAGATGTCCAGCAGGAACTCCAATCAGTTTACTCTGCAATGCAAGCAGTATTTTGTTATTACCAATACCTCAATGCTTTTGCTTAAAGTGTGGCTCTCGCTCCCCGTCCCAATTTTTTGTCTCAGGAGGAAAACAAATTCAGAAACTGCTACTTTATTTGTTAAAAGCAGCACAGCAAGATTTACAGGCTATGCAGCACACTTGTTTGTGTAATACTATATTTCTGAAAAACGGTGCTACTAAAAAACAGTAGCATCCTTAAGCAGTTTTCATTGCCCGGCATGAGCAATTGAATAAGTTATCAAAATTCAACAAAAAAGAGCCTAATGGAAATGTGATGGAATGTTTCACTTCGGCAGTGGAAATTAAAGCACATACAAGTGGACAGCAAAGCTGTAGCTACCTTCCTGTGAGAGAGACTAGTGCAATCTATTTAAAATAGGGACCTCGTAAAGGCAAAGATTGACACAGTTCTTGAATGATGGACAGTCAGGATGGAGCGCAAAAATTATATTTTTGTCCCCTTTTTAGATATTAAGAACCTGGATAATCCTTCTAGTGTGTCCGCCCCTTACTTGTGTAAGGGGCTGGGCGGGTCAGGCATTAAATGCTCCTGAATGTGTACCATGAAGGTTGCTGTCAATTTATATCAAATAGCATTGGATTGAGACTAATACAGTCACAGGGCCCGATTCACAAAGGCAAAGTGAGACAAAAGTCTAACTTTACGACTTTCGGTATTCACAAAGAGCATTTACTGCTCGTAAATGCCCTTTGTGAATACCGAAAGTCGTAAAGTTAGACTTTTGGTATTCAGAAAGGGCATTTACGAGTAGTAAATGCCCTTTGTGAATGCCAAAAGTCGTGAAGTTAGACTTTCGTCTCACTTTACCTTTGTGAATCAGGCCCTCAGTGTTCCAAATAAAGTTTCAGCTAACATACAAATAGTTTACATTTTTGAGACTTGGTTAATTAATTCACAAAATTGAGCACTGTCACCCACAAAACTTAAATATAGAGAAGTTGCCGGGAGATGAGTTTGACAGTGCACATTTTTTTAGTCCTGGGCTTCTTATGATGCAAAGTGAGAGCCGTAGTCATGGGTCGCTTCAACTGGACTAACGTGTCTATGGTTAGGATTACATAGGTGTCCCAGTAGTGCAGCGGTCCTGCACTGAACAGGGTGCAAAATGCACGTGGTGGGCACCAGTGCTTGAAATGGAAAAATAAAAGTGCAGGTAGTCTGTAGCAGAGTACCTGCTTGTTTCTGAGAAGTGCCCGTACTCTCCAATTAAAGGTATTGCATTTCTCTTGAGAAATGCCGGTACTCTCCTCCTCAAAATAAAAAAGTGCTGGTACTCCGTACCGGACAGTACCGGCCCATTTAAAGCACTGGTGGGCCCTCAGATGCCTGTTATATTTTTATGATCTACATCTGCGTTTCAATTTTGCAGACTGTGGAGGGCAGAGCCCTTTGTGCAACTAAGCCCTGGATATATTGGCCTCCATCTTGTGGTTGCTCTATATGCATGGCCTTCTTCTGACTCCAACCTTTTCACTTCATCTGAGTTGAACCTCAATTAAATGATATCTTTCCCCCCTTATTGCTTGTGGCATCCATTGATGCCATAAGCTAAGAGCATTGGCCACGTGAGCCGCTCAGAACTCCCAACTAGTTGAGTCCTGTACTTTACTTAATCTCTCATCCTAGGGTGTCCAGGTAAAGGAATATTGTGTTGAAGAAAGAGGAAGGGAAGAGAGATTAAGGGTGTTTTCCTGTGGCATTTTAGCTATTTGGGTAGTTTAGGACCAGGAAGGGCCCTGGGCCAGAACCTCTGACTTATGCACTTCTTTCTGTTCCTCTTTACCCCTTGACCTCACCTCTTATCTTAAATCTAACTACTTCCATACAGAGGATTGCACACTTCATATCTCAAGTTCCACATTTACAGGATTTTTCTTATCAGAGCAATTTAGCTAGTGACTAAACTTGACAGAAGGTAAGTAAAATTGTTATTTTGCATGAATTTCAACAAAGGCGACTGAATGCTATAGAGAGCATGTCAGAGTGTGCAAGGCGAGAAAGTGAGGAAGGAATTGAGAAATACTAAGGGTGTGACAGAGAGATTGAAAGGATGAGTGACATTGAGAAAGTAACTCTGTTGGAGCTTGAATAAGGGTGTGAGAGTGAACATGAGTAGACAAGTAGTAGGGTCAGTGAGAGGGTAACCTGAAAAACTGAGAAACTGAGACTTGGGAGAGGAAAAAAAATATTTTAAACAGAGCTATACAGATGATGAAGACAGGAGGGAGAGAAAAAGGTAAGGAGGGAGAGGTAAATTTAAAAGAAGAAAGGATGCAGGGAAGAGTGAATTACAAAGGAGACATAACACCAGCATCCCTGTGACAAAATATGTGATATGTATGCCACTCTAAATGAAGGGCTTGTATTTGATAAGAAACATTTAATGGCTCAGGATCTGATATGTTATTTGTGGCACTGTACTTGATAGGGATATTAAACAGATGGACAGTGAATTCCAGAATGTTCCCTCTCGGTACAGGTCCCTCATCGACCCTGTACTCAACTTACCCAGCTGGGCAGGTGCCTTAGGCTCCTGTGTGACCGAGATCGCTGGGTGGTGCAATAATGGTAGAGCCGACGCTTAGAAAGGGAGCTTATTAGCGTGAGTTGCTAGTGCATGCCAAGTACCTGTAGCACAGTGTGTAGTGTTGATCTCTATGGTTCGGGTGCCCGTATGTATGTATGACAGAATAGCTTTGAGGGTAATGGGGTGGCCAGCATCACTTTCGATTGCAACATGTGGGGTATATTTCGTGGGGTAGTATCAGTAGTGCGCAAATTGCACCTGCGCACACAAGTAATAAAGATGAAAGTCAGGGGCACCAAATCCTCCCGCCTATATGGGAGCGTGAGCGTCTGCCAGCAAATCTGGGGCTTCTTGCCGCCCAAGCGAGGGTTGTCATGGAAGACTGCAGCGTTTTGAAAAAAGCTTGGGTCAATGGTATGGGAATGTTCACAAAGAGATATAAGAACTTGGGTAGCACTACCATCTTTATTATGGCCAGCCTATCGACCAGGGTTGGGGGAAGGCGTATCCAGTGGGATATCTGCACGTCAAGCCTTGTGATGGCAGTACCGCAGTTCTGTCGAATGACAGTTTCAGGGTCCCTATGTAGCTACACCCCCAGGTATTTTACTGGCTCAGCGCTCCACTCCAAGGGATAGTCCAAGGCTGGGGGTTCCGTGCAAGTTGTTAACAGGAATACGGTCGACTTGGACCAATTAATGCTCAATCCGGAGTACCATTCATACTTTATGTATTCTCTAATGACTGGAGCTAGGATAACTTCGGGGTCTCAGACGTACAGCATCATATCGTCCGCATAGAGGGATATGTCTATGGGCAATGCAAGGCCGCTGCTGCATGCTTATGTCTTATTATACATGCTAAGGGCTCCAGTGCTAGCACAAATAGGATTGGGGACAATGGGTAGCCATGTCACATTCCCCTGTGTATTCCTATTGCCTCCGAGGTGACCCCATTGACCCTGACCCTCGCCATAGGATTAGTATACAGAAGTTGGATACACCGGGGGAATGCCTGAGGCACTCCCAAGTGGGACATCACCCCAAACATATATGACCATTGCATAGAATCAAAAGCCTTGGTGGCGTCAAGAAATACTGCTGCGGCGCGGATAAAGGAATCCAACTGATGAAGAACTGAAAAAAACGTGCGCAGGTTATGGGCAGTGGACCGGAAGGGCACAAAACCTGATTGGTCCGGCAGCACCAGTGAGGGTAATAAGTGCTGCAGGCGAGTGGCCAGAATCTTGGCAAGTATCTTAACATCTGTGTTTATTAACCAGGGTGGGCGATATGAGTCACATTTTTCAGACGGTTTCCTGGGTTTGGGGAGTGCTATTAGCAATGCTTCTCACAGTGTCTGTGATGGGTACCTTTGTTGTACGCTTCTTGGTATGGGCCTCGAAGATGTGGTACCAAGAGTTCCACCTACATTTTATAAAATTCACTGGGGAGGCCGTCGCCACCCGGAGCCTTCCCATTTGGGAGCGTGCAGATTGCATTTTTTATTTACTCCTCCGCGATGGGCTGCATTAGGAATTCCCTTTGCCCCGGGGACAACCAAGCAAGGGCAATATCATTCAAATATAATGTTGCTTCTCTCTCAGGGGCAGAGGTGTGGGCACTGTATAAGTGGGTATAGAAGTTTACAAATACATTCACAATGGAAGGGGTATCATAATGTGTGCAGCCCTCTGGGCCGACTATTTTCACCAACTGTGTGTGACCTCTGGGCCCCCTAATCTGTGCCGCTAGGTGCTGGTCTGGCCTCCCGCCCTCCCCACATGCCCGTGCTTATATAGCGTATTTCTTGGTCTGCTGTGTCATTATATTCTGTGATGTGTGCACGGATGTAAGCTAATGTTTAGGGGTCTGGTTGAGTTTCGTACTCCCTCTACAGGCCCCGTAGAGTGGTATCCAGGGCACTCAGCCAAGCTCGAATTGACTTTAACACTCCTGCCTTGAGCCAAATAAAGACACCCCTGATGGTGACCTTGAAGGCCTTCCACTGCGTACGCTCCTCATCAATCGTGCCCTCATTAGCCACAACAAATTGTAAGATTTCAGCTTGGACCACATCTCGGAATACAGCGTCCAGCGGTGCTGAGTCCTGCAGCCTCCACTGGAATTGGCTAAGTGTGTTAGTAGGGATCACTATGGACATGAGTACCGGAGAGTGATCTTACAGTTTTTGCAGCATTTGCCAGACCTCGACTATCCATGTGGTTACTTCTTTTGTAACTAACTAGCTATCTAGCCGTGACCACATGTTGTGGACATATGAAGTGAACATGCCCTACTTTTGGGTTGGGGTGTCGCACCTCCAGGCATCTAGCAGGCCGCACTCCTTTATACCCTCCCTCAGTATTCGAACAGAGTTCCTAATGTATTTGTCCGCAGTAGTGGATCTGTCCATATCAGGATCAAGATAGACATCCCCTCCCCATATCACAGCAGAATGTGGCATTCCAGCAGCTTAATCCACAGCGCCTCAAAGAAGGCGGGGTCATCAACATTAGGTCCATATATATTTGTAAGCATGACCGGTGTGCCACCCAGGTTATCCCATGCTATCACATATCTACCCTGATCATCTACCTCAGTGAGTGTCGGAGTGAAGGGCATCACTTTCTTGATCAGGAGTAGGACGCCTCTGGAGTATGAAGAGTATGAGGATGGTATGCATATGTCCGCCCATTTTATCCCTACTCCTTTGGCCGCCTGCATGGTAAGGTGTGCCTCTTTCAAGAATGAAACGAGTATTGCCTGTCGGTCTAAGTGGGCAAAAACTTGCTGGACCTTCTTGGGGTTGTTTAAACCCTGCACATTCCATGTGAGAAATTTAAACCGTCCTATGGACTGGGCCATTGTGGCTGTGGGTTAATCTGTCGTATTGTGTGTGGTTCTACACTCGCGATGCAGTGTTGAATCTTAGTGATTAGTGATGTCATATGAAGAAGGGATCTCAGAAAACACTCCAACATTCCACCTTCCTCCCACTTTATCACCATAAGGTTGCTAAAGCCATCCCTATTGATAAAAACCAAGAACCCCCAACTGACAAACTGTATAGCTACTAGTCACTGCAAAGGAAAACAAAAACCCAGTTTGGAAACCATGTGGGGAGCACCCTCGCGGGGGTAGCTAGAGGCCGGAAACCCTCCAGATGTAAGGAGGTGGGCAGGCATCAACTCAGCAGCTTAGTATAACAGTAAAGCGTTCCCAGTTGAGTACCATCGAAGGGCTACGGGGTCTCTCGGCACCCCTCAAACAGTGATGAGGCCCTGAAGCACCATACAAAAAAGGGAGTGTATCCCAAGGTCAGGTATGGCAATCACTCGCCCAAACTAAGTGTGAGGAGTAGCATGTGGCGAATTATAAATAAATGTCACCCTGTTCATTGGATCAGTTTCCAGATGGCATCATGTGGAGCAGAGTATGTTCATCAGGCAGCAGTGCGGGGTGGGTCTCCCCCCCAGTGGTGCAAGAGGATTGTCGCCAGCCCGGAGTGCCTCATCAGTCCTCTGTAATGGAGTCTAGCCCCGGGGAGTTTCAGTTGGATCTTGCGATAGTTTTAACAAAGTCCTTGGCCACTTTTGGTGTGGTGAAAATTGTCTGCGTTCCAGCATGCTTTATGCGGAGGTGGGCCAGGTATAACATTGCATATGCTACACCAGTCTCTTGAAGTTTCTTCTTTGCTGGCAGGTATTCCCGTCTAGCAGACTGCACCACCACTGTGAAATCAGGGTAGATGGTACTGGACATTTCCTTGTTCTCTAGCGAGGCATAGAATCGCATCGCGATCTCGATAGTTGAGTAGCTTTACGATTATTGGTTGCGGTGGAGAGCCAGGGGGCGGACGCTTCTGCAGGGTTCAATGCGCTCTCTCCATGATTAGCACAGGGGACAGGTGTTCTGCGCCAAAGATATTCTTAAACATTGTCTCTATGTAGTTCTCCAAGCGGCCAGTGTTGGCGGACTCCGACACACCCACCATGCGGATGTTACTGCAGTGTGACCAGGCCTCTAAATCTTCGTTTTTGGCCTGTATCAGTTCTGGCACCTTATCCATATTTAGCTGTTTTGCGGCCATGGCGTGCACTTCATCTTCGGCTGATGATATGCGCTGCTCCGCTGTGTTCAAACGTGTGGCATGTTTGTCTAGCTTGGATGCCATGGAGTTCATTCTGAGATTCAGAGTGCCAATTTTGCCATTGATAGATTGTTGACTGCTTTGCATTGTGCCCAATGAGGCCTCCAGCATGCTGGCAGACTGGGTTGGCTGGTCCTACTCAGAGTCTGAATAGGCATATGTTGCGGTACTTGAGGTGTGAGCTGCGACTCAAACGTGAGCAGGGCCTGCTGCTTGTCGCTTTTCCCCATGGTGGATGTGTTTGTAGGTACTGGCAACAGCACACTGACGGTATATCCAGCTGTTCGTCACTTAAAGGATTGGCAGCACGTTGAGGCCCAGTTCACAGCCCGAGCAACACGGGGGCCGGGACCCAGGTGTAGGCCGCACTCCCCCGGCGTGCTTGTTAATGATGGGGCCAGGCCCCAGCCCCGGCCCGCAGTGGGTCCTCACCGCCTCACACCTGCCTCGAGATCCACCTTCAGGTGGTCAACCAAGTCCCAAATAGTCATCGGGTCTCCTCAGGCAGCCCCGCACTAGCCCGGTACCAGCAAGATGAGTAAACTCGGCACCCAGGCCTCACGGGTCCCCGCCAGCAGCCGATCTCCGCCAGGACGGCACACTGTCCCGCAATCTCTTTGGCTTCTTTGTGGGACAAAGTTACGGCCTGTTTTGCAGCCCGTGGAGGGCAACCCTCGGGCAGCAAAGTGTAGCAGAGCTCCGACTCGGCCATGCCGCACGATGCTGCAGGCCAAGCCGCCCAGCAGGGCGGGATTGAGCTGTACCTTCCCGCTGGTAACATGTCCCAGCATACAGCCCAGGCCCCAGTCAATCGGGCTACCGCAGCTCAGCAGGGCCGGGCAGCCCCAGGCAAGGCAGCCCATGTCCGGGCACCTGCCCCAGGCAAGCGCCCCACAGCACCTGAACCCCAAGCACGGTACCCCCGTTCCGGGCTCGAGACACAGCGGAGTGCAGCCAGCAACCAATAGCTGATGGACTGTCAGCAGCCGCTCGACCACGGCCCCCCAAGCCCACCCTAGGCCTGATCCTCTCACCGGGTGGATACATATGCCATTTGCCCGCTTCAGGCCAGGCGCTCCAGGGTGTATGGGGCTCTCAACAGACCTCACTATCTTTGCTGGTCAGCCTGATCCGGTCGCCCCCACCAGCCGTGGTGTTGCAGGCGGAACAGTGGTGCTACCTCAGCAATCTGACAGCGCAGCACCGCCATTATTCTCATATCGGCCACGGCATGCTGCTCGCCCTCTTCTCGTACAGAGCCGTGTTTCTGCCTAGCTTTCTGTGATAGGAGGGACTGCTACGTTACTCCAGTGCCAAGCTCCACCGTGTATGCATGGATAGCCGCTTTTCATAAGGTTATAAAGCAGATTAATTAGCCCAGCCGGCGGACTACACTAATGTGCAGCCATCTTTCCATGGGCTCTCTATGCCCCGCATCTACTCATTTAAAATAGCTAAGTTATTAGTAATCTCTTGAATTGAGTGAAATCCACACAGCTACGCAGATAATCAGGAAGTTGATTCCATGCCCTCGGGGCAGTATAACAAATATCTTGAGGCACGAATCCAAGGCTTAGACAAGATGGCCTTGCCACTAGATCTCAATGTGCATAATGGACAATAATGGCATAATTTGTCCTTCAAATACTGAAGAGAGCTACCTAAAAGGGCTTTGGGGATGAGACAGCATATCTTACAGAAGATGCGCTTTCTGACCAGTAGCCAGGGACCTGGAGATAGGGGCTGAAGGAGAGCCTACAGGAAGGTTGCAAACTAGTCAGGCAGCTGTATTTTTTACAACTTAATGTTTTGCTAAGAGGGTGTTATTGGCTGCCATAAGCAAGACATTGCTGTAATCCAGGTGACTGATTATCAGTGCCTGGACCAGCGTTTTTCTGGCCGAGGCAGAAAACCAAGGAAAAACTTTCTTCAGGATACTGATGGTAGCAAAATATATCCCTCTAGTCATGGCTACATGATTTTGCAAGGGTCAATTCATGGACAATTATCACCCCTACGTTTTTTGCAGATTGACTAGGGCACGGGCGGTTCCCAATTCCACTGGTAAGCAGTCAGGGGACCTTACCAAACAGCAACATCTCCGTCTTCTCATTATTCAATTGAAGACAGTTCCTGGACATCCAAGCAGCAATGTCTCTCATACAATTTTGAAAGTGATGCCTAGTACTTGCAATGTCCTGTCCTATGGAAACTATCACCTGAGTATCGTCGGCATATGAAATTACTTTGAAACCATGGGTTTTAACAATCTGTACCAAGGGAGCAACATAGATGTTAAACCATGTTGGGCTCAATGATGAGCCCTGAGGCTCCCCCTTGGTGAGAGGGACCTGACGAGATTTGAAGGAACCCAGTGTAGTGATTTGGGTCCAGTCTTCTAAAAAAGCAGCTAACCACTGCAGGACTGTACCTCTGACACCGATCTCATACAGTCTGCTAATCAGAACTGCATGAGAAACAGTGTTAAAAGCTGCAGAAAGATCCAAGAGTCCAATCATGGCCGGAGCACCAGCATCCATGGAAAGATGGATGGAATCTGTAACGGCTACCAGTGAAGTCTCAGTAATATGGGCTGCTCGGAAACCCGATTAAGAGGGGTCCAGAATTGCATGATCCTCCAGAAATGTCCTAAGCTGTTTGTTTACATGACTTTCAAGTATTTTTCCTCATAAAGTAAGTAGAGAGGCAGTGCGATCATTGCTCACATTTTTGGGGTCTACATTGGGTTTTTTGTAGGGGAACAACCAAAGCCATCTTCCACGCCAAAGGTACCGTGGCGTATTCAAGAGAAAGATTGAATAGAGGCAAACCCCCCAGTGCTAATTCAGCTGAGAAAGTGGCTACATTCCTCGGAGGACAAACGTCCATCATAGAGCCTGATTTAGCTTTAATCAAGGCTGTTGAAACTTGCTCTAATGTAAGAGGTGTAAACTTATAGGAAAGTGGAAAATAACTATTATGAGGTGACATTGAGAAGGTAGGGGTGGGTTGTTCCTGATTAATAGGTAATTTCCTATAAATCATGTCAATTTTTTCCTCAAAAATGTATGCCAGAGAATTGCAGAGTTGTTGAGAGGCAGACATATCAGAGCTACATGCATCGTGGTTGAGTACAGTCATTAAGCACCTTAAACAAGTCTTTAGAAGAATTATCCCCCTTATTTATTTGATTGCAGATAAAGCCTCACCTAGTCTTTCTGAAAAGAGTATGATATCTAGTCAGAGCAGATTTAAAAGCTACTTTATCATTTAAGTCCTTTGAACCTCACCAGTGTCTTTCCAATTTTCTACACTCTGCCTTCAGCAGATGTAAATCACTGGGGCATGGTGCCTAGAAGAACTCTGTTTCAAAAATTTAAATGGTGTAATGTTTTCAAATGATACCAATAAGGCAAGGTAATAATTATCTAACGCCACATTCATGTCAGAATCCTGGGTCGCCGTTCTCCAAGACACAACTTTAGAAACATTTTCTGGCTGGATGTTTGTCCAAACTCTGTAGGATTGTTTTTCTACTATTGCGACCTGCTTTGGTGTATCAGTCACAGCAATTTGGAATTTAATTAAATAATGGTCTGTCCCGGTAAGGGGGGGGGAGCTTCACTATCCAAGAGTGGAGAGTTAGCAAAAAACAGGTCCAATATATGGCCTGCAATATGTGTGGGGCCTGTTATACATTGAGTCAGATTTAATGATTTCAGGTCTTCAAGATGACCGGTAACCTCCGGTTTAAGGGTGTCTTCACCATGGAAATTAAAGTCTCCTAACAGAAAATAGTTCTTAGAAGAAAGTACATGAGGAGTAATATGTTCAGACAGCATATGACAGAAATTTCTCTTAGACCCTGGAGGGCGATACACTAAAGCGCCCTTCCAGTGAGGACCTGTACCTAGTTCAAGTTCAAAAACACACAAGTCCACTCAATCCTCGATGAATGCCTCAATAATTTGCACTTTAGTGGGGCTGCGAAATGCAATAGCAACTCCACCACCAGATCTAGCTTTTCTACCTAGTCTGACCAGTTAGTAATTGTTAGGCAGGGCAAAAGGAATACAGGGTAAAGTGGAGGCGTTAAACCTGGTTTTTGTAAAAAATTGAAAACCGGGGAAAGGGATGTTAATAATTCCCAAACGTCCGTAGCATGTCTTGGAAGTGACCTGATATTGCAATAAATACCCAGAAGAGGAGGCCGGGTCAGTACTTGCAGGACCTCCTTCAGGGGTGCCGAGTGTGGCAGAGGTACAGAGGTAGAGAGTGTCTAGAGTGCTCTGGATTCAATCTACACAAAAGTAGCAGCATGTAGGGGGAGCACTTAGGAGAGTTGGTGATTAATGGCCGGCACAAGAAACCACAGGACCTACAACTAACCGGGCCTTCCAGGCCCTGAGGAGAGAATACACCACAGGTGTGTTTAAAACTATCAGGGTTTGAGGAATTGCTGCCAATTTCATACAGAGATGAAGCAGAGAAACAAATCATATTCTTCCCTATGTTATCTGGTACCTGAGAGGTAGGGGTCCTGGTGACGGTCTGGCGCAGATGGGTGAAAACGGGCTTGTCTTTGGTGCGCCTTTGACACGCCGGTGGTGTGTCCGCACTATCATCTGGCTAAATAGAGCAGCCAAGATGAGGGCTAGACCACTAACCAATAGGGGAGTATGCAGCAGCCAATGGGGAGCAACCTGCCTAACCCACCCTCTCCTCTCAATCAACAAGTAATCAGCACGCTGCAGCGGACCAAAGGGTTCTTGACCCGTTAAGCAAAATTTTTAGCAAAGTTTCCAACTGAACAGAAATTCCCTCCCAAGACAACCCAAACAATTAAAAATTAAATGCGGGGAACCTGAGAAAGGCAGCATGTCCGTGCTATCATCTGGCTAAATAGAGCAGCCAAGATGAGCGCTAGACCGCTAACCAATGGGGGAATATGCAGCAGCTTTGGGGAATGACCTGCCTAAACCACCCTCTCCGCTTAATTAGTGTGTAAACACTACACTGCGGTGCACTGGAGGGTTCTCTATCTGTTAAGAAAAATTTTAAGCAACGTTTTCAACTGAACAGAAATTCCCTCCCAAAACAACCAACAACACTTAAAAATCTGTGGTTTTAAAAATTATATGCGGGAAACCTGAGAAAGGAGGGATATTTTTGTAGAAACAATATATGTAGATAGGTGTAGGAATGAAAGGTTGTCTTCAACTGGGAAGGTGGTAGTGTTTTTTGGGGAACTTATTTTTGAAGGTTCTTATGGATGGTGGAGGCTCTCATTTTGAGGAAACGAAGTGGCAAAATAAAGAAAGACCAGCAAATGAATGAAGGGCAAGAGCTTTTGTGCATGGTACTTCATTAGTCGAGACAGGTATTAAAGTGTGGACTAAGAATTTAATCAAGTGTGGAAGAGGAGACCAAGATTTGCTTGTCATTAGCAGAGACGTGGTCGGAGCAGATCTATGAGGTGACATGAAGGACAGGGCATCTTAGAGGTAGTTGTTCTACAGGAACAAGAGGCCACATGCAGAGCTTTAGGCAAGGGGAAACCTAATGAAAGCGGTTAAGGGAGAGATAAAGGAGCACGCGGAGAATAAGAAGGGAGTAAATTGGGACAATATCACATCATCCACGCTAAGTCGCATGTCTTCAGTGGATAGAAGCACAGTATTACGATACATGGTATGGTTTCAATAGTTGTCATATTTGTAGCATTCCATTCTGTACTACATGTACTATCTGAATTTAACATACAATATTTACAATGTTACTGATGCTTTGCATTACACCTCTAGATCCACAGACATTGCTAATGGATGTTAAGTAGGAACAGTTTCATGACTGAAAATTCGCCATTTTATTAAAACTATTGTTAAGAATGAGTATGTGTATACACAATGTAATATGTTTCCAAAATTCATATAGTTGCCTCCAAAACACTGAATTCCTTTCGGCCATCACAACATATTTTAATTCAACCATTGGAGGACAATCATCTTTTCCAAGCCTCCTGTTTCTGCTAAAACACCTCTGGGGAAGTGAGGCAGCAGTAAATATAGGCAGCAGTAAATATAGGCAGAGCTTAAAATGATTAAAGATATCTCTTGTCAAGTTAAGTGGCACCCGCATAATGGGGGTTTCTTTTTTCACATACCTTTCAACATTATACACCTAACTCCTGTGAGTTACAGGCAGGGACATCGTAAGGATTTTGGGGGCCCTGGCCAAGCGTGTTGTGGGGGCTCCTGTTTGGAACACCTTTGAATTTATGATCTAGTTTCAGTTCTTTCATACCCTCTTTGGCCAGGTAACTGACAGTGCACAGGCACACGTCTACATTCTAAATGTGTTTACATTTAATATTCAGGGATAGTGACATGTGCTTACAATATTTGAACACAGCAGCAGCTCACTAATATTCTGCAGATAATCTCTGTGACATCCTCCCATTTCTCATATGTGAGGCCCTGTTTTGATAGAAAGGAAAGTTTGTTATGGCTGCTCCATGAAACATAAACAGAACATTTCTCTGCAGAAGGTCAGTAATGGACTCTCACATGTCACCCACATTAAAAATAAATTAAAGGCAAACGGTGTTTAAAACAATCTGTTTAAGAATTATTCAAGGTCATCAAGTCAAGGTTCTCTGCAGAACAGAGCTGTCTCTGTCAGGAGACCCCCTGAGAGGCTGGGGCACTGGCCTACTGACCACTTTACCCATGCCTTAAAACGTCTCTGGTTACAGGCTGTTTGTACTGGACCTCCGAAAGAAGGCTTTTATGATTCAAAAATGTTTGCAAAATACATTTCTTTAGATAGTAATGTAATCCGAGTTAATAAACGGGGACCTAAAAAATATTGGGATGCAGGGAAAATCAAATCAAAATTTGGAAAGGAAACAAAGTAAGAGAAAAGAAAAAAACAATGTAATGCAGTATAAAAGTGGGGGCATAATATGGTTATATTCAAATAAAGTCTACAGCAATGAGGGTTTATTAGTAGCAGTGCCAAATTGTGTATGGGTTACATGATATCTCAAGGTATGCTTGTTCTCCTAACCTATTGTTTTCCATATTCTAACATTCATGAAGTTCAAAGCAATTACATTGATTGCATTAACTCAATCATTCCTTCCATTCATTTGTTGTTTGAGTTGGAGAAATTCAAAAGATTTGGCTTTGGCATGCTTGTGCTATGGTTATCCTTTGAATAATCTATTGCAAGCATATGCTAAAAAAATAAAAAGCACATGTTAAAAGAGCTTTGTGACTGAAGAAAAAGGAACAATTTTGTAAGGATGTGAACAATGAGCACACTATCCAGTCACTCTCAGTGAAGAGAGTTAATGGGTAAATTGGGCTGAGCCATTGCGCCATACGGTATGCTGTGGCAAGAAAATTGTGAATAGCAATTCAACAGGTGTGAACAAAGCAGTTTATTATATGGTGTGGCTGTGCAACCTCACCCTGTAATAAACTCTTTACCAGTACTGGGTCCAGTCAGACTTGTTTAAAAACCTTAACTCAACCATGGGTACCTGTGCCTCTGAGTAGTCAGGATTTATCAAAGGAACACCTCAATGACAAAAATCCACCAGAGGGTTTTAGAAATGTGAATTTTCAAAGGGATAATAAGTCACTGCTTGTTCCCTTAGCACAATAAATCACTGTAATGTACGGTGCTAGTGGTACACCTTGTAAAACATTTATAACGGCATAAACTACTACTCTGGCCCGCTTTAGTCAACCCACTCTGGCAAGGAGTGAGTTAGAGGGACCAAAAAGGTCCAGTTGGACAGTTACTTCGCAGTCTCCAGTCTAGTTCAGGCTCTATGGGCGAACCACCACAGATTTTAATGGAGTGGTTCTGATGCAAGAGATACATGATGCTGAAAAATGCTAAGGATGCTGATCCAGTGATATGGATCACCCGGGGCCTCCCCTCGGTCCACGAACATGGTGGGGCAACTTTATCCACAGAGGTAGTTAGTCCACTAAGTCTGGGTGAAGTTCAGCCAAAAACTAGTTACCAATGGTTTACTGATCTCTGGTAACAGTAAAACCAGTTGTTCCCTTTAACTGGCAATAACTTCCTTGTGGGGCAACCAAACTTTCTCCGAGGTCTCTCCTGGGTCAAGCAAACTCAGGTGCAACTTTTGAGGGTTGGGACTTGGCATCCTTGGCTGCACTTTGGTGGTCAGCCGCTGCCAGGCATTTTTGGCTACCAACTCGCCAGGGCAGGCTTTTTCAGCTGTTGCAGCACTGTTGCTGTAACAAGAAGTCAGCCAACTGACTTTTGGAGTCACTTCTTCTGTCTGAGCGGTGAATGAGGATTTGAAAGGTTTTTAATCATGAGTGGTTTCTAAATATTATGAATATTATGTGCAATTGTAAGAGTAGTTGTTTTAGTGTAAGAAGGTTTTCCTTCTTACATAGATTTTAAAGTGTAAGCCATTACACCAGTGCCTAATTGTCAAAAAGTGAAGCAAAAAATGGGGTGAACCTGCAAAAAGCTATTTCCTCCCAACAGGCCAATGGGTGAAGCCTGTTGACCAAAAGTCCCTTTATTTATGTGTATTATGTGTGATTTTTTAGAAAAACAATAGTCTGCTAAGACAGCTAGAGAAGTCTTAAAAGCCAGACCTAAAAATGTGAGCCTCACTATTGTATCATTTAGGGTCAATTATCAATTGTGCAATGCTTAGCTTGGGAAATAGTAGTTAATCACAACATCACAAAGCAGTGACAAATATTACCATCAAAGGATCAGGAATTAAGGTGTAAACTAATATTTGGGTTTAGCTAAAAGGAGCTTTCTTTCCCAAAAATCTTGAAGGAATGAACATGAGATTAACATGAATTTAATCAACTTTAGGCATAGCAAATCTGGGATATTCCCTATTGGCATAACTACTCTTAATAATGTTGACAGGGTGCATTGAAAATCAAAAAACATTCATTTTGCTGAAGTCTGTATTTGGAGGCCCTACAGATGGCGTGGTGATCTACTAATGACTATCTGATAACTTCCAGTGCCATCTGGGATCTGGTCCAGTGATGCCACTAGTCTGCTCACTTATTCAAATCATGCCCAAATGTTTTGAAAAATTAAGAGTAAAAGTTGGATACATAAGACCTCAGTTAGAGGTTGGTAGATAGGCTGTCGTTCTTCCATCATGGCAGTACAAAGAAGACTGTCAGGATGCTAGATGAACATCCATGGGCAGTTAGGTCCGTCATCTGCCATAGAAGAATTACAGATTTCTAATAGGTATATTTACTAAGATTTTGTGCCATGTTTGCATCACAAAAAGGACTAATATTGACACAAAATCTCTTTTTTCCCTATTTACTTTCAAGAGCAAAAATGGTATTACTTAGCACCATGGGGGCCATGATTTTTGACACAAAACCCTATCTAATAAAAAAAATAGACAGTGTTTTGCATAAAAAAATAATGCCCTTCTCAAATAGGAGCTATCAAGGAGAAATGCTTTTATTTCGTCTTTCTTTTCCGACGTTGTATGTGTGCTGCACTGTACAGCACACATTTAAAGTGGGAAAACTTTTAAAGTTAAAGCATAGTATTTTGTACTGAAAGGGTACTCTTCCAGTACAAAACCTATGCTATACTCATGCAGACACCCTTGCACTATGGTGCAAAGGTGTGTGTGTGGTTAACGACTGCCTGAGTGTGCGCCGGCGATAGGGAGAGGGGAGGAGAGTGCCATATCTCTGTAGATAAGACGCTCTCTTCTTCTCACACAGTGAAGCATTTTTGGCTGCTGCGCTGCATGAGAATTTGGTAAATAGACCCCTAAGCCTACTCAATTGGGAAGGTGTTTGACTTAGCATGCCCATCCCTAAACCCCTCTCTAAACCCCTTCCATATTTACTACTGAGAAGTAAGCTTACATGTACAGCAATCTTCTTATTGAAAATCAAGGAGCAGTGAGATATTCACCCATACATTTGTGAAATGCATTTTGTAGCAAGTAGTACTACTGTAGTACTACTTTGCGTACTACAAAATGCAGTTTGTAAATCGGGCCCAACATATGTCATTTACGGAATTAAATGCCCTTGTATTCTTTACTACATCAGATATACTACAAGGAAAATTAATTTACACATGCAAGAGCAAGTCAGTACTTTCAAACATCAGAAGGCCACAAGGGAAGAAGCCTAGTGATATTTTTCAGATGTGACTGATAAGTCAGGTCTCAATGACACAGTTGAATGAAATAACATTTCTCAGATGTAATATCCTATCACTTGTTGGGGTCATGTTTAGATTAACTGCTTTAAGTAAAATCTTTCTGCCCATTTGGTTCACCTTGACCTTCTAACGCTCATCTTTTAAGCAACACGAACAGATGTGTTTATTATTGTTAGAAATGGGATCTCTGGTTGGCTAAGGCTTGCGCAAAAGCCAGGCAGAGACCACCACTCTAGTCAGGGCGAGGGTGTTACACGCCAAAGATAACCCCTGCTCACCCCCTTGGTAGCTTGGCACGAGCAGTCAGGCTTATCCCGGAGGCAATGTGTAAAGCGTTTGCGCACGCACACAGCAACAACATACCAGGCACACCACAAGAAGGAACTCCACACAAGGTTATATCAAAAATAGCCTTTGTATTATCATAACACATTAGAATAGTACTCACATAATATACATGGTGCCACCTGGCACTAGGTCATATTTACAAGGGATTATTTACACCTGACAGGGCCAACTGGACCACTGTCAGAACCAGCACAAAGCGAACTTAGAATATGTATCACTTATAATAAATGTAGAACACATCATAAACGTACAACCAGTAATCACTGGTAACCCCTGTACTTAGCATCCGCCTGAAACAGAAACTACATTATGCACAGTATCACATTAGGCGCGAATTACATTCTGCGCCAACCTCACCAGCATAAATACATGATGCAATCCTCTCATCAGTCTAAACACATTAGACCCTAACCTCCTAAGTATAACTCACATTAGGGGCGTAAATCACAGTAGAGAATAACTCACAACCTAAACGCATTAGGTAATAATAAAATCACTAGCATAAACCATAATATGCCAACCAACCTCAATCTGAACACACAGCTAGAGGTATAACACAGGGTGCGTAAATCAGGGTAAATGCATCACATTTCCTAGCACCACATAATCCCTGACCCTCCTGGCCAACGGCCTTCTCTAGGGCTCACATGCCCTATGTCCAAAGTCAGAGTTCAGCCGCCAATGCAGCAATATCCAAAGCGTGTAATTGCGCTGGGGCAGAGGAGTGCACCTCACTCCTATCTTATGCAAGAATGCCCCCTCAGACCTGTTGCCTAAACGTTGCAGCTGCCCACTACTTGCTGGGCCGCTGTGAATCACGGGAAGGCCTGGCACCTCTGTGCCTCCTGTCCCCCTCGGGGACTTTGGATTAATTGTGCCCAAGGGTTGCAACTGCCCGCGCTGGTGCGGTGCAGCTGTGGCACTTCTTATCAAGGGGCCCGGCACCTCTGTGCCCTCTGGACCCCCACATGACAATCAACACATGCCCCCATCGTTGGGGCGGCCCGCTCTCTGGCGGGACCGCCCAGGCGCCGACAATGCGCCTCGATATGCCCCAAGACTCTGGGGCCCTCTGGTACAGCTGCCCTCTGCGAACGGGGCAGCTGGGAGAAATGCGGCTATGGGGCCTGGGCACCTCCGTGCCCTCACGTTGGAGCGGCCCGCTGCCATCCGGGGCCGCTCTGACTCGGTACTTTTGCCGTCGTGGTGCCGCGATCGGCACCAACACTGTGCCCCTGGAGCCCCCACTCACCGGACTGGTCTGGGGAGGCGCTCCTCTTCATTCCGGACACCGCGGCCAGCAGGCGGGGCTCTCTCGCTCATGAGAGCCTCGCTGGGGATCCGGCTGCATCTCTCTTCACCCGGGCCCCTCCTGGGACCCGGGACTCCTCTCGTTGAACGCGGCGGGGCAGGCACCGGCAATATGCCTCGCGCCCCTCCGCGGGAAACAGGCTGCGGCGCTTACGGGGCTCTCTCCATTCATGAGAGCCCCGTGTCACTAGGCGCCACACTTCACCCGGTCCCCCATCTCGGGACCGGGACTTCAGTATGGAGCCAGCAAGGCTCCAGGCTGCCTCCTACTCTTCCGGCTGGATTTTAGGCCCCGCCCACGTCACGGGCAGGAGGTGCCTGACTTCCGGTTTGGCCGCACGGGCCGCGGCGGTGACTTCGGTTCTCCTTTTCTTCATGGCGGCAATGAGGGTAGGCTCCCTCTTAATGTAAAAATCCATCAGCGGGGTGGGCTCCCGCTCACCACAGGCATCACAACGCGGGGTAGGCACCCGCGAAGAGCAGGCAAAACGCGGGGTGGGCACCCGCTCTTCCCACGCACTGTGAGGGAATCCCCACGTTGGGATTCCCTCGGAAATGATCGCAGCCCAGTGCTGCAAAGCCCACGCACTCCTGGGGAAATAAAGTAAAGCGCCCACAGGGCGCTAAAGATGCAGCGAGGTCCTGGGGGATGCCAAGAACAGCCGAAGGGACCCCAACAGAGAGTCCTTAAGGCATCAAGGGGGCAATGCAGGGCCCAGGGAGGCAAGCCCTCCTGGCAGCCCCCTGGGCCCCAACAGCAGCACGCCCGTAGGAACAGCAACCAGGAACTGCACACCAAGAGTGAACATTTACATGGGGTCACAGCCCCTTCTTTTATACACCCTTTTCCTTTGTCTAAAGGTGTAGGGTTTAGGAAAACCAGATGCAACTGGTTTGGGGGAGCTTTGGAGCACTTTGTTTTGCTCAGCTCCTCTCTCCTTTCACAGGACAGGCTAGGGACATCAGACGCACCACAGGGGGTGGAGCCAGCATCGTGGAGGGAAGGCACAGCCCTATTCAGGTCCCAGGTGCAACTCCTCCCTCCCATCTAGATGCAGATCTCCTATTCAGCCCTGCGCTGACTCACCCTGCCCCTCCTGGAGCCACACACACCTCTCAGCCCCTGTCACTCACAAGCCAGACATGCAATTCACATCAGGCAGGTAGACACAGAGCACACATAAATGCCAACTTCTAGAAGAGGCATTTCTACACCAGTTATAATAAATCTGCGCACACCATTGCGCAGCATTTATTCTCACGAGTTCGCACATACTAAACTCGCCCCTGCACTCCACTCACACCAGGAATTACCATGGACACACATATCCCCCATGCATTCCTATGGGAGGGCAGGACAATCTCACCACACGCACTCAGCGCGCACGCACTTTACACTGGACCACAGTGCTAAAGTGCCCAGAGACTTAAAACTACTACCATACAAGGCAAAAAGTTTAGGGGTGAACCGGCCAAAAAGGGCCAAGTCCAACAATTATACTTTATTTTTATCATGCATGGGGAGATCCACTGGTCCTGGAGTCAACTGGCGCAGAGTCCTTAGTCCTTTCTGGGCATCAGGGAGTTCCTTCTTCTTGTTGTCCATGGTAGTCTTAGGGTCCAGCAGCGCACAGCAGAAAAACACCAACCAAGAGAATGTCTCCCCTTTGAGCAAGAGTTTTTAAAGGGGAGTGGAAGGCTCTGGAAGCCAGGCACTCCTGGCCAATCCTAGGGTGCCACGTCACATCTCCACCCCTGTCCCAACCCTCCTGCACAGCATGCTGGGACAGTTCAAATTGGCATCATTCATGAGTCACTAGCCACATCTCCTCTGGAAGCCTCAGCTCTGCCCTTCACTGACATCACTGCCAGGGCCCGTCTCACCAAATCTTCAATGGGGAGCCTCTCTGAGGTCTGGGCTCCCTCCCTTGTTTATTGGGCGTGGGCTGGCCCATCCCTGGTACTGTTGCAGGGATTCTGCAAAATCACAGAACTATGCTTGGGACAATAGAACCTTAGTAGGCAGGGACTGAGTTATCCTACCACCTTAGTACCCATGAGCCCGGGACCGACTAGCTATAGTGTTTCACTTGCCCTCCTACTCACTCACAGAGGAACAAGTGATTAGACACCCCAGAACACAGCACTCCCGATCCTCTCAGGAGTTGCGGTGACAGAACAAACCCTTTCGCTCTCACACTCGTACTTGTCCACAATAAGATCTGACAGAGACACGAGAAAAGTGTAAAATATTTATTTTAACTATCGTGTTCTAGTATACAGTATACATGCCACAATAAGTAAGAAGATGCCAAATAGCCTAACACAAATATGGTCAGCATCAGCATAGTAAGTAATCCATAAATCCTAAAAGGAGCTGTCTTGTATAAGACAGGATAAGCTAACCCCTTCCCCTTCTACAGAAGCAATGTGATTATATATCAAAAGATCTCTGGATGTTTGCAGCAGACTCCATTCCTTAGCATGCACAGATGAAGGTTCTACATCTCAGGTGTAGTTGCGATCTCGTCTGTGTGTCTGAAGAAAAAGGGTGCTTTATGCACGGACGCCGAGATTATTGCTGCTGGCCACCCTGCCTATCAATGCTAACGTCTGCATTACCTTCATCATACTAAGATGATTACCTTGGCACTATATTTATTTGTGTCTTAGAGTTTCTCTTTACTAATGGAATACGAACAAACAACGTGTATATAATTCTGAGCCCTGAAGAAGTCTCTCCTGAGACGAAACGCGTTGGCTAAATGACATTTTTGAATATTGGATTTTATCAACTGAACATATTTATCAATAAAGAAATTTTTTGCGATCATAAGAAAAATCTGGACCTGCTTTTTCTTCAAACCATCACGGATACTCGATGTTTCAATGAACTTTAAATAAGACTTATAATTGATGTGTGCTGATTCCATCTTTTTTTTTTTTGTGATTGTTTTTGGGGTCGAACCCAATAGGAAGTGGAGAGGGGTGCACTTCCTGGTTTTTAGCACCATCACCATACTGTTAAGCCACTCTTAGTGACAGGTGCAGGATCATTGCCTCAACCCTCTTTGTATTTTGGTTTCGTCTGTGTGTCTGCATGTCTGTGCATGCCTATATGACAAAAAGTATGTGTTCCCAAACAACAGCTGCATTTGTGTGTTTTGTCTATGTGCTAGAGCTTGACCAAAACAGATTAACAAGGGGCATTGATGTTTGACCTTGTCTACGGTGTTCAGACTAAATCCCAGAAAAGAACAGAATGCAAAAACAACAGTAGGTTCTGTGCGAAAGTACAGTATGGCACAAAGCAAAATACGTCTGCATAGTAACGTGTGCAAAGCAAAGACTGCAGCGTGCTCATGCTAACATAGGGAAAACGACAATGGCCTGCACGGGACACATGACAGTACAGTGTGATAGCTGATTGATTGATGCAGATCTTTCATCCCCACCCCTTTCCTCCTCAGGAGCTGAGTAAAGCACAGTTAATAGCTCCCTTTGTGTGGGAGGCCTGTATTCCTGCTGCTGGGGAGAAATGTAATTACAAAAGGCTGGGGCTCAGATCTTGAGCTGAGCCAGAGAAATATGGCAATTCTGGATGACTCATAAGTTGTACAGATATCTTTTTGGAACTTGCAGATTCAATGTTCTCGCACAGGTTACACCCCATTTTGATATGTCACTGGACTTTGTAGGCCAAAGGGAATCAAAACTCAACTCTGATGCAGTTTTCCCCCTATGTGTATAATAAAGTGTCACTGCAGAAAAAACAGTTAATCACACTGACTTTCCCTATTACTGTACACTAACATTATAAGACCTACCCCAGGTCAATTTGTTATCCTGCAGAGTCCCCTCTGCGCTAGGCTACCTGTGCGCAGTTACCGGGCTGCACATGATGGTAGTCTTACACACACAGCCCTCACATTTGTGCACCAGCCAAGTGTCCTTTACTCTAGCTACATCACTGCGGCCTTATCTTGAAGGCGGACACTGGCAGTAAACACACACGGTCAATTGGCAATGTGATTACCCTGGGTTATACACATGTATTGATACTCATCCACAGTAAAAAAAAAGCCCCAAATCAGGTGATCCAAAAACCAAGAACTCTGGGTGTACAAAATAGGTGTAATCCAATTTCAACAGGCTTATTTTGTTATTTTGCTCTTTGTGAAATTGACACAGCTGCACAAACACATTATCTTTCTGTTAAGCTCCAGAATTAATTGCTTTCAAGTATTTTCACATCTGTGAGGGACTCAGATTCTCCTGAACTCAGTTCAGGAGAATTTCTTTAGTTTCAGTCACTCTCTGGTCCACTTCTCCAATTTGCGTAGAGAGCTCTAAACTAGATCAGCCATTTCCCACCGCTGAGTAGACTGGCTGTGCTCTAGTTGTCCAAGAAGTTTTAAGAGCACTCCTCTTAAAAAGAGGGCCGCATCACAGACATACACAGTGGGCATGCTGCTGGCATGCCAAATCTGAGCCAAAGGGAAGCCCATATGCTCCTGTCTGATAGCTGACCACAGTCAGCGCCAGCCATTCTGCCCATTTTAGAGCAAATTTCAGTCAACAATATTGTTACTCTGCCATGGAGTTCCACAGCTTTAGGCCCAATGATACCTGCAGAGGCGAGGTGTCGTTAATGAAGTGGCCATTTCTCTTGTTGACATTCTTGGATGACAGTGCCTATTGAACCTACTTCTAAGGGCAAGGAGGGGGGTGGCAGGCAGCAGTTCTAATCCTCAGGGAAATTCCAGTCATATCAGAGCTGCATTCATTAATATCCGCTCCCTCCATAGACACGCCTTGCATACTAACAACGTCCTGAAGGAGTACCAGATGGATGTTATATTTATGGTGGAAACTTGATTTATAGAGTCTTTGTCTCCTGACATCCAGCTGGCCTTCCAAGGGAATTATGCTTTTGAACATCTGGACAGAGCAGGAAAAAGATGAGACGGGGTGGCGATTGCTTATAAATAGAACTTTAAATGCTCAACCTTTGCCTTAGGGAACCTCAGAAGGACAGAACACTTGGGCTTCTGTTTTACTATATCCCAGCAGATGTCCTTTTTTGGAGCTTTGGTTTATCGCCGCCCAGGATATGCCGGGGAGTTCATCAATTCCATAGACAACACACATGCCCATGTGACCCTGCAATATGCTAACTTCTCTTTACTAGGGGATTTTAATTTGCATATTGATAATCCTAATGAGTCCTTATCAATCACGTTAATAGAGACATTAGTTTATTGTTTCAATCTGTCTCTATGTACCTTTGCCCCTCACATTCAGCAAGGTACGCCATTGATCTTATTTATTTTATAACATCACCAGAGCAGTAGGGGATCCCAAGGTGATAACATGGACATACCATGCTCTTATTCCCATTTACTCGCTAAGCAGAATAAAAGCAAGCAGGAGATAATAAACCAATCCCCTGTGCACCGTGCTTGGAATAAAATTAAGTTCGCTGAGTTGTCTAAACTGCTCTCCAAATCCATTCCGGATTTTGTAGGTGATAAAGCTAAAGAAGGAGTGGCAGTCAACAACTACCTGCAGCTATCCATTAATAATAATAACCTAGCCTTAGTGAGATCTATCTCCAGCCAAAACTGTGGCCCCTTAGCACTTTGGTTTAGGATCATATTGACAGCTGAAAAAGATGCTGTAAGAATTTGGAAAGAGCTTGGAGGAGACATTATTCGCATACTGATAAGATTATTTGTAAAGGAGATCTAAAAAAATACCATGTGGTGATCAGGGTAGAATACAGTACCTACTTTGAGAATAACATTTCTGTGGCATCGAATAGGCTGCAGGAAATGTTTTAAATTGCTACTCTGCTACTCTCTTCTTACTGCCTAGGGCATGCAACCAGCCATTACGACCTGCTCAGAACTGTGCACCAACTATCTGATTTCTTTGAAGAAAAAAATCATAGAAATACAGCCTAATCTTCAGCCCTTGCCAGTGTCATCTCCTGTGGTGGCCTCTATGGTCAGTCTGGCTTTGTCTACGGCTTAAGCTCTCTTCCAATCCAAATGAATATACGACGTTACATCGCAGTGTTTACACCGCGATACCTTTACAACGCAGGCATTACAACGCAAGTTGTTATAACGACTTGCGTTGGAGGGCGCTGGACTTAGGAATAGTATGATTTACTATTGCAACTCCAGCCTACGTTACAGTAGGGAAGGTGTTGGAATAGTAAATCATACTATTCCTTAGCTTAGAGCGCCATCCAGCGCAAGTCATTGTAATGACTTGCGTTGTAATACCCGCGTTGTAAAGGTATTGCGGTGTAAACACCGCAATGTAACCGATGTTTCCCAATCCAAATCCATCTCCCTCGTGGAGTCTGAAAAGGCCGATTCTGAACTGTAAGTTAGGATCACTAGCAGATCCCTGCCCTCCCTCTATTCTAACACAGGTAATGAACTTAAGCAATGCATTATATAACCAACTCTTTAACATCTCCCTACAGATGGTGCAGGTACCACTAATCTAGAAACAGGCGAAGTGATTCTGCTCCTAAAAAGCCTACTGCAGATAGGTCCCAGCTATGCTACTTTAGACTGGTTTCACCCTTGCTGGCTTCCTTTAAAATGACGAATATCCAACTCTCAGATCACCTGGAGAAACTCAAGCTACTGTACCCTTCACAGTCGGGTTTCCAGCCACTGCACAGTGCTGAGACTGCACTCCTGGAGGTGTCAGATTCTAACAAGCTAACCAAGGCCAAGGGGAAAATACCACCTTGATTTTATTAGATCTCTTGGCAGCATTTGATATGGTCAGACATGCCATCCTTTTGCAAAGCCTCTCTGATATTGGAGTTGGAGACCAGGAATTAGAGTGAACCTGTCCCTTCCTTGAAAAGGAAAGGCAAGCTGTGTGGATGGCCCCTTATTCATCTGTCATCAACCTCGGAGTGCCACAGGGTTCATCCCTGACTTCGTTCAATAACGACATGTCTCCATTGGCCCCATTGGTTGAGTCCTTTGGTATTAAGGTAGTATCATATGTAAATGACACACAGTTGCTTCTCTCATTTGAAAACGGCTCTTCGGCAGCCCAGGAGTCTGTTACGGCCTGTCTGGGATTACCTGGATACTCACTAACAACCTGCAATGTAAGTCTGATAAAATGGAAATCCTGCAGTTTGGCCCCGCTCCTGCCCTGTAGTGGAAGAATTGCTGGCCAGCTACGTTACCATCACCCCCTCTACCTGCCATGGTGGTCAGGAATCTGGGAGCTAAGATTGATCATCGACTCGCTTTTCAGCCCAAGGTATCAGCTGTGGTGGGTTCTTGTTTTGCACTGATGTGGTCTTAAGTTTAAAATGCTTTATTGAGATAATAAACATAGTAAAACATCATTACAAGGTCATATAGCAAAAAAGGAATAATAGTAAAGAAAAAAACCCAGTATAAATGACAGAAATGCAATCAAAACCCTCAAAAGGGAAAAACTATACATAGGAAAAAATGCATTTTAACATTTGGATAAGAGGAGGGGGGAGAAAGAGAAGAAAAAAGAAAGGGGAAAGAGAGAGAGGGAGGGGGAAAACATCAAAAATGTAAATAATATGAAATACTTATATAAAGCCATTAAAAATAATAAAGTGATAAAAACAACAATGGTACCATAAAAACGAGTGGAATCAGGAAGCAACTCTAGAGAGAAAAGAGGTTAATGGTGACCACAACAAATCTTTTTTGATTAATAGAGGTAATGAAGTGGCGAAGGCACGATCAAGCCTGTGATGATGACATAAGTTCCACCAGGCTTGATACGACATTTTTGAAGTGTCCTTCCAATTGGTGGTGATGATCTGAAAGGAAATGGCTAAATACAAGTCTATAAATTTGCTAACATTGCTTTGGACATCCCATAAAGGTGAAGAACTACCCAAAAATACATGTACAATTTCAAAAGAAAAATTTGTAGATAAAATTTCATTTAGTTTCGACCAGATACGAGACCAAAGGGACTTAACCAGAGGGCAATGGAAAAACATATGAAGGAAATCACTGTTCTCATAGGAGCAAGACCAGCATCTTTTGGATTCTAATAACTTAAATTTGTGCAGATCAGAAGGAGTGAAAAAAAGTCTGTTATAAAAAAAATATAGAGTCTGTGTAGTGCTGGCTGAACGTGAAGAAGTGTGTATTTTGGACCAGATAGAGTCCCATGTTTGAAATGAGAAATCTTGAGCTAAGTCTTTCTCCCATAAGAGTTCTAATTTAGATTTAGTTCTAACATAAAAGAACGGGACAGCATTTTATAAATAACAGCTGCTTTAAGAGGGGTGGAAAAATCAAGTGAGGAGGAGGAAACCTGGTCAGGTGTATTAGGGGAACAATCCTGGGAAAGGAGATGAGTCAGGGAATCCTTCAATAAGGGATACTGAAGAGCATGTGCCAAAAGATTCACTAATGTCCAAAAAGTCCCTAGGGGACCTATCCTTCAACAAATGGTCTAGAGTAATAATACCTTTATCAATCCATTCCTTCCAGAACAGCGCTCTATTGTTGATCTTTAAAAATGTATTATACCAAATTGGAGTATGAAAGAATTGGTCCGCAGAGGAAAGATGGGATCGAAGCAGAGAAGACGCAAGAGCTTTGGAATGAGTAAATATGGGAGTGGAAAAACGCTTCGGGGGTTGAGATAAGCGAGTAGCTGTAAGAAATGAAAAGGGTGTAAATTGAGCTTGTTCTAATGAACTCCAAGACTTTGTGGGAGTATGAGGGGATTCAGTTAAAAAAGTCCAGATTTGTTTCAAGGTGAAAGGAGAGTGATAAAGTTGACTCCACCCAAATCTTTGGGTTGTTGAAGACGAGAAAGTGAGATCCTAGCTTTACGATTGTTCCATAGAAATTTGGTTAAGGAGTGAATGATGGTGCAAAAAAAGGTAAGCGGAAAGGAAACTGGGAGCATTGAGAGATAAAAATTTATAATTGGAAGGAGCATCATTTTAATTGTGGCCAATCTCCCCACCAGGATAAGAAAAGACGGGACCAACTCTCAATAAGGACAGAAAGTTTTTTGAGTATCTCCGCAAGGTTAATTTTAATAGTTTCCCTGATGGTGTTGGCAAATAGAATGCCTAAACATTTGATACTCCTGGGATTCCATTCAAAACCAGAACCGTGAAACATATGAGAAAGACAGAATTTGTTTAAAGGTAAAACTTCAGACTTATCAATGTTCAGTCTGTAGCCAGAAACTAACGAGTATTCTTGTAATAAAGAAAAAAGAGTAGGCAGGGAAGTGGACGGATTGGAGATATATAATAAAATATCATCCGCGTAAGCAGTAAATTTAATGTCAATGTTTTGAAATTGGAGACCTGTATAATGTGTAGAACGTCTAATTTTCTCTAGGAAGGGTTCTAAAGCAAGAATGAATAAAAGTGGGGAAAGAGGACAACCTTGCCTAGTGCCTCTAAGGAGTGGAAAGTATTTAGATTGGCAGCCGTTTACCCAAATGGAAGTAGAGGGGGCAGAATATAACAGTTGAATGTATTTAATAATAGTGGGACTGAAGCCATGCCATCTCAATGCACCAAAAATAAATTCCCAGTTGACCCTATCAAATGCTTTCTCAGCATCTAATGTAATGGCAGCAACTGGTGAATCCATCTTGGAAGCAAGGTGAATAATATTAAGGAAAGTTCTCGAGTAGTCAGTAATTGATCTACCTTTGACGAACCCTTATTGGTAAATATTGATGAGGTCAGGGATTACTTTATTGATACGGAGGGCAAGTATTTTAGCGAAGATTTTACAGTCTGTGTTAATAAGGGAAATGGGCCTATAATTTTTGCAAAGGGAGGGATCTTTGTCTTTTTAGGGATCAGACATAACATTGCCTGAGTGAAAGATCCTCTTGACTCACCAGTAGTAAGAAAATGATTAATCAATGAGAACAACTGTGGGACTAAAAGTTGTTTAAAGTGAAGAAAAAAATCGAACGGTGAAGCCGTCAGGGCTGGGTGTTTTGTCTTTGGGTAAGAGATTAATAGCATTAATGATTTCATTCTCTAAAATAGGAACATCAAGGGATGTGAAGTCTACGGAGTCGTCAAGAGGAATAGGGATAGTTTGAAAAAAGGAGTCAATTTGCTCAGGTGAGAGGGTGGATTCTGGAGTGTAAAAGGAAGTATAATATTGGATAAAGCAATCAAGAATCTTATCATCTGTAATATGCCGGACTCCGGAATTATCTGTGATAGCCACAATTTTAGATTTTTGCTTTTTGATTTTGAGGTGATTAGCTAAAGATTTACCTGCTCTATTCCGCCCACCATACATTTTTGCATTGAATTTAAGGAGATTGTTGCACGCGGAATCCCAAGAGTGTTTGTTATATTGCATTTTTGCTTTAATAAGAGATGACAGAGTGTCAGGAGAGTTGGTAGTGAAGTATTTATGTTCAAGGGCTTTGATTTGTTTTAGGATGAGAGTTGAATCCGTAAGAGCTTTCTTTTTCTTACGAGATACAAAATCAATAATGAAGCCTCTAGCAGTAGCTTTGAAGGCATCCCAAATAAAGTGAAATTGAGAAGTAGAGGAAAGATTATTGTGAAAAATTCCTGTATAAAAAGCGTGAATTGTTCAACAAATTGGGAATCCAAGAGAAGAGAGTTATTAAAGCGCCAGCGATGGGATGAAGGGGAAGGTGAATGGAAATCCATATCCAAAATGACGGGGGCGTGATCTGAAATAAGAATGGAGCCAATCTCTGAATTAGTCATAAATTGAAGGGCATGTTGAGTGAGAAAAATATAGTCTATACGGGAGTGAGATCTATGGACGGGGAGAAAAGGGAAAATTCTAACGTGTTAGGGTGAGAGGTTCTCCATGTATCAACCAAACCTCTAGAGGTAATGGCCTTGTAAAAAGTTTTTTGCATCTTGTTAGGAATGTATTTAGTTTGAGATTTCCGGTCAAGGAAGGGGTCCATAAGTTGATTACAATCACCACCTATAATCAAATCAACTACAGCATGTGAAGAGAGAAGGGTAGAAAATTCATTCCAAAAATTTAAATCAATGCCATTAGGGCCATAAACGTTACAAAAGGAAAGTTGAGTATTATTAAATTTAGCATTCAAAAACAACCATCTACCATTAGTATCATGAAATTCATTTTGTAACAGAACATTTAAAGACTTATGAAACAAAATAATAACACCATTCTTATTATTCACTGCCGGGGAACAGAAAACCTCCCCTACCCACTGTTTACGCAGTGAAGACAGATCTTGCAATTTAAGGTGTGTTTCCTGTAATAATGCTATATGACATTTCAATCTAGCAAGATGAGATAAGACTCGCTGTTTTTTAACAGGATTGCGAATACCTTTAACATTCCATGAAATAACACGAAACCCAGTCATCGAAAATATTTAGGTAATAATAAGCATGAAAGTAAAAGCAAGTTAAGGAAAAGGAAAAAAAGAAGATGTAGACATGAGGAAGGGATGAAAAATAGGAGATAACAAAGAGCATAGGAAATAGAAATAAACGTTTGATGTGGCCATAAAAAGAAAAGAGTAAATGAACAATAAAGTACCATAAACATAAGATCGAAAAATGGAGATGTAGAGGGAAGTAGAGCAAAAAGGCAAAGCAAGAGAAGAGAGAGAAAGGGAGAAAAAGGAAAGAAGAGGAGATGATGAGGGGAACATAGTCGCCCAGAAAGAGCTAGGAAAGAAAGGATGACGAAAAGCCAGAAGGCTTTAGTCATAGTGATCAACTTCAAGAAGAACATTAATGAAGGAGGGGGGGGGCAAGAAACAAGACGACCACTCCAAGAAACGGGGAAGGGCACCGAGAAGGAAGAGGTTTACCATAAGAACAAAAGGGGAAAAGTCAAAAAAAGAAAAGACAAGACGGCAAACTTCTGAAACAAAATGGAAGGGAACTTACCAGACGATGGGGAAACACTGTAACGGAATATTCATGAATGACGAAGCATGGAGGGGACAAAAATAAGAACATCTGCATCAGGAGAATCACAAGGAGGACCTAAAAAAACACAGAGAAGAAGACAAACATGAAAACATTTAAGGCTTGTTCAGTTCCATAGCTTCTCCCTTGTGGACATGAATGAACTTCCATAGGTCAGCTGGATCATCAAACGTGTGAGTTCTGTCTTTATAAGTCACTTTGAAGAAGCACGGATGGATAAGACCATAGCGAGCATTCATGGATCGTAAAGAAGATCTGAGGTCGAGAAATTCCTTTCGACGATTGGCAGTTGGATTGGAGACATCCTGACTGAAAAAGACTTTGTGACGGGACCAAAACATCTGCTTGTGTTGCTTGGCAGCATTGAGAATAGCCATGAGGTCAGAGTAGAGAAGGAAGTAGGCGATGATACCTCTAGGCCTGGACGAGGAAGAAGCACTCTGAGGACCCAACCTGTGCGCCCTTTGGCTATTAAAGTCCATAGTTTTCGGGAGACCAACAATCTGCAAAACTTGGGACTTCAAAAAAGAGATCATGTCCGAGCCTTCGGAACCTTCCGGAATTCCATAAATCCGTAGGTTGTTGCGCCTGTTACGATTCTCTAAATCTTTTGTAATCTTCATAAGTTGAGAAACATCTTTGGTAAGAGAATCGACTCTGACAACAACATCCTGTGCATCACTTATATTTTGTTCAACATCTGAAAGTCTTGATTCAAGTCCGGACCATTTTTCTTCAGTTCTCTGAAGAGTAGCAGTAGTATCTGTCATGAAGGGTCTGATATGACGTAGTTCGTCCATAATATCCTCTAACGTCAGAGGAAGAGGTGATTTCAATGGAGAAGACGGGTCATTTTTGGCGCGCTTGTTGGTGGTAGCAGATGAATCCTTACGACCCCCAGAACCAGGCCCGAGGCACCATGCAACTTGTTTGAGTGTGGGGAATCCATGGCAGTGCGGATTACACAACGCAGCAGTAGATAATGATTTGGAAGAGAAAAGGCCAAGGTCACAGCGAGTATCCGCAAGTTAAGAGGATGACAACAAACCACTAGCAGAATTTATTATAAAGTTGCAGCGTAGCTTCAGGTCTTCAGTAGAGAGGAAAAATAATAAAATAAAGCGCCTCACAACAGTTCAATGAATAGGAGAAAGTTAGACAAACTAACAGGTGTGAGGCAACAACATGGCTAGTTGATGAGCCAGTACCAAGAAAAAACAGTTGTTAATAAACAGTACTCCACAAGGCCAAAAATTATTCCCGTTTGTTCAGGATACAGATAAGAGAAGACTCCAGACCACACAAAATGGCTGCTGCTTATAATATAGACTCTGAGGAGAAATAATTCCAGCGTAGAAACATGAAAGAAGATCCAAAACAACTCATGGGTTAACCTTAATAGACCCCATGGTCGTCAACAAAAGGAGCAGAGTGACTGAAGTGGGGCTGCAGCAAAAGAAGAGACATGGAAGCGCATAAATCAGCAAAGCGAAAGTCGTGTAAGCTATGCAGCAGTGAATGGTTAGACAATCCAGTAGATAAACAGCATGCTCAGAAGTCCTCTGTCACCATTTATTAAGCCGATAATTTAATGGAAGGCATTGGGTAAAATAGTCCAAAAATATGCGCGTTGAAACTTTGTTGAAGTAGACAAAAAGATGAAAAAATACGCCATCAACAAAAATGCACAAGATGGCGGCCGTAAAAAACGGGCTCAGTGAGGTGAGGCTAACAGAAGAAAAAAGGCACCCAAGAAGACCATAAACAGGTCTAAAAACTTGCCTCAGCATGCCCTGTGTCCTCTGGAGCAAGGAGCCATGCAGAAAAAACGGAACCACATGCTGGAAAAGAACCCTTCAAATCCGAACGGATCCCGGTGCCGCGGAGCGCCTCACGAAGCGGCCATCTTGAACCGCCGCGCGCCTCCACTGATGTGGTCTTGAAGTTCCTTTTTTTGTTACCATGTGACTCCCGCAAAGCAGTGGTCCGTGCTCTGCTTACCTCAGGAATGGACTTTGCTAATGTACTATACTTGGACCTGCTGGGTTGCTCTATCAAGCGGTTGCAAGTGGTACAAGTGTCTTCTGCTTAAAATACCTCGTCTGGTTATTCATCAAAGAGAGGTGGCTCCTCCTTTCCTTCTTGCCACTGAAGCCTGAAATCAGCTTCCTTTTCAACCTTGCTGTATCCACAACGAAGCAAGGCTCTGGGAAGCTTTGAAAACTTTACTTTTTTCTCGCATCATAATGGCTTTTACACCGGCATGTTCCCGTTGGTCCTCAGCTCACAGTAGTAGCTGAGCACTCTCTAAATATTATTTTTTTTATTCATTCATTCATTCGTTCATTCATTCCTGCTTAAGATATGAAGTGCTTCTTTATCCTATTTATTCCATCCTGGCAGTAGAGAAACACATCCATACCATGATTGCAAGATGACTTGAGCAATTTAATCAGAAGTTTCCTTCCATCCCGCTGACTGCTCCCATTTTTCTTTGCATGGTGATAAAATATTCTCTTCTTTTATCAATCTACATATAGCATTTAACGCCATTAATAGGCGGCATATTAATGACACAGACCGCTGTATTGCAGTAATATTCTGTAGTACTCTGCCTGTGGTTAAGTGCTGTATTTAATGTTATCTCTATACATAGCATTAGGTTTTTATAAGCACTTACAATATGTGGCTTCTTGGGTGTGAAGTGCTGTTGACTGACTCATTCGTCACGCTTGCCTCATTACCACTTTTCTTCTATCCATTAGTAGTTAAGCAAGTCAATACTACCATTCTAATGTTACTCAAATATTTCAAACACAAGTTTCCTTCCACTGCACTGAATGCTCTGCCACCCAAAAGCCAGTCCCGATCCCGAAACATCGGAGCTGCCAAGTTCTGGACTATTCAGACCTTGGGTGCACGGTCTCCGATTTCACTGCAAAGATGGCTGCTCCCTGTATTGTGATCCTCTACTTCTTGTCAAGGTATGTTGCGACTACAAACGCAGGTAAGTATTTAATAACTTTAATACAAGTGTAGGAAGCCCGAACATGCCTCTGACATCCGATAATTGTGAACTCTGGCTGTTAGAACGTAACGGCCAGCATTCTAAAGGAACATACCAAATGGAAAAAAGGAAGAGGGGGGAGGGGCAAAGGGAACAAAGGAAATAAAGGCATAAGAAGGAAAACAGCATCAAAGATTTGTAACAGTGTAACAGTTGCCCAATACAATTATGCTTGCATATTCTCCTCTTAGAAGTTGATCGCACTTGTTTAGTAATTCCTCTATTGGCATGTCCCCATCTAATTAACAATTCGTCCATCTCAGCTCCTCCCTATACTTGCACTACACGGTTCAGAAACTTGCTTCTCTGCTTTTGCAATGGCAGTGCGCCAATACCTACCGGGTTACGAATGTTTTGGAAGTGTTTGAAGCCCTCAGATATCTCTACGCCCTTCTTTCATTTCCGCACTCAGCTCTTCCTTTTACCGATGAGGTGGCCATCTTGGTTTGTTAGGGCCCTATGTTGATGCCTCACTGATTCACATGGTCCATCCCCGTGGTGATGTTGCTTGCTGCTGTCCACCGGAGTTCGCACTACATCTAGCACTATTTTGCTCTGGTTTTTCCTTACATCCGCCTTTGGCTCTTCACTCACCTCCTCCTCATTAGGGTTTTGCCTGGATCATTCACTCAGCTCTTCGCTACACCTTCTGAACACAGCTAGTATCTTCCCTGTCAGCCTCTTGAGATACATGATGGTGGATTCCCTTCACTTCTTTCTTTCTAGATTGTAAACACCTTCTACTATTGCTTCATCCTTGATCACTAACCCTGTGCCTATCCCTAGGTGGACGACCATCTTTGAATGGTTAGCGACACTTTGTCATACACTCGAGCTTCTCCCTCTCTTCCAGCCCCCGCTAATCTTCCCCATTGTGGGCCCTCTCTCAGCTCTTCACTCTCCCTATTGGCCGTCCTCGTGGAATGTGTAGAGACTCTTTGTTACCCACGAATAAAGTATTCCCACTCACTTCCACCCTCCCCCCTAGTCCTCACCACTTTGGTCCCTCTGCCTCAACCTAAACCATGTCCTCCCACGCGCACAGCAGACTGGATCCCAGTCTAGAGCAGCTTGGTAGGAATAGTTACATAATTAATTATCCTCCCAATCGTTCCAAAAACGCGGTTAAATCCTTCAAACATAGACTGCTCAAAGCTAATCCAGAAACCATTATCTCTGACCCTTATTTCTGCCTTAAAAAATTAGCTATTACTAGTGATCTGATCTTCTATACTAAAAGAAGAGCCCAGTGGAGGATGGCGTTCCACTCTTTACTCAGGATAACCTCTGCCAAGAAATTCCCTCATGGCCTAAGGCTCTTGGCAATGCCGTCACCCACATTCAGAGCTAATGCCACCATATCCATCTACAACAATGGGACTATCCTCATCCAATCCTCTGATCAGAATCTGGGCATCTTTGATGACTGTTTCTCCATCATTAAAAAATCTCTTGACCAAAGGGACATTTCCAGCTACACAATTGACGCTAGCCCCACAACCATTCCTCAGGACCTCCAAGATCTTTCCTTACTGAACCCTAATCCCCAGGTGACTTCCCCTACTACCTTGATCAACACTCATTTCACCATGGCTCCATCGCTTCTAGATTGCTCTGACTCACCCAACATCTCCTGACTTCCCAGACTTCACACTCTAGGTTGTCGTGATCCAATGTTAGCCATAGCATTGATTACCTCTCTAACACTTCCGCCACTCCCCTACCTCCTTGCTCTAACCTAGATAATCTCATAACGCCGCCGCAAGCTCACCCGCTCTCCACTTTGAAGTCGGATCTCCCAAACCTCATTAACAGTATTAGACCTCACTCCTTCGCGATTCCCCAACCCTTGAACTTTACTCCCTTGCCACCCAAGCTCCTACACCACCCCAATTCCTGCTTCCCTTGCTGTTCCCATCTGACCAACAATGCCTGAAATCCTCCTCAGGGTGCGGCCCCGCGCCTTATCGTCCCCTTTCGTTGGATTCGCCGATTTCTCCCCTCACTAACCACACTGCTCCTCCCCTCTCCAAGAGCTTTGTTCTTTAATCCTGTCCCGCCTCTAGACTCAAGGAAATAAACCAGGAGCTTCTAAAACTCAAATCCGACATACAAAAACTCATAAACACCACTTCGGATCTGGCCCTGGACCTAGCGTCCAACAAGTCTTCGCAGGAGATCCCGCAATGGACCAACCTGCACCCTAAAACTCCAACTCCTTCCTCTGTGTTAACTAGTGACCCTAGGCCGAATTCGCCCATCCAGAACTGGAGTACCACTCCCTACCCTAGCGCCCCCTCCAGACCTATCAGATTCGAAAACCAAATATCTGAACCGGACATTCTCTCCCTCCTCAGAACCTACAACTCCTCTCAATCTGTCTCCCAAGTCTCTCCTAGAACCACGCAAACTTCCCCACTAAACCCTCCTGCTGCTGCTATTCACAAGCAGGTTATGTCAGAGTCTATCCAAACTATTCCACCTAACCCCCACAGAGTTCCCAGACACAACTCCAATGCCTTAAACACTGCTAACCTTATGCAAGTTCCTATTACTCAGACTACTTTCACAGACTACAAAGCACACCTGAAATGCATGTTACTCAACTGTAGATCAGCTGTGAAACATGTCACTGACCTCGCTGAACTCATCCTTGATCAGGAACTTGACCTCCTTATCCTCACAGAAACCTGGCTTAACGACTCCTCAGGTCCCCTCCTCGACATCCTAGTCCCTCCTAGCCACAACATCATCAGACTCGATCGGATTAGGAGAGCTGGTGGTGGTATTGCCTGTATCTACCATAACAGTCTCTCAGCAAAGCAGTCCCCCTCTGCAACTCTCTCATCCTGTGAATATCTGTGCATAGACATCATCAGCAAACACAGACACTTATGCAACCTGCACATCTTTTACCATCCTCCGGGAGACAACCTCCCTCTGGTCGAACAAACTATGGAAACCATCTCGTCCAACTTCATAGCCGACCTCAACATGACTCAATTCTGTGACAGCCCTACGCACAACTTAGGCTCAACCCTCGATTTAATCATCTCCAATCCCAACGACATTCAACTTGAATCTATTGTCCCTTGTGACTGGTCGGATCTTCACTATATCACCTTCCGAATCCTAGAAAGATTGAACACCAAAAGAGTCCAACCATTGAAACAAACATTGGAAAACAATGTTGCAAAAGGCAAACATAAATGATTTCATATCACGTTGCAATCTGTCCCTACCTCCTCCTGCAGGCATGTCCGACATCCACGAACTCACTGATCATTACAACAACTCCATGCTGACAGCCTTGAATGCAATTGTCCCCTTCAACTAAAAAGAAAGTCCAACAAAGATGCCAAACCATAGTTCAATGACAGCCTAAACTCTGACAGACGCAACCTGAGACTAGCAGAACGTTCTTGGAGATCCTCTCCATCTACTGATCTCCTTATGATTTTAAGACTGAGAAGGAGTGCTTACAACAAACACATCAGAACGGCGAAAGTGTCCTTCTTCAGAAGGCAACTTGACAAAGCCAAAAATCGCCCCAAAATGCTGTTTGATCTGATTAAGCTACAATCCAATAACATGCCCAACCTACCTCCAATCTCCTCCTGCCCTCAGCCAAACTGTGAGGACTTTGCCGCTTTCTTCCTTGATAAGTCTATTAAGATTGAATCTGAACTGAGGTCTGCCCTGATCGTTCTTGCACTCTCTCCAGACTACACCCTACCTTCACAGCCTCTTAGTGTTCCTTGTCTCTCCCCTAAAAATAATGACTATTGGAGTCATTTCTCACCCTTCAACGACACATCCATCTTCAACATTCTCTCGACCGTTAAACCGTCCAATCACTTCAATGATCCCCTTCCCCCTAATTTCTTTAAAGAAATGATAAGGTCACTAGTCCCACTCTGGACCAAGATTATCAATGCCTCAGTTCTCCAAGGTGTGATCCCGGACTGCCTGAAGTCGGGTCTGGTTCTGCCTATTCTCAAAAAACCTACGGCTGACCCTGAAGATTTGAATAATTTCCGACCAATCACTAACATCCCTACTCTAGCAAAAGTACTCGAGAAATGTGTTCATGAACAGCTTTGTAACCACATTGAGGAATTCCAACTCCTTGATCAATTCCAATCGGGCTTCCTTCACGGCCAGAGCACCGAAACAGCCTTCACTCATATAGTGGACGACGCTCTCACAATGCTTGACCAGAACCAATCCTGCCTATTATTGCTTCTTGACCTCTCATCTGCCTTCGATACTGTCAAACATGACAATTTACTGAATCTCCTGGAACGTAGGATGGGGCTCTCAGGCTCAGTACTAAAATAGTTTGCCTCTTTTCTCAACAACAGATCTCGGAGAGTAAAATCCAATCAGTCACTATCCAATTCCAGTCCCTGCACCCTGGGGGTTCCCCAAGGGTCCTCTCTCTCCCCCATGCTTTTTTTTTTTGTTCAATAATTTTATTAATTTAGGAGAACCAATATAAATAGTTAGAATACCGTATTATGCAATACATAAACAAGAATTATGAACAATAAAAATTTAGCACTCCATAGAATAAATGGAATCAATGTCGTAAGGAATATCCATGTAGTAATGAAGTCAATTACAAAGGAACAGAAACCAACTTGAAGATGTCAAATGTATTACATAGGATCAGTAAAATACACATGAAAAGGATAATAAAAGAAGCAGAAAAACAAAAGAGAGAAAGACTGTAGTAAGGAAGAAAAAGAGAAAGAGTAAAGAGATAGAAGAAAAAGCGCGGGACTCCTGCTAAAAAAGGAAAGATAAGTTAGGAAGAAGACAGGAAAGGATATTGAGCTGCCAGACCTTGTGAAGCTGAATGCATATATTTATCAAGAGATCTCCAGACCCCATTAGAAATAAAAGGGGTGAAACGTTTCTCCTCCACCGAAATGTGAGCCCCTCTGAGAAATTATACCCATGCCCACCACGTATGATAAGATATGGACTTAAAGGATTTCCATTCTGTCAATATAACCTTGACAGCAATTGATAACAACAAATCAAGTAATTGCAAATCTATATCATCTAAGAGAGCGGAGATGGAGCAGCCCAAGGACCCAACATAATTAAAGGTAAGGAAAGCTCAAATTGAATATCAAAGATTAACAAGAGATGTTTATGGATTAAGTGCCAAAAAGGTTGGAGTAGGGAGCATTCAAAAAATATATGCTGATATGTACCAGCAGCACTATTGCAACTCCAACAAAGATCATCATCTTTAAGTTTGAGTGTATACAAATGGGCCGGGGTCCAATGTAAAAAATTAATAGTAAAACATTTAGACTGGATAAGAGAAGGAGCAATCTTATTACGTAAGGAAAATTTCCCAATTGTTTGCCAAATTTCTGGTGTAATGTGTTTGAACACATCTTGTTCCACATGGTGTAACCATTTGTGTTGTGTAACTGTATACTTCAAGGGCGGTGTGGAGGACAAAAACTTATATATCCTAGAGGCAACATGGCCTGCTTTACACCACAAATGAAGGAGGAAATGGTATTTGAATCTGGATGAAGAGCAACTTTAGACAATGCTACCTTAATTTTGAGAAATGAATAAAAATCCATAGTATCA
Source organism: Calotriton arnoldi (assembly GCA_963921515.1). Lineage (NCBI taxonomy): Eukaryota > Metazoa > Chordata > Amphibia > Caudata > Salamandridae > Calotriton > Calotriton arnoldi. Next base: position 279,027 of record CAWUFW010016462.1, read on the forward strand.
AGGTTGTATTGTGTAGCTAACGAAGAGAAAGGGAGAGGGTCATGACTGGAATCATACAGTTGTTTAACCAAGGCAATACCTTTACTAGCCCAATGTAACTTTGTCACCGAATCAATGTCAATCTTAAATTTAGGATTATGCCATAAAGAAGTCCATCTAGATTTATGAATCGGCTTAGATACCTTCTTATCTATATATTTCAATGCAATAATGGTATCCGAGATAATCGGCCTGGAGAAAGGTATATTCAATGTAGACGCGGTCATAAGAGAAGAAGTAGGTAGAGGAAATGCGATCTGTTGTTCGATATATAACCAGGGTGGAATGTGCAGAGGGTCCGAAGAAAACCAAAGAGCACCCTGGGAGGCTAAGAACGCAATTTGATACAAATTCCAATCTGGAAAATTACAGCCACCCATAACATAGGGTTTCCTCAACTGTTTGTAAGCAATTCTAGCACGTTTATTGCTCCATAAAAATTTTGAGGTAAGAGCGTCGATCTCATGAAAAAAAGAAGCAGATAATCTTATAGGGAGCATAGAAGGCACAAAATTAACAATGGGAGTTATCATCATTTTCAAAGTTTGAAGACGTCCCCACCAGGAAATGAATTTAGGCGACCATGCTTCCAGCAACTGTTTAACTTTAGCTAACACCTGAGATTCATTATATGAAATGGTATCTGCCAGATTATTACAGAACCAAATCCCTAGATATTTAATCCGCTCTGATTGCCATTTAAAACCAGAATCCCCCATGTGAGAAGAGAAACATAGCGCATTAAGAGGAAACATTTCCGCTTTGTCTTTATTCAGAGTATATCCTGAAACAACAGAAAAATCTTTAATTATGTGAGAAATGGTAGGAATTGCCGTTTCTATATTCTCCGAGAAGATAAGCACATCATCTGCATACGCAGCCGTCTTGATGTACTGTGATCCAAATTGGAAACCCTGAATATTTGTATTATGATTTAATAGCCGAAGAAGAGGGTCAATTGATAGTAAGAAAAGAAGAGGTGATAACGGGCAACCCTTCCTAGTGCCCTGACAGAGATCAAAAAAGAAGAAGTAGCACCATTAATTCTAATATTAGCTTTAGGTCGCGCATAAAGAGACATTACCATACCAATAAATGTATCCCTAAATTATGAGATTGAAGTACTGCTTGTAAGAAAGGCCAAGAAACCTTATCAAAAGCCTTCTCGGCGTCGAGAGCAATGGCTGCCGACGGAGAGTTAGACAACTTTGCTTTCTCTAAAATATGACAAAACGTCCGAATATTGTCTCTAGCCAATCGACCTTTAACAAAACCGGTCTGAGAGGAATGAATAAGCGAAGGAATGTAACACTCCAAACGTTTGGCCAAACTTTTAGCGAAGATCTTTGCTTCCATATTCAAAAGAGAGATTGGCCGGAAGTTTTTAGGGTCTGAGTGGTCTTTACCCTCCTTAGGAATTACAACTATAGTAGCCTCAGTCGCTGAACCCGAAACCTTCCCTGACGAAACAAAATTATCAAAAACGTCTTTGAGATACTCTAATATAGACGGTAGGAACTTTTTATAAAAATCGATAGGAAACCCATCGGGGCCTGGAGCCTTACCTGACCTAGTAGCCTTATGGCTTGAATAATTTCTTCAGATTCAATTGGTTTGCCCAAGGCCTTCATATCAGCGTCGGTAATAGTAGGGGTAGGAATAGAGGCCAAAAATTGTTGGCATTGTGCCAAAGAGACCTGATCTTGGGGCGTATATAATTTGTTATAAAAATCACGAAATACCTCTAGAATATCTTTAGTCTGAAATTTCCTAGCCCCTGAACTATCATTAATACAAGAAATCTGAGCTGTCCTGATGTTCGTGTCTTGATATTTTAACGTAGCCGCCAATACTTTCCCTGCTCGATTTTTTAACAACAAGCGTTTAGATTTTTGTACCTGGACACCAATATGAGCCTTTCTCGTTACAATGGAATTATAAGAATATTTTAGGTTCCTAATATCCTGCAACAACAGTTTACTTTTAGAACTTCTATATAGACATTCTTTCTGTTTAATATTATCTGCCAAAGACGAGAGTTCCTTCCTAATATCAGAATTCCTTTTCGCCATTTTTTGAATAATATGTCCTCTGATAGTACATTTGAAAGCGTCCCATAAAACTACTGGGGATGTCACCGAAGCTATGTTTTCCTGAAAAAATTATGAATATCCATATTAAGCCGTTCAACCTCCTGATCATCATGCAAGATCTCCGTATTCAAACGCCAAGTGCGTGGGCCATTACTGTCCGACAAATTAAGAAGAGTGAACGAGACCGCTGCGTGATCAGAGACGACTATAGGATGAATCACAACATTCGAAGAATGCTTCAAAAGAGATGCATGAGCCAGAAGATAATCAATGCGAGAAAAACTAGAGTGTGGAGAAGAAAAAAAAGTGAAATCACTACCGGAGGGATTATGCATTCTCCAAACATCAGTAAGCTGAAGAGAGGAACACATATTAAGCATCTGTTTATGAGCCCTAGGGGGACGGAATTTAAAAGCAGAGTGTCTGTCTAAAACATGATCCAGTGGATCCCCATGCTTTTTAACCTATTCATGGAACCTCTTAATGAAATCCTCAAAGCATCTAACATCCAATATCACATGTATGCTGATGACACCCAGCTGTACATGAAAATCTCCTATCCTGACACTCAACGAAACCCTGCACAAAACTCAAAATTGGTTACCCTTCAAACACCTCAAACTGAACGCCCTCAAAACGGAATTCCTTCTTATCTCACCGACCAAGCAAGCCCCCATCGTGAAGACATTTTTGAAAAATCTCTCCGCTCTCAACTGCCCCTCCTCATAGACTCTACGAAATCGCTGGGAATAATGCTGGATAAGAACTTAAACATACAGGAGCAAATCAGCGCATCTACCAAAGGAGCGAACTTCCAACTCAGCATCCTTAGGAAACTTAAACCATTTGCTCCTCATGACGACTTCAAATCTGCTGTGCAAGCTTTAGCCATATCACGGCTGGAATACGGCAGTGCAACTCTCTGTGGCCTACCGAGATACAGCTTAGCCCCTCTCAGGGCTTCACTGAATGCAGCTCCTAGGCTCATCACAAGCTCTAAGAAATTCGACCACATCTCTCCGGACCTGAAATCTCTAAACTGGCTTCCGTTTGAGGCAAGGATTCAACTAAAACTTGCATGTATGACACACAAAGCACTGCACTTCAACACTCCTCTGTACCTTGCAAATAAGCTAGAATTCTCCTGCGGTGCCCGTTCCTCAAGTAGCTCCAGTACCTTGCTGCTCAAACCTAAGAAATTTAAAAAAATGAAAACATACAATCGATCATTCTCAGGTATTGCCCTGAGAATTTGGAACTCCCTACCGCCGGAAACTAGACTGATTCCATTAACATTTTCCTTCAAAAAGGAAGTGAAAGCTCTACTGATCAGCACCTGATGGAGTCAGTAGCTTCTGTGTTTCCGGACTGCTCTAGTGGCTCCTCCGAGCACATCGCTGAAGTTAGAAGCTTCTGACCTTCCAGTCGGATCTGGTGGCTCCTCTAAGCCCAAGGCTTGCTCCTCCTCATCTAGTCTCTTAATGACTCTGCTTGTTTTATTCTACTCGCATGTCTTGTGTCTTCCTTTCACACACCACTGCTTACTTTTGCTTCTGACAACTATTTGGTCCTATTACGTGCCTCTATGATGGCACTATGTACCTGTTGTTATTTGTATATATTTCTGCCTTTTCTCCCACAATTGTCTACCTCGTGTGCACCGCAACTCATCTGTAAAGCGCTCTGATACCCTCTAGGGTCATGTTCGCGCTATATAAAACTTTTAAAATAAATAAATAAAATCGTTCCCTTTCCATATTAGACACAAGAATAAAATTTAACTAAAATAGTGACATCGCTGCAAAACTGGCCTCCAGTAACAAAAACGGCCCCACCCTTCTAGCCTCCCGGGAAACGCCTGATGCCCACTACTGCCATCCAACCCTGCCCATAACCCAGGCGGACTCCGAGTAGTCTTCACAGAGAGAAAGTCCCAGTGGTTTAAAGAAAGAGAACCCTTGCTTACCGCAAGCTCGGTATAGTGGGTCCTCAAAGTTTGCTGCCAAGCCTGGCCTTCTTATACTGTCTCTAGGGTTTATCTAGGATGTGGAAGCTTCTTTTCTGTTTAGCTCAGCTATTGAAAAGTAATCAATTACACCATGTGAAAAGGTGAATGGTAGTCGAATGCCCATCTCGTGGGAAAACAGACACAGGCAGGAGCAGCTCCTCCATGTGGGCGGAGGAGCGTCGCCCCACTGCTTTCTCGCAGTGCGAGAAGCAGAAACATAAAATGGTATTATAAATACCATTTTATATTTCTGCTTCTCGCACTGCGAGAAAGCAGAATGGTTTGGTTGGGGGCGGGTCTGTTAGGGCAGGCGAGGAGGGGCTTGCCCAATGCTGCAGACCCTGACTGTTTGGTTGGCCCTCTGGGGCCGACCAAACCAGTCATGCGCACTCTCCCTTTTCTCCATAGCCTAAATGGAGAAAATGGTCTCCCCATAGACGCCTGTGTGGTCGGCATCTCAACCAATCACAACGCTGCCATTGCAGCGTTGTGATTGTTTTAGGGGAGGGGGCGGGAGGCTGCCTGCTTCCTGTTCCTGCGGAGGCAGGAAAGCAGGAGCTGTAGTTGAGAAAACGTGGGACCCGGGAAAGGTAAGTTTTATTTTTTAATTTTGTTATTATTTAAACCCTCTCACCCCTGCGCAACCCTCTCTTCCCCTGTCAACACCCGCCCGTCCCCCCCACCCTGCGTGAGCTCACGCCTGCCCCCCCACCCGTGAGCCATGCCGGCCGCGACTGGACACAAGTATGGAAAAAACAATTTTAAAGGACCCAACCAAATCCTTTCCTCCCACCTCCCACTATACTCTCCTTCTGGCACTGCAGAGCTCAACCAGGTAGGCCACAGACGGGATAATTTGTACTTCTTGGAGGGTCCACCACTCACCTGACCTCCTCTAGTTCGTCTCTGTCTTCACCCTCTGTTACCTTTTTCTCGGGCTCCTTCTGTCCGACAAATTCTCCCCGGGCTAACCTCTCTCGTGAATCTCCTTCTGTGGCATTAATCCTGCTCTATGGTTTTGCCTCTCCAGGTTCTCTTCCTTTCCCCAGTCTCTCTCCCTCTATTGCCTCCTCCTTCAATGCCCTGCCCCTAGCGTGCCAAGACAAATCCTCTTTGTGTTTTCCAGCCGTGAGCGTCCTTGTCTCCACCCATCTCCAACCTGTTGTAGTTTCTTTTTTGTTTTGTTTACGTGTCCTTTTTCTGTTTCCAGGGTGCCTTCGATGTCATGGATAGACACCGCAGGATCATAGGCTACCTGATCAGGTAAAAGTCCTCTCTCCCAACCTCCTGTCTTCCCTTACATGTTGCCTCCCTTACTTTCTTCTTTGCTTGGAAGAAACATATCCTTGGGGTATCTTGACAAGAAATCTACATTGGTCTGCTATTTACTTTATTGATGACAAGTAACAAATCTAAAAGATTTTAAGGCCGGAAACCATCCTAATACTCTGGAGTTGTTCCCATTATTTCATGCAATCCACTCTAAGGGGCGTGGTCTATGTGTAATTTAAATTCCCTTTCTTCAACATAGTATCGTAAATGTTCAATTGCCCACTTTATTTCAAGATATTCTTTTTCAACTATGGAATATTTGTGTGATTTGGGCAAAAGCTCTCTACTAATGAGTAACAGGGGGCTCTCAATTCCAATATGATCTTCCTGTGATAGGTCAGCTCCAATCCCCACCACTGAAGCATCAGTCTGTAACAGGAAAGGTTTTCTGAAATTCGGGGAATGCAGGACTGATTTGGACAAGATTATTTCTTTCAATTTATTAAAAGCTTCAAGGACTACTGAATGGGGGGGGTCTTTTAACACTTTATCTACATACCTGTTTTTTTTCAAAAGATCAGTCAGGGGTTTAGCCCAATGTGCAAAACACGGATTCAGCCATTAGTAGTAACCAACAAGTCCCAGAAAAGCTCTAAAATTCCATCGGGTCTTTGGAAAAGAAGCCCTGGATAGCTGCCACTTTCTCCTCCTGTGATCTTATGACTCCTTTCCCAATTAAATATCTGAGGTATTTAACTTGTTCACAAGCTAAATTACGTTTTTTAGGGTTAACTTTCAAACCTGCCTTTTCTAGTGTGTGCATTACTTGTTTTATGTGTTGTAAATGCTCTTCCTAGGAACTACTATGAAAAACAATATTGTCTATATAAGCAGCAGCATAATCAGGATGAGGCCTCAGCAAAGTGTTCATCATCCCTTGGAATAGTGTAGTCAATCCATGAAGTCCAAAAGGCAACAGGGTGAATTGGTATAGGCCACCTGGAGTAGAGAAAATATTTTTTTCTTTGTCATGTGTGTTGAGAGGAATTTGCCAATAAACCTTCCAAAGGTCAAGGGTGCTAATAAACTAGGCTTGTCTCAACCTTTGTATGATTTTGTCGATCCCTAGACGAAGGTAGGTATCAAACTTAGATATTTTATTTATCTCGTGGAAATCTTTACAAAATCTGATGGTTCCACCAGGGTTTTGAACCAAAACCGTAGGTGAATTACAGTCACTCGATAAAGGCTCAATTACCCCTAATTCCAACATGGTTTTTACTTTTTCTTTTTTAGCCATCCATCTTGACACTTGGATTCGATCAGTTTTCCCTGGCTCAGTGTTTATATTACATTGTATAATATTAGTATGCCCTGAGGTTGACAAAAAGATTTCAGGAAGAGAGCTTATAGCATTGAGCAGCTCTTGTTGTTTCGTTATGTCTAATCTCTTGTCAATGCACTCCAATTCTTGGACATATTCACAGAAAGTCTCACCCATTGAGACTGGCATCGGACCCTCGCATTTTTTGAATGAGAGCAAATCATAATCTCCTGGCTGGAATATTCAACTTTGCTTTTTTAACGTATTTGGCTTTTGCGTTTGTTGATGTTTCCCTAGAATCTGTTGTACAATTTCTCTGATTCTCTCTAGTCGGGTTTTTAAATGTCCTACATATTCTAAAATTGGTGTGCCTTCATTTGACTCACTTTCCCATATCTCCCTAGCCATATCAAACAAAGTCTTGGCGGTTTCCTTCTGAACAACAGTCTGAATGGTGAATGTTCTGTACTTCTTTGCTCCTTTTATCAAATGGCAAACAATGCCAGAGGAAGCGTTTGGTCCCACTGCCTGGCCTCTACGCCCAGTACCTACGTGAGAGTAAGCTCAAGGGTGGAATTATTTCTTTCTACGAGCCCGTCCATTTGTGAATGATATGCGGATGAACAAATTTGTTTAACACCCAATTGGGCACAAACCTTGGCAATTAGGTGGGACATAAGGGGCTTCACTGGTCAATCCATATTTCCCTTGGGAAGCCTACACAGAAAAATATTTCAATCATAGTGTTAGCTATTTGGGGGGTATTAAATTGCCTTAGCAGCACTATCTGAGGGTAACGTAGCTTAGACTACAATGACCAACACAAACCTATGACCTCATTTGGAGGGCAGAAGGGGCCTATTACATCCATCCCTAACCATGAAAATGGTTTCTCAATGATAGGCAAAGGCTGTAAAGGGGCTTTAGGGGGTATACTTGCTGTGCTTTTGGCAAACTTCACATTCCTTGCAATATTTTATTATACGGGCTAATATTTCTGGGTAACACTGTATACTTTTAAGCATAAATTTCCTTAAATAATCAATTTTTTTACTAAATGTAGCTATTGCAAACATTTTAATTACTTGTGCAGTAAATAAAACTCATATTCCTGGCTAAAAGAATGTCTTCAGTATTGCCTTCTCAGTTTTTCCTTTCCTAAAATATCCACACAGCAAATGACAGTGAGCTAAGTACATAACCTTATCCCAGAAGGGTTCAGGTACAAGGAGCTGGATAGGCTAATTTTCCTACATTTCCTATATAACAAACAGTTTCTCCTAAAGAACTGGGGACCTACCTCTTCTTGATCTTTCTCTTCGATGCTTCTTGAAGAACTGGGTCCTCTCTTTGAGCTGCCTGGAAGTGCTGTGCTGGATATCACTGAGAGGGTTGGAACACCCAGATCTTTATCCCTTCTCTGGTTATCTGGCCAAGCGAGACCGGGCGAAAGTCACAAGTTTAGGCTAGCCACGATGGAGCGCGGGTCAGATACAGGGGCCAGGTCCCACTGAAAAAGTTACCTTCTAAAAGTACGGCGCTTAGAGTCCAGTTTACGGTGGAGGAGGCAGCAGGGACAGCATTGAAGACGGTCGTCACAGTAGCATGAAGAGCAGGCCGGTCGTAGTCGATGGTCGTCACTGTAGTGTGAAGATCCTGTTGGGCATCATGGACAGTCATTGCTGGAGCTTCGAATTGGTGATCACCGCATACTGTTGATGCTGTGGTGCACAGTGCAGATCTTGTGTTGCCAGTCGGTACTGGCGGTTGCAGGAAAGCGATGACATGGTTCACTGGAGCTTTGCGCATATAGGTCCATTTGTGGTCATGAAGGGCCAAAAACTTCAGGATTTCTCCTTTTACTTCCAGGAGGATATCAACTGATGCCAAACAAAGGGTCCAGAACCTGGGAGGCACCTCTTCGCCATAAGGAACTCACTCCAGCAGAGACCAGCAAGGATAAGGCAAGTTCAGTTACAGGTCCATGCAGGTGCAGTAGGTCAGATGGGCAGTCACATGGAGGCCTCTGGAGCTTGTTGTGTCCCGGTAGCTCAGACAGGAGGTCAATCAGCTGACCATTTTTGTTACTCTGACTGGGATGATGGGAGCAGGTACAGTCTTCCTTCTAAGACAGCAGGGCAGGCCTCAAGAAGTAGGGCAGTCCTCTGGCAGAAGGACAGTCCTTCTTCTGTCGTATCCCCAGGTCCAGGGTTGTACTGATGACTTGGTCTGAGGGTCCAATATTTATACCTGGTGCCAGCTTTGAAGTGGGAGAAACGTCTAGACGTCCCCCACATCTGGTTCTGGAATGTCCTTCCTACCCTTGCACTGGTCCAAGGAAGTTTGGAGTCACAAAAGGCTAGTATGAAGTTTTTTTGTGTGTGTGCTGAGGCATCTCCTTTGAAGTGCAAGTGTGGTAGGTGACAGTGCCGCCCCTCCCAAAAGGTACATGAGGGCCCATGCTGCCAACATCCAGTCCCCCTTTGTGATACTCTCTGGGAGGAATACACAAAGATCAACTGCCAACTATACCTAGTCATGTGACCCAGGATACAGGCCCCAAATGGTTAGGACAAGGACATGCCAACTTGATAAAAGAGGCATTTTCATAATTGTGGCTTAATATTCAACTTTGCCATTAAAGAGGATTTTAAATGACAATTCTTTAGAGACCAAACATGGTATTTACACCTGTTCCCAAACAAATGTTATCACTTAATAAATGTAATAAGGTAACCTAATGTTAGCCTACGGGAGAGGCATGCCTTTTAGTGGTGGAAAATGAATGTAAGAGTTTTTCACTACCAGGACATGTAAAACTTAAGTGTGCATGTCCAACTTTTTAAATACAATGCATCCTGCCCTATGGGTTGTTTAGGGGGCCTATCCTAGGGGTGATATATATGTATTGAAAAGGAAGGTTGAGGCCTGGCAAAAGGTTTATTTTCCAGATCGAAATGGCTCTTTAAAACTGGACAGGCTGCAATGGCAGGCCTTAGAAATGTTTAAAACTGCTACTTAAGTGGCTAGCACTATAAGTGCTGCAAGCCCTCTAGAAGCATTTCATTTACAAGCCCTGTGTTCATGTAGTATCACTTTAGGGACTTACAAGTAAATTAAATGTGCCAATTGGGTGTAAGTCAATTTTACCATGTTTAAAAATATTAGAGTGTAAGCACTTTAGAACTGTGCACAGAGTCCTAAAAGCCAACAAAAACGGGTTCAGAAAAAAGAAGGAGCTACCAGCAATCCACGAGATGACTAAATAGCCTTGAACTCCAAGTGTTGTCTCTGGGGTTGCAGGAAAGTAAGGGACACATGCATCAACATAAGGAATTGCGATTCCTAAATCGCGATTTTTAAGGAATCACTATTTAGGAATCGCAATTCCTTATGCATGTAGGAATCGCAAAATAAATTGCGATTCCTAAACATTACCTAATAGCGATTCGCAAATTGCGAATCGCTATTAGGTAATGGCACTCTATTCATTCTTATGGGCCTATAGGCCCATAGGAATGAATGGGAATGCATTCGCAAATTGCGATTACCAAATTGGTAATCGCAAATTGCGAATGCAATCCCAAGGGTGCCAGGGGGCCTAAGGCCCCCCTGATGCACCCCCAAAAAAGGTAAGTGTGCCCTTAGGGCATGTGTGAGCACCACATGGCACTTTGAAAAAAGCACTTTTGTCCATTGTTCAAAGGATTCTAAAATTACCATCAACTTGAAGTTGATGGTAATTTGCGATTCCTAAATGCAAAGTCGCATTTTGGAAATGCTACATGCATCGCATTTAGGGTATCGCAATTTGCGATGCCCTAAATGCATTCGCAAATTATGTAATCGCAAAAATTGCGATTACCTACTTTGCGAATGCAATACCTTTGATGCATCGGAAAAGGCATTTTACCGGTCACAAATCGGCCCGTTTGCGACTGGTAAAATGCTTGATGCATGTGCCCCTAAATGCTGTCTTCCTCAAATCTGCTGATTGATATCTTCTATAACGTTTTAGATATGCGTTATGTTTGTTTTAAATTCAGAGGAAGGGTTTTTATGTTGTGGTGCCTCGTTTAAGGTTTCACGCATTGCTTGTGTTGCACTTTAGTGAATTGGGCAACCAGTGCAAAATGTAATATTTACATTTTCCCATGTTAAAAGTAACGCACCGGCGGCGCAAGAGGCTTGCAAATAAGCCCCTTGGAATATATGAGAGCTTTTTCATCCATAATCCTGATTTTTGTCTTTAAGAAAAATTAAGTAATTCTTTCTGACAATGTATTTTTGAATAATGTATATCGTCGGCAGAGGGCCCCTTTCTACATTATGCTAATCCTATCATTTCACATCAACGATAATTGACTGGTTTTCACTAACGTGTGATTCTCACCTTTTACCCGTTTTTATTTATTCATGACACAAATGCGCAGTACCTATTTGATGTACTTCTTATAGCTCCCTTCATGCGGTGTGTTTCCAAGAATGTTAAAAAGTTTGCATAAATTGTGGTATTCTCTTTTCCTGCTCCATAAAATTAGATTTGAACTTCACAGTTAATTCAAAGTTAGATTTTAGGAGACCTGTAGAGCATAATACTGAGGGTTTTTGGGAAACCGTTGAAGACAAAATGTCCTTCGAAAGGTTTGACAATCCTTTCATTAATTATGATCTGTGGGATTTTTACAGCACAGAGGTCAGACATCAGACCTACAGATCTATAACGAGGCTTCAAATTTCTGGGCATTTTCACCGCATTCATGCCACCCTAATTATCACGTCTGAAACTGTCAATGATCTTCTTTAATAACATTCTTACTGTTAAATGTGGTGATATGAACAAAGACAACTTTGCAAAGAACGCTTTCACAAACTGTGACAATGTTACATTTCTCTTTTTTTGCTGCTTCTCATATGAAATCAGTATAATAATTCGTTCCTTTTTCTGCTTTAAACTTTGAGGGAATAGAGAATTTTTATGGCTGTGAGATGAATCGCCAGTGGAACATAAATATTCTTCTCTAGGCCTAACTGTGTGTCCTACTTTGGTCAGTATGTACGGACGCTTCAGTTTAGAAGTGACATTTAATATCTATGGCCTTTTACTTCCTCGAATCTTTTTACATATTGACATTTTGGTGGGTTACTACTATTAGAGCAAAGCTCTAGTGATAGCATTACAGGAGTGAGGCCTGGAGAATACGGATTGTTGGAAGTTTGCCCTTTCTACAGGATCACCCCTAACTTTTTTGCTGAACCCTATTTTTTGGTGACCAGAAAATTCTGTGCCCTTTACCCCTGCTGACTAGCGGTAAGGGGCTTGTTCTCCTCCTTTCAACATGTTAAGTTGATATACGCGTGATTGGCATAATGAACTGACATATAAGCCCCTAATATATGGTGCCCACAATGTACCCAGGGCCTGTAAGTTAAACGTCACCAATGGGCTGCAGCACTCATTGTGCCACCCACTGCAGCGACAGGGCAAACAGTCATGTTTAGCACCGAGGTGCAGGTTTTAACTGGACATTCAACATGTCAAAATAACCACTTTTGACATCCCAAACCCACCTTTTACATAGTAATAAGTCACACCTAATTAGGTCTTATTGCCCATGAGGTAGGTTTATGGCATAGTGAAAAAGACCAAAAGGCTATTTTCACTGCAGCACGGTTGACAGTTTCATAGGAAACATTGGGATACAATGTAAATTTAATATTGCTATCTTCGCTTAAGAAACGGCTACAGAGTTAATTTTTGCACATTTTAAAATATGTATTCCAAACTCAATTCATTGGTAAAGTCAGATTATTATTAGAGATTTTAGAATAGGTACTTTTAGAAAGTGGCATATTACCTGTCTAAAGCGTCTAGAAGCCATTTAAATGTGTGTTTCCAACAGTCATCCAGGCCCTGAATAACCCCTTTAATTAGATGTGAACTTGCTCCCAGAGCTGAGTCAAAGGCCTAGGGTATGGGGAGGTGTTTTATTTATTTGGCAGGCTGTACCCAGGAACTTAATTAACATCAAGGAAGTTTATCTTGTCACAGGCAAATGTAGTTAACACCTGTGCCTGTCCCCTTCTTTTGTGCATCCTGCAAATAAGGGGCCATGCTGAGTGAGGGAGGAGCTGCCCCCAGGACCAGTTTTCAGTGACCAAAGAGGGGGAGTTGCTCAGTTCCATGACCACACTTCTAGGGTGAGCACAGGATCTCTGCACAGGGTAAGAAAGGTTCAGCTATGTTGGGTTTAGGCAGGGAGGGCGTGGTGGGATTGTTTGCAGTAGGGCACACAGAAGGTGCTGCAAAAGTGTGTAGGGTTACCTTTGGGAACTTTTACCCCTATTGTTAGGGAGTGGCCAGGAGTTGCCCTCACCCACAGGCTGGTGCCAGATATAAATGTGGCACCCCTAGTACCCTCCACAGGTCATTGCTAGACCTATAGAAGAACAGAATAGGACTGGACATGCTGTCAGTGACCTGAGAAGAGCCTGAAGGCTGGACCTGCTCTCCCTCTTGGACCCATGATAAAGAAGTGGACTCCAGGGGTCATAAGGCCGAACTATGTTTTGGGCTACCGGGACATAGCAAGCTCCAAGAGACTCTTTATTCCCAACTGACCAGTTACAACTGGACCTGCCAGGGACGCTGATGCTGGCCTCTGCTGCAGTGAGTCTTAACCCCAAAGTGTTGACCCCAAGGTCCTGGACTCTTGGCCAGTGTCACAGTATACTCCTTCTAACAAAGCCTTAAACCTGTGATATTCAAAATGTTGCCAACTTTTTGCCCTGAGAACCGTCCGGGGACTGGAAACAATCTCCCAAGCCAATCACATGAAGGTGCCTTGCCACTGAGCCAAACATCCCAGTAGCTCCTCCTATATTCTTCTCTGCAGCAGCAAATCCTCTTCAGCTGGACCTAGCAGAGAAAGTACCCAGCCTTGTGGAGCCCTCTTCTGCTACAGCCTGCAACCTTGCCCTGCGTGAAGAAACCAAGCTCCAAAAAGTGAGTATGTCCGAAGGTAAAAATCTTCACTTGGCAAAAGTGTGAAAAGCATCTGGCTGATGAGGGACCTTCTCTGGACGCAAAACTAAAATTTTCCCTCATTCTGAGCTTTTCTGCCAAAAGTCAATGGCTTTACCGAGACCTGGTCTAGTGGCTATCCGACGACCTCTTTGGCTACAGCCTGCTGCCTTGCCCCACTGAAGACTTTTGAGTTCCATTCCAAAGGCTAAGTCTGAAGGTAAAACAATCTACCTGGTCCCTCTATCTGATCCACTCTCCTTCGTGGTTGGCCTTAAACCTGACCCTTGCCCTAGTCAAGTGCAACCAGATGACTGTGGTTGGCGCTTAATGATTCTTGGCGCTATTTTGATCCTTAACCTTTTTGTCATTTTTGTTATTTATTGAAATATTCTCTATTTTTCTAAATTGGTTCGACATTTTTACTGTGTTGTGTTTTGCATTTATTACTGTTTGAGTACTGCATATATACTTTACACGTTGCCTCTCAATTAAGCCTGTCCATGTCACAGATACCAGGGGGTTGAGCTTAGATCGATGAAGGCTCAATTACCCCTAATCCCAACATGGTTTTTACTTCTTCTTCTATAACCTTCCATCTTGCCACTTGCATTCAATAAGTTTTAATCTCACAATTTTCCCTGGCTCAGTATTTATATTATGTTGCATAATATTAGTATGTCCTGAGGTTGACAAAAACATTCAGGAAGAGAGCTTAAAGCATTGAGCAGCTCTTGTTGTTTCATTATGTCTAATTTCTTGTCAATGCACTCCAATTCTTGGACATATTCACAGAGTCTCACCCATTAAGACTGGCACTGGACCCTACCATTTTTTAAGGAGATTCATATGATATATCTGTGTTTCTGTGCATTCCTTATTGGCTTCAACTTTATATGTCACTGCAGTTATTTTTTCTATTACTTTATATGGCCCCTGCCATTCACTTAACATTTTGTTATCTGAGGTGGGTAATGAGAGCAAATCATAATCTCCTGGCTGGAATACTCAACTTTGCTTTTTTTAACATATTTGGCTTTTTGCATTTGTTGATGTTTCCCTAAATTCTGTTGTACAATTTCTCTGATTCTTTCCAAGCGGGTTTTTAAGTGTCCTACATATTCTAAAATTGGTGTGCCTTTATTTGACTCACTTTCCCATATCACCCTGGCCATATCCAACAAAGTCCTGGGTTTCCTTCCGAACAACGGTCCGAATGATGAATATTCTGTACTTCTTTGCTCCTTTTATCAAATGGAAAACAATGCCAGACGAAACATTTGGTCCCACTGCCTGGACAGGCCCCATACCTACATGAGAGGATGCCTAAGGGTGGAATTATATCTTTCTACGAGCCCATCCATTTGGGAATGATATGCGGATGAACAAATTTGTTTAACACCCAATTGGGCACAAACCTTGGCTATTAGGTGGGACATAAGGGGCTTATCCGGTCAGTCAATATCTCCCTTGGGAAGCCTTCACAGAAAAATATTTCAATCATACTGTTAGCTATTTGGGGGTATTAAATTGCCTTAGCAGCACTGTCTCAGGGTAACATGTAGCATAGTCTACAATGACCAACACAAACCTATGACCTCGTTTGGAGGGCAGAAGGGGCCTATTACATCTATCCCCACCCAGGAAAAGGGTTTATCAATGATAGGCAAAGACTGTAAAGGAGCTTTAGGGGGTATGTTTGCTGTGCTTTTGGCAAACTTCGCATTCCTTGCAATATTTTTTATTATATGGGCTAATATTCCTGGGTAACACTGTATGTTTTTAAACATAAATTTCCTTCAATAATGAATTTTTTACTAAATGTAACTATTGCAAAGATTTTAATTAATTGTGCAATAAATAAACCTCATACTCCTGGCTAAAAGAATTTCTCCAGTATTGTCTTCTCAGTTTTTCCTTTCCTAAAATATCCACCCAGCAAATGACTGTGAGCTAAGTATATAATCTCATCCCAAAAGGGTTCAGGTACAAGGACCTGGATAGGCTGATTTTTCCCACATTTCCTATGTAACAAACAGTATCTCCTAAAGAATTGGGGACCTACCTCGTCTTGATCTTTCTCTTCCATGCTTCTTGAAGATCTGGGTCCTCTCTTTGAGCTGCCTGGAAGTGCTGTGCTGGATATCACTGGGAGGGTTAGTACATCCAGATATTTATCCCTTCTCTGGTTATCTGGCAAAGCGAGACCGGGCATAAGTTTAGACTAGCCGCGATGAAGCGCGGGTCAGATACAGGGGCCAGGTTAGTCCCACTGAAAAATGTACCTTCTAAAAGTCTGGCGCTTAGAGTCCAGTTTACATGGAGGAGGCAGCAAGGAGCAATGACATCATTGAAGACGGTCGTCACAGTAGCATGAAGAGCAAGCCGGTCATCGTGGGTGATCATTGCTGTAGTGTGAAGATCCTGTTGGGCATCATGGACAGTCATTGCTGGAGCTTCACATTGGTGATCACCACAGACTGTCGCTGCTGTGGTGCACAGTGCAGATCTTATGTTGCAAGTCGTTATGGGCAGTTGCAGTAGTGCCACGACTCGGGGTCACTGGAGCTTTGCACGTAGAGGGCCTTTTGTGGCCACGAAGGGCCCAAAACTTCAGGATTTCACCTTTTTCTTCCAGGAGGATCTCAACTGAT
The DNA here is from genome assembly GCA_963921515.1 of Calotriton arnoldi. Taxonomy (NCBI): domain Eukaryota; kingdom Metazoa; phylum Chordata; class Amphibia; order Caudata; family Salamandridae; genus Calotriton; species Calotriton arnoldi. The sequence continues at coordinate 295,441 of CAWUFW010016462.1, forward strand.
GATAAACAAAGGGTCCAGGACCTGGGAGGCACCTCTTGGCCATCAGGGACTCACTCCAGTAGAGGCCAGCAAGGCTAAGGCAAGTCCAGATGCAGGTCCAGGCAGGTGCAGTAGGTCAGATGGGCAGTCACATGGAGGCCTCTGTAGCTTGTTCTGTCCCAGAAGCTCAGACAGGAGGTCAGTCAGCTGACCATTTGAGTTACTCTGACTGGGATGATGAGAGCAAGTCCAGTCTTCCTTCTTAGACAGCAGGGCAGGCCTCAGGCAGTAGGGCAGTACTCTGGCAGAAGGGCAGTCCTTCTTCTGTAGTATCCCCAGGTCCAGGACTGTACTGATGACTTGGACTGAGGGTCTTATATTTATACCTGGTGCCAGCTTTGAAGTGGGAGAAACTTTTAGATGTCCCCAACATCTGGTTCTTGAATGTCCTTCCTTCCCTTGCCCTGGTCCCAGGAAGTTTGGAGTCACAAAAGGCTAGTGTAAATTATTTTGTGTGTGTGCTGAGGCATTTCCTTTGAAGTGCAAGTGTGGTAGGTAACAGTGCCGCCCCTCCCAAGAGGTCAGGATGGTCCATGCTGAAAAACATCCAGTTCCCCTTTGTTATACTCTCTGGGTCAACTGCCAACTATACCTAGTCATGTCATCCAGGATATAGGCACCAAATGGTTAGGACAAGGACATGCCAACTTGCTAAAAGAGGCATTTTCAGAATTATGACTTAATATTCAACTTTGCCATTAAAGAGGATTTTAAATGACTATTCTTTAGAGACCAAACATAGCATTTCCACCTGTTCCCAAACAAAAGTTATCACTTAATAAATGTAATAAGGTAACCTAATGTTAGCCTATGGGAGAGGTATGACTTTTAGTAGTGTAAAATGAATTTTAAGAGTTTTTCACTACCAGGACATGTAAAACTTAAGTGTGCACGTCCAACTTTTTAAATACAATGCATTCTGCCCTATGGGCTGTTTAGGCGGCCTATCCTAGGGGTGATATATATGTCTTGAAAAGGAAGGTTGAGGCCTGGCAAAAGGTTTATTTTGTCAGGTCAAAGTGGCTCTTTAAAACTCCACAGGCTGCAATGGCAGGCGTGAGAAATGTTTAAAACAGCTACTTAAGTGGGTGGCACTATAAGTGCCGCAGGCCCTGTAAAAGCATTTAATTTACAGGCCCTGGGTTCGTGTAGGATCACTTTAGGGACTTACAATTAATTTAAATGTGCCAATTGGGTGTAAGCCAATTTTACCATGTTTAAAAAAAGAGAGTGTAAGCACCTTAGCTTTGTGCACAGAGTCCTAAAAGCCAACAAAAACGGGTTCAGAAAACAGGAGGAGTGAAGGGCAAAAATTGGGGGTGACCCTGCAGAGAGCACTAAGTTCAACACCTAAACTGCCAATACTCTACAGACAAAAGGCCAACAAGGTGTCTCACTTCCCTCCTGTTGTCGGACACTTCCTTGCTTGCAGTAAGCAATAAGTATTGCAAAGTCTCTTTCCCTATACGGGAGAGACACCAGCCTCTGTATGGCTCTGCTGTTGAAGGCCCAATCTGTTTGACTGGGTCATGCATGTCACTCTCTAATGTTTGGCCTTAACCTTTTTGTCATTTTTGTTTCCTTTTATTTATTAAAATATTCTCTATTTTTCTAAATTGGTTTGACATTTTTACTGTGTTGTGTTTTGCATTTATTACTGTTTGAGTACCGCATATATACTTTACACATTGCCTCTAAGTTAAGCAGCCTGTCTGTTCTTGTCACAGATACCAGGGGGTTGAGCTCAGATTTATTTACTGACTTTGAGGGTTCACCCCAACAAGGATTGTGGTTATTCTTTTGGAGCTCAACTATTAAAAACTGTTGGAATTGTGCATGTTTCAAAACTTGTATGGGTGCAGTTTTTTGAATGCATGGAACTCACAAGTCTGAAAAAATGCACCAGTTACCACTTTCCAGACATGGGCCTTATTTAGAGTTTGACGGAAGGGATACTCGGTTACAAATGTGGTGGATATCCCATCTGCCAAATTACTGTATCATAGACTATAATGCACTTGTAATACATCGGACAGGTCATCTGCCAAGTTCGTGACAGAATATCCCATCCGTCAAACTCTAAATAAGTTCCAATAGTCCTGTAAATGTTCTGTGAATTCCTTTTTTGCATGTGAAAAAGTACACATAAGCATTTTTGCATGTGAAAAAAACAGAGCAAGTGCAGATGCTTTTGCTAACTTTTTCCTTTTTCATACTCCATGGGCAAAATAATTTTCCTCATGCATGTATTCATGTTTTATTATTTGTATAGCACAAACCTACCTGATAGGCAGCTGAGCGCTGGACAGAGGGTGTGAGCCATAGGATAAGATTAAGGATCAAAAATCAGGTTATGGAGACTCCTATTGTGTTACCTGATAGTGTTTGTCAAAAAAGTGAGGCTTCAATATCTTTCTGAAGTGCAGAAGGGTGAAAGACATGATTATGTTGGTGAGGGCTTCATTCCACACCCTGGGAGCATGGGTGAAAAAGGCCTGCCTTCCAGTGTTTTTAGTTTCTCAATTTTTAAAGTTTGTTGCAGCTATGGCTTGACTCCTGGGTTGACTCTGCCTACTTGAAGTGGTTTTTTTTTCAGTGGTGTATGTATGCGTGTTTTTGTAATGGCCTTGTAGGTGATGCAGAAGAAGGTGATGCAGGCTTTGAAGGGGAGTTAGTGTAGTTGGAAACAGGTCATGGTTAATATGAGGATGCAGTAAAGGTTCATTTTTGAAGGGCAGAGAGAAATGGATGGCAAACAATAAGCGGGAACAGAGCGCATGGCTCTGTGGACATGCTCATTTAGAGGTCCAAGTCCTGATTTTACCCAGAACAATATATCTTAATGGGAAATTCAATTTGGGCCAGCACTTTAGGTTAGAATCTCTATATCACCCTACATTTGGAAGGAGGGAACTCAATGGGTGAGGGGACAGAGTGGTGAGGGATACAGTGGTTGAAGGTTACATAGTAGATGTGGGAGCCTGACATGGATTTAGAAGATATGGCAAGGGTACAGAGTTGGTAAGGAGTGGACAGTGGATTTAGGGGCACAGAATTAACAAGGAGCACAAAAGGGGGACTCTTTGGGGGTCAATAACACTCGAGAGGGATGTCAGAAAACAAATGACAGGAATACAATAAACCAAAAATATTAACATTACCTACTAAAATGTGTGAATTGAAAAGATGTTTGAGGCATTAATGACGGGATTCGTCCTTTTGTGATGTATTGGAAAGGATAGGCTTTTAGGCTAGCTAACGGACAAAAATATGTTAGACAATGAGAATGGACTACAAAATAAAAAGCATTTTGATTTTAACGGGATGTTAGGTGAAGGGTTATGCCAGAGTCATAGAGTGCAAGTGAGAGTATCTGTGGGACCTAATGAGGGAAAAGGAGATAGTGAAAGAGAAAGGGACAGAATGAAAGAGAACGAACAATTGATATACAAGTAAAGAGGTAAGCTAGAGAGATTAAATAGGACAAAGGCAAAATATTACATTTTAACTGAGTATACATCATTAAGTTATTTCTTTATAGTGACAAAATAAAAACATGTTGAAATGTGTGCGCAGTTTAGAGGGCCTGAAAGTACCTTAAAATGCTGTAAATGTTCCTTGTTTTTAAAGAAATATTTGGAAAAATGAAGTACTGACTTGTAGGAAGACCTTCCTCAACCATTCAATAAATTAGGCCGCACCACCAAAGCAGTCCCCCTCATAGATTCAAACACGACAGGAAGTAGTCCATCTAAGAAATGAAGTGCTCACCAATAAACCTATACATACTTTAACTTAGCATTTCTTTTCACGGGCTACATGATGACCTAGCTTTCAAGAAGGAAACGTTTTACAAAAGAATATTTCAGCTTAAACCCACTTTTACTGGAGGAATTCTTTCTCTAACGACTTTTTACAAAGATATACATCGGAATTGGTTTTAACATAAAAGGTATTCTGATCCCAGAAACCGCATGCTTGCTCCAATTTGTTTTGCAGAAACCAAAAAATAAGTACAATACATTTGATTTGATTTATTTCTTCTGATTCTTCCATCAACAAATCATATGTTGGTGATAGGCTGCCTCCACTTAAAGACTAAGAGCCCAATTACGAGTTTGGGGGTGTGGGAGCGGGCTGCCACATCACCATTCCGATCCCACACCGCCAAACAGGCCCGCCAGATTACAAGTATTATTGTGGTTGTATGGCTGCGTGGCTGTCCCACGGGGGTGCAGTGTAAAGGCTCATATTTGAGCCTTTAACTGCACCGCCGCAGGACTGCCAGTGCACGTTCCTGCACGGCATGGACTGTGCAGTCCATACCGTGCAGGAATGGGGTCAATGCACACAGGGGGGCACAACATGTGCCCCCTTGCATGCACACTCGTGCACCGGGCCAAGAGAGGGCCCTGTAGGGCCCCCTTTCTTTCCTCATCACCAGCAGTTTCATGGACTAAGAACCTCCATGAGACCGCTGACGGTGAGGAAAGTTGTAATATGCTTAGCAGTGCCGCTAGGCACAACCAAGCATATTGCGGTCCTCAGACCGCCGTGTCACCGCCAGGGATCTCTGGCCGGACCGCCACACTGCGCCACTATGAGTTGGACGGTCCTTGGACCACAAAACTCATAATTAGGCCCTAAAAGTCCTTAAAGCTACTTTATTGCGAATCTTCTAAATCGCCTCAAATCCTTTGCTCTAGAACACATAGGGGCCGATTCCGATCTCGGTCGGAGGCGCACCCAATACTATTCGGTCGGGAAAAAAGCCATGCGAAAGCCAGTTTCCCGACCGATCCGTACAGCACACCGAACGAGCAAGTACGATGCGCACAACAGCAAAAATCCCGGCCGAGCCGTACTCACCCAAACCAGGTCCTGTTCTCCGACCGAGGCGAATCCGGAAACGCCGAATCGAGTCGCACGGAAGGGAAAATGCAGCCCCGTCCGGCCGGACAAGTACGATGCGCTTCCGTACGCGCCGAACCCGTCGCTACGCACGGCACGTCAAAGCATCCGGGAGAGGCGCACATAAGCTCCGAATCGCGCCACAACACGATCCACGGCTACGAGACGAACACAGCACCGACGAGGACGACGCGAAGCGACGAGGACGAAGCCAAGCGACGAGGACGACGCGAAGCAACGAGAAGGACGAACGACACGAACCAACCATGAATCCCTTCGTCCCGATCATACCAATATTCTACATCTACTACCGGAACAGGCACGGACGCGTACGGCGCAGAAGGTAAGTCAGACACCAACCACAAAACACATACAACACGGACACGACACATCACACACATACACTGGGAATCTGAATATACTTACACCAGCAACAGCAGCACCATAGGGGCGGGATGCCCATCACCAATGCCACATATGCACACAGGGGCCTGAATGCGCGCCACCACCCCAACCCAGGGGGGCTGGATGCCAACCACCACAACCACCCTTAGCCAGGGGGTGCCAGATGCCCACCACCACTACCACCCTTAGCCAGGGGGGCTGGATGCCTACCACTACTACCACCCTCACCCAGGGCGGGCTGGATGCCTACCACCACCCTTAGCCAGGGGGGCTGGATGCCTACCACTACTACCACCCTTAGCCAGGGGGGCAGGATGCCCACCACTACTACCACCCCCACCCAGGGGGCTGGATGCCTACCACTACTACCACCCTCAACCAGGGGGGCTGGATGCCTACCACTACTACCACCCTCACCCAGGGGGGCAGGATGCCCACCACTACTACCACCCCCACCCAGGGGGGCAGGATGCCTACCACTACTACCACCCTCACCCAGGGGGGCAGGATGCCCACCACTACTACCACCCTTAGCCAGGGGGCTGGATGCCTACCACCACCCTTAGCCAGGGGGCTGGATGCCAACCACCACAACCACCCTTAGCCAGGGGGCTGGATGCCTACCACCACCCTTAGCCAGGGGGGCTGGATGCCTACCACTACTACCACCCCCACCCAGGGGGCAGGATGCCTACCACTACTACCACCCTCACCCAGGGGGCAGGATGCCCACCACTACTACCACCCTCACCCAGGGGGGCAGGATGCCCACCACTACTACCACCCTTAGCCAGGGGGCAGGATGCCCACCACTACTACCACCCTTAGCCAGGGGGGCTGGATGCCTACCACCACCCTTAGCCAGGGGGGCTGGATGCCTACCACTACTACCACCCTCAACCAGGGGGCAGGATGCCTACCACTACTACCACCCTCACCCAGGGGGGCAGGATGCCCACCACTACTACCACCCTTAGCCAGGGGGCTGGATGCCTACCACTACTACCACCCCCACTCATAGGATGGACAATGCATGACACAACAAGCACACCACAACCTAGGGAATGCAAGATTAAGACATCCCCCCACCACCATGACAAGCGTGTGAGCAGGCTGTGTCAAATGCCTACAACACCGAACATGACATTGAACATACAATGTGACCCCCTAGCACATGTGCCACACATATATGTGTGTGGCACCCACAATGCAAGTAGCCCATGACCATTGTGGCAATGGGGCCTAAACCCCCATCATCACAGTGACCAAAAGGTAAGTGTGGGGTCCATAGCTGAAGCACAGTTTGACCATTGTGCCAATGGGGTCTAAACCCCCATCATCACAGTGACCAAAAGGCAAGTGTGGGGTCCATAGCTGAAGCACATTTTGACCATTGTGGCAATGGGGTCTACACCCTCATCATCACAGTGACCAAAAGGTAATTGTTGACAAAGAAAGAGCTGCAACTGCCAAACTGCATGGATCATTCCTGGTCACAGAACCAAAAACTCATCTGTGGCAAAGTCGTGTATGTGTCCCATTGCAACATAAATTGGGGGAGCCAAATACTGCAGTGCAAATGAAACATTCCTTTGGCCATGTGCAGACAAACAACACCCATGGTGGCTGAGACCGTCAACAGTCATCAATGACACAATGACAGAAGTGACCATCAGAATGCAGAACCACATATTTGCACCAATGGGCACACAAATGCAGATACCCTGTGGAGACAGCAGATGTGAGGTGAACAGATACCATACCATGGCAGCAATGGGACACACAAACCATGATCACTGTGCTGACCGATGACCTAGGAGTCCCAGGGACAGCAGGGGAAACACACCAAACAACATACAGCCAATGGCACACCCAAGATATGCCAATGCAGTGGTGCAGATGCACAAACACAAACAGGCAGACCAACACTGTCATCATACACAGCAGGTGAGGGGTGGGGGTGCCATTGTCCCCAGGCAACAACACAACACATGAGGAGAGCTGAATACCAATCATACAGATGTGCATACACTGCCACACTAAGGTAACTCATGGATCCAAATCCCCTATGTGGGCAAGCAGGCATTGACAGGTGAGAGGGAGCACAAAACACACATGTCACACAGGCACGTAGGAACAACAACTGACACAGCAAGTCACAGACACACCACAGCACCACTCCCCAGGGCCCCCACAATGTGGTGACCCTGGGCTGAAGAAAATACCACTGTGATGACAAAGCTAAATGTCATTCACACTGTGAACCACAGTCAGGTGTCCTGAGCAACTAACTACCATCACACCTACACAAGCACAAATCAATCAGCATGGCCAGTAAGCCAAGGCCAACATGGAGGCAGGGGACTAGCCGGGCAACAACTCTCATCTGCACACACTCAAGACCACACCCCTCGACCTCCAACAATGTGCAGCAGTGAAGTACACATGCACTGGTGACATTGCACATGCACCCATGACTATTCCAGGGTGGTGGGTGGGAACCAAGGTGTAGAAACACATCACACATGGACACTCAACAAGACTCCTGAATGTCTGACACACTGCACACTACGCTGTACATGGACATGACGGCAATACCACACCGACCAATGGGATCCCAGCCACAGTCACACACCAATGAAGAAGCCAAGGTCACCCACAAAGAACACACATAGACAACAACCAACATTGCAGCCCGGACCCTAAGGAGTGCCAGCAGTCACACACACAACGTGTCACAATCACTGAAAGATAACACAAACTGGAAATCACATGACAGGGGCAAACAACAAGTGCCAAAGGGAAACCTGACTGTGACCCATCTGCGTCAGCACACAAACTCTGCCCTGACAGCAAACACACCTATGGGTGACACCCTGATGACCAGTAATGTGCCATGCACCCACATCACAGAGAACACAGGGAGAAGACTTTGGGGGAACATAGCTCAAGTCAGCAAGCATCACAAACAGGTACAACACTAGGGATCACAGCATGCGCAGATGAATGGAAGTGAACACACAGACATGCACATACAACACACACCTTGGGCGCAGGCAATGTCACACGTGTACACACTGCCATGAGGGGACTCCACTCCTGTGTGAGGAAAGCTGTGCCATATGTTGCCTCAGTAGGGCCCCATCATGTCAGCTGAGCACTTGGTCACACAATCAACAATTAGCACCAAATGAGGGCTCCCATCACATCAGCCTGGTCATGGATGTGCCAACGGAATCATCAGCACAGATCCAACACACTTGTATAGCAATGTTGCACTGACTACACGGATGAGTCCCTCCCCATTGATGCCCAAACCTGCATGTCCACTGGAGATGGCAACACGGTCAGGGAAGTAGACAAATGCAACGATGGCAGGCACAACAGATGTGCAGGGGTGGAAGCCACAGATATGAAATTGCCAATGTAAGTAGGAAACCCATTGCCAAATACTGAACACATGACACCCTCAGATGCTGCTATTGATGACATGGATACACCACATGATAGGACACATTCCCCCTGGACCACATGGGTTCCTGCACAGTAACACTTCATAATCATGAGACCAGATATCACCATCACTGCAGCAAGGGCATGGTTAGCTGCACCAACAACATGTACATCTGAAGCATGAGCACTAGAGAAAAGAAAGTTGCTTTATTCAGCATATGTGTTGAGGCCAAACGAAGTCCTGAAAAAGAGCAAAGGCCAATGGCCAGTCCATTGTCAAAGTTCAAACAGGGTGACACTGGCAGATGTCACCCTACGCATGCCTGCACAATACCAGGGACAATCCACTAGGAGGGGCAACCGGGGGGCAGGCCAGGCACCGCAGGGACAGGATCAGGGCTCACCAGGGGGAGTCAGGGAAGGGGTGGTGGGTGCTGGAGAGCCACTGACAACTGCAGTGGAGGTGTCTGACATGGTGTGTGCCGGCACAACTGGGGGGCATGACACAGATGTCGTGGGTGCCGGCACAACTGCAGTGGACCCTGCAGATGGGGTGGACAGGTCCGCCACTGCAGTGCCCAAGTCAGACAGGGCGGTAGTGGACTCCACTGCAGTGCCTACCTCCAGGGGAGGAGAATGGGGAACAGGCAAGGTGGGTTGGACAGAGGGGGGACACCCTCACCACATCAGTGGCACAGACAAGCGCAGCGGGGGGTGTGGTGCTGGGAGAGCAAGTGGCAGGGGGAGAAGGCCGGAGCATCTTGGGGATGGTATATCTGTGGGTGGGGGAACCTGGGGCAGGGTGTGGTGGGGGCACCTGTGCAGTGGGGGCCTGAGGGATGGAGGATGGAGACCTTGTGCCTGAGCTGCAGGGCGGTGGCGGGGTCTTGCTCTTAGCACTCCGGGGGACTTGCGGGTGGGGGCCTCAGTCCGTCTGCGCCTGGGGGAGGGTGTCCGGGGACGAGGGGCACTCTGCTCCGTGTGGGTGGGCTTCCTCTTCCCCCGGGATGCTGGAGCAGCTTCATCGGTGGGGAAGAGGCCGAGGTCACAGAGGAAGAGCTGCTGTGACTTTGGGGTTGCAGGTGAGGCAAGGGAGGGTGCTTTGGAGGGAGAGGGAACTGAGGACTGCGCAGTGCATGTGGATGCGTGTGTGTGTTCCAGGGCCCCATCCCCTGTGAGTCTGGCTTCAGTCCCCTGAATGTGCTTGCGTGTGCGTTTTGTCATTGGCGTGTGTGTCAGTGTGCTGGATGTGTGTGTGCTGGTGTGTGCCAGTGTGTGTGTGCCTGGGATGGGTAAGGTGCTGGGGAGTGTGGATGGAGCAGAGGCAGGAGGGGTGAGGGACCGTTTGAGGAGGGACACTGCTGCCGTCAGGGAGGAGTCCATGGACCTATTGCCCCTCTGTAGGTCAGACATTCCCGATGAGATGCCCTCCATGAACGACACCAGCTGAGTCAACAGCGCGGTGTGCGCATGGAGGACACTCAGCATGGCTGTCTGCCCTACATGGAGCTGGCGAAGGAGGTACACAGACTCCTCACTCAGGGCAGCAGGGGACACAGGGGCAGGGGTGCGGTGCCTGGCCCAAAGGAGACACGCTCCCGGACATGGGAGCCTCCACGGACCTGGGGAATGGGAGCCGATGGGAGGGCGGTGGTGGTGCTGGTGGTGGCGGGGACAGCAACACTAGCTGGGGTGTGGTGGCTGCTGACACCCGCCTCCACAAGGGAGTCATCCTCCGAGTTGCTCTGGTCCTCAGCTGAGGTGGATGCTGCTGAGGACTCCTCGGTGTGGCTCCCCTCGCCCTCCGTGCCACTGGGTCCCTCCGACCACTCCTCGGCTGCTGACCCAGTCTGGCTCTCCGGCTCCTCCTGGTCCGTGGAGCTGTCCCCTTCCGTGGCCGTGGATGTATCTGCAAACAATGGGGAAACAGACAGACATCAGTCACCTGCACATAACGCACACACCACTGTGAGCACAGCACATCACAGAGCAAGCCCTGGCATCATTAGTTGTACATTGCTAAAAGTGCACTAATTGAACAGGAGAAGTCAATTGTCAGTCTGATGCCAAGCATGGCACTCACATCCCACATGGCCTTGCACCCATCTGTCTGGTGTCTGTTGGATTGCAACACCCCAGTGTTGACACATGCACCAAGTACACAGTAGTTGGACAGTGCAGAGGACACGGTGTGGACACATCACAGCTCTTGCCACTGAGTCAGTACAGGTTTACGGATGTAAGGGATGCCCAGAGTCAAATAGGAAATGCATGTGATGCATACCAGCGACAGACACCATGATGCACCCATGTCCTGATAGCCAGCGCCACTATGGTGTGCATGTAGCACATGTCACTCCCCTGCAGGATCACCAATCAGTAGACACATGCCATGGCGGAGGCATGACTGCAAAGTCATACATCACTGTCTCAGTGATGTATGACTTTGCAGCCAGACAACAACACTCTGCACTGTGTCACAATAGTAGGTCATGGGGAATGCAAGTCCTGGAGCTGCACAAGTGCACATGTACATCCCCCCACAACACATCCTCTTAACCCTCATCTGTCCAGGTCATACCTATTGGACATATGGGAGACCTGTGACACTACCCTCTGAACCTGAGCCCCTCACACTCTGCTGTGCATGGGGAACAGCTGCCTGAACTTCACATTTACATGCCCCAGTCTGCATGGGCAGCTGATCAGACACCTATGTGTCACACAAGTATCGTCTCCTATGGTCACATCTCCAGTGGCATGCTGAGCCCCTACCAAGAAACTCCACAGCAGTCCTGGCGACTAATCCACAGCACACTGACACAGAGGCAGACACCTGAGGGGCAAATCACTGTGCACAATGTGTCCTCTGATACACGGGAGTGGGAGTACAGAGTGTATTGTATGGCCTGGAGTAGGCATGACTGTCCTGCCCCACATGAATGAGGGATGAGCCCTGGACTGTAGGCAGCTGGCTAAGTATGTGTGACACACGTCATATACATACTCCTGGGGCCCAAACATTGTTCCCACCCGCAGCATGGGTGTGTGCCAGGTACCCCAGCCACATGTGGTGGATCAGCTCAGCAATTGGACCACAGATCAAAGTAACACGCTGAATACATGTCAGAATACAGGCATTGTGTAAGCAATGGACCCACCCATGATGCCCACCACAGAGTCAGGGAAACAGATGCTGTCTCCCACCTTGAGTCAAGCAAACTGCAAGGACACAGTCCTAAGTGACAGAATTCCCTGCATGTAAGGGCCACACCTGGGTATCAGATGAGGAGTGGGCAGTGCACAATAGAGGGACATGGCTCCTGGACAACATGACTGCTGTACTGTGGCAGTTCAACCTGGCCCGAGGAGGGCACATAACATGTTAGACAGAGTACACAGTGCAGTCTTTGACTCACCCCCTCCTTGCTGCTCTCTGGCCTTCAGCTGCCCATCCAGGTCTGGAAAGACCACCGCCAGGATCCTGAGCATGTGGGGGTCAGGGTCCGTGTTCCGCCCCTCCTGCGAGGAGGCGACAGCTTCAGCTGGACCCGTGCAATCCTCCGGGTCCAGCCCCGAAGGTCCTGCCACCTCTTTTGGCAGTTGCGGATCCGGCGCTTGTAGACCCCCACGGACCGGACAGCCCGGACGATGTCCTTCCAGATCTCATGCTTCCGATGGGCAGAAGCCTGTCAGGATGACAAAGTGATAAGGACATTACTACACATGCAACATATCCGTG